>JAHRHZ010000263.1:36066088-36091724 GCA_024137785.1 Ginglymostoma cirratum | reverse complement strand
ATGATGCTGCTTGGCCTGCTGTGTTCATCCAGCTCTACACCTTGTTAGCCTTGAATATAATGTGGCTTTCTCCCAGGGAGATGAACCTGCCTTGCATCAAAGGTCAATAGGCTGTAGGTTTGTGCCTGTAAGTACCACACGATGTTGAGTTGTTAGCTTCAGGTATGTTGTAGCTCCCTTTAGAAGGTTAAGTGACGACTTGATTGAAGGTTCCAAGTTATTATAAGGAACTGATACAATAAATACAATGAAATCATTTCCACTGTTTGCAGAGGAGGGAGCTGAACTTTCCTGTGGGGATGGTTCTAGGGAAAGGAGTCAGGTCTGTGTCCATGGGCCACCCTTTCAACCCTAGGAGATATGACATGGTCCACAACTTACAGACAGGCTTTCGGAGTGAAGTTAGGAAACAATTCTTAAATGAAAAGGGTGATACCTTCTTCTGCAAATAGTTTTTCATTCTAGATTAATAGTTGCTTTTTAATGTGACTGAACATTTCTGTTTATATTAGGAGATATGGGAGAAAACTGGGCAAATGAAGTTAGGTCACAGATTAGTCATGATACCACTGAATGGACTTAAAGGACAGTTTGCCTAGTCCTGTTCCTGTGTTCCTATGAGCAAACACAGACGGTAGAACTCAACCCAAATGACACTTATTCATGTAAACTGCACAAGAGACTAAAACAGACCACTGGTAACAAGTCACTTTTCTATCCAGCAGGGTAAGACACATTAATAGTGCAAGGCAACGTAAAGAGGAGAAGAAAAGATTGGAGCTAAGAGGGTGTGGATGGTGAAATCAAAAGATCTGAGAGAACAGAAGCCGGACGCAAATAATGCTCATTCTCTTGACTAACTGGATCAATGTCTTAATGAATTCTTTTTGATGTTATCAAGTTTTGTATCTTGTTCTATAATAGACTTTGAGACACTTTACAATGTCAAATGTGCTTTCTAAATGATAGAAACTTCGGAAAGACACGATTACAGCTGGGTCTTTAAAGCTGTTGGACTATAATCCTCACAACCTGCAATATTATTGGAAAACATTTGATATATGGGGCCAACATTTTAATATTTCAGTTAGAATTTTTCAACAAGCAAAGCTGGTGTATACCTCTGAACAGGTTCCGTGGTATTTGACACGTATGACCACAGCCATTGGAACAGCATTTCTTCAGTCCTGAGCACTCATTATCTATCTCACAGCTTTCAACACAGGCAGCAGCAAAGCCACTGGCCTTCTCTGGAGCTGGACAGTCACCTTGTTTCACAGACTGGATTGATTTGAGAAACTCACAGCTGGTCAGGCACTCATAGTGTTTCTTTGGAAAGAGAGACTGGAAATTAAATACAAAGAAAGATGCATTTAATGAAAATACTTCATTTTGTTGCTTATCAAATTATTCCGCAGAGGCTGGTATCCATCACCTGGTCACCCTTTATTTACACATGAACAGTCCTTGACTTTAGTACCACCTCATTCAGAGTCAGTACCAGAGTGTCAGTGTCCCTGACACCCCCTTTTTATGTGTCAGCCAAAACTTCCTGATTGGACCAGAATAACGGGCCCCACCAGGGAGCTCATATTCTATGAGGTCCAGCTGGCTGTCCTTGTTACAATCAGTACAGCTTACATGTTGAAACTCCTGCAAAACCAATCATTCATGTGGTAAACTGCAAGACAGGAGAAATTCTATAATTAATGCACTTGTCGCTACATGTAAAAAAAATTGGTCCCAAGGGACGAAATCTATTGTCCTGTTTTTCCATTTTGGATTGTGATTTCATATCCCTCTTGGTTTTACCACTGGTGTTTAAATTCAGTAACCTACATATTGAACCAACAATTTGATTTATCTTCAAAGTCAATAATAGCCAAAATAAACCCCCCAAGGATGGACCTTACCTCACACTTGCTTTGGCAGAGAACCTCCTGTAAGTCCCAAGACTCTTTACAGGGCTGCAGGCACTGTAAAGTAGAACAAAGTGCCTATTAGTGTCAAAAGCAAGATCAAAGGGGCAAAATGCATTATAGTCCATGTCTACCCATGCCAGCAGTTAACTGTCATACACTAATACCCTCTTTTATCTAAGTGACAGGAATGATGTCTTTAAAAATTGACAACACTATTTGAACAGTTGTCAAATCTATTCTGAAGCAGGAAAGATAGTGCAATGTTTTCTTTGGCATAGGCATTTCAGTGAAAGAATTATGATGCTTTCAACTTATTAAAATAAACTTGAATAAAATTTACAGTCTTTAAACAAAATGTAACTGTTACACAAATAGATATTTACATTTTTGCATGCTAGATCAGATTGCTGGATATTTCTATGGCCACCCAAAGAGCTATGGCTTTTTAATGTAATGCTGACTCTAACAAAAGGGGCAAGGTAAACAGCTATTATATCTGTATCCAGCCTGAATGAGCTTCATTCATATTAAACAATCACAGAGCTACCCTACCACCAACACGTTTAGGGAAATAAGGAACTTTACTGACTTAAACAAAATCATCTGCAATGATATCACTTAAGGACCAAAGTTAGAAACTGTTAGCTGTTGTTGACAAAGATAAAGCCAATAACTGCTGCTTTATTTATAACACAACATTAACTGTCAAGGACTTTATGTTAAGTGAGTTTAATGTTCTGTATCTGAACTCCATTCATTGTGGTGTTTGGAGGCCAACTACAGGGATGAAATGATTGAAACAACTGTTGATCTGACCCAAGATTTAACATCCCCAACAGTTCACACAAAACAAAAAAAAGGTCTCTTTACTTTCAACTATCTTTATCTGAAGACTAAACTGTTTATTTTTGAAATGTTGCAGTAAATTCTGTATGATGACTGGCCAGAAATAAGTATTTTGGCTAAAATCTTGTCAATCCACACATAAGCCCAAACATTTTCAGAAGAAAACAAATCTTGGTTGATTCAATAATTATCAAGGCCATTCCATTAATCGTCTGAGATATATTCAGTGACTGCTCTTCAAACTGAAAGAAAGACTAGAAGCTTAATATTACTATAGCATTTGAACATGTTTCTAGAGCTTAGAAATCATTCTTTTTGGTAGGTCAGATTTTTAAAAGGGTACAGAAAAGCAGACAGGTGGATGGAAGAAAACCCACTTTTGCCTCCAAGTAGTTTAGAGAACAAGGGAAGTGAGGTTTTGGGAAATTACCTTTTATGTGGGAAGTAAGGCTTCAGTCTTTCTACTGGGAAACATTTTGCCATTTGCTAGCTGATGCTTCAACCACAATTTTACATACATTCCTTCTGACTTTCATTTCCACTGAACTAGAGTTGTAAAATCTATGTCCATCTTTTTAAAACAATATCTCTGTGTCCTCTCATTGATGATCATTTAAATCTTTCCATCAGACTGTAGATCCATGAACCCAACCACACTGCTATCCTACTCATTCCTTTGCCTCTCCCCCAGTTCCATCTTCCAAATGAACCAAAATACTTCCAACCTCAGATCTGGGGAAGGTGACACCCCCAGTTTGTCTGAACCCATCTTTCCTTTTTATATTCACTGAATGACTGACATTTTCTGTTCTTATTTGAGGAGGCAATTATGGATTTATTTAGTTTTGAAATTTAAAAGAAATTACAGATGCACTAATGGTTTGTCCCACACTATAATTTAGGCTAGGAACTTAATAGTGTGTTGAATGAATGTTTCCCAAATACATTGACTGTAAATGCATCATTATACTTCTGTGCAGAAAAACAATGCAGTGCTCAAGTAAAGAAATGGGCTGGGCACACAATGCCATAACTTCATAGACCATGGAAAATGTGTCTGAACAGCAACACATATCTTACATATTAGAAATACATTTTATTTATAGCATAGAAACAAACCACTCGCCCTAACCGCTCAATGTCTGTCTCCCACCCTTCTTCACCTAGTTCATCAACATAACATTCTATTCCTTTCTCACTCATGTCTGCTTCCACATTCTCCTTTAAATGTGTCAATACCAATCACCTCAATTATTCCTTGAAGCAAGTTCCATAATCCTGCCAGTCTCTGGATAAAGAAGTTCCTCCTGAATGCCTGTTGGTTTTATTAATCACTATCTTATATTTATGACAAATGTAAAACACTATGGATGTTGAAAATATGAAATAAGGACAGAAAACTCTGGAAATACCGAGCAGCTCTACCAGAAAGAGAAACAGGGTTGACATTTCAGGGTTCTAAAGAAAAGTCATATCGGACTCGAAGTGTTAACTCTATTTATCTCTTCACAGATTGCCAGGCCTGCTGATATTCTCGAGCACTTTCTGCTTTTACTAATGTTTCAGGTCTGTGAGTTTTAAAGTGGCAAAATGTTACTATCCATAATAAGTGAAATTAACCTGAAGGAACTGCATCAGTCAGCTCAAACTTTCACTGTGGCCTCATGCTAATTTCACTATCTAACTGCTCCCATCACATCAGTTTTACTCAATGGTGAATTCCCACTGTGTATCCACCTCCTCTGAGGTGCAGGCACAGAATGGAAAACATGCCTGAGGAGAAATAAGGATTGCAGGCTTAAAAGGTCCCTGAATCACCTATTAAACCACTTCATGCTCCAATAAACCATGGGTTTTCCATTTGACTAGCTTCCAAGTAACCCAGAAAAGGAATAGATCGCTTCAGGATCTCAACAGAACTCCATTTTTTGGGGCATTCCCAATGCACTCTGCTTTTTAATTTCAGGCTAAGGCACAAGAATTACTAATAAAAATGGGACAGACTGGATTTCTCCACAGCAAACTGACAAGGACTCAATAGGCAGAATGGCTTCCTCTGTTCAATAATGAGCCTGTGCTGGTGCTCAGCCAGGACCTGATTTGACTTGATTTGATTGTCACATGTACTCACGTACAACAGTACAGGGCTACAGTGAAAAGTGTATAATGTCGCCCCATAAGGTGTCATCTCAGGTACAAATACCCAAGTTCAGAATCTTAAGAACAAGGTAGAAAGAAAAAACAAAGTTTAAAGTTAAACATTGCATTCATTGAAGTATAGCATAAAACATATGAAATAAGGTTAAAAGTTACACACTGTAGATCTTCTTAGTTTTAAGTAGAAAATATAGTTTAATGCAATTTTTTAATGAGACTCTAGCTTGTCATTTGTCTTTCTATCTCATTTATCATGAGAAGGTTGTGCTGCTTTTGAAAGGTGGGCATATCAGTGATTAGCTTGGAGAAATCATCCACTATTCCACGATTCTTTACCTGAAGCCACTTTTCCAATGAAGACTGATAGCGACCGATGGATTCCCTTCTGACTGGTTACCTAATATTTACTGCTGCTGCAGTGTTCCAGCGAAGCTCAACGCAAGCTGCAGGAACAACACCTCATTTTCCGCTTGGGGACCCTACAGCCCTCCGGACTCAATATCGAGTTCAATAATTTTAGGGCCTAAGCTCTCCCATGTCCCAGCCACCCACCCCACACACCAGGCATTGTTACAACATAGCCTGCCATTACACACCCCCTGTTGTTAGTCACTAATAGTCCCCATTAACAACTATTCACTCTCCCAGCCTGATCATTATCAACTCCTCCGTCTGTCCAACTGTCTTTCTCTCTCTTTATGCCCTATCCTATTGTTTACTCCCTACCCCACCCAGCTCCCTTTTTTCTGCATATAAACTGACGTTTTCTCAGCCACCATCAGTTTTGAGGAAGGGTCACCGGACCCGAAACGTTAACTCCGTTTTCTCCTTCACAGATGCTGCCAGACCTGCTGAGCTTTTCCAGCAACTTTGTTTCTTTTACCTAATATTTACTTTCACCTATCCTCAAGCAAACCTCAAGTCAACAATTTACATGATAATGCATATTTCCAGTGTTGTTGTTCTATTGTCCAACAAAATCATGTAACTGCACGACGCAGCTTAGAAAATTTTACCTATTTGTTTTGGATTAAAACATTCCTGGAAGCAGAGCACAGATAAAAACAGACAATGCAGTAGAATGCTGTTAAGACCTCAAAGAATCTTTACTTCAATTACAGGCATTGAGATTTTCATTGAGATGGACTGCCATGTAACTCCTAGTCAGCAGCAATTTGGAGCCAAGATTATCAACAGCATTTAATCTTCTACTTTGACTGACAGTACTCACACTACTTCAAGCTTGTTCTATCCCTTTGGTACAAATGGTGGAAACAGCTATCCACTCTTCACACCCACCACTACCATTACCTGAGATTAGGTTTTCCTGTTCTAATGCAGAGCCATATTGCACTGGCAGGCTTTAAAATTCGTGCTTGGAACCTGACTCCAGGCACTTCCCTTCCTGGTGCCAACAATTTTCAGCAGAGTGTAATAAAGGCATCATGCAGGGAGAATGCATGCAGCTGTCCCAACATTGTCAGCACCATTGTGGATGTAAGCATTTCAAACCTTCACAATTTTCATGGAATCAGGCCACTTTTGGTGGGCCATGTGAGGCACAGAAGTGAGGTGAACCATGGCGGTGGGGAGGGGGCTAAGTGGGAAATATGGTTTATAGTTGGGAAACACATGAGGGGCAAGTCAATTTCACATGCCCTAATGAGGGTTTGTTGACATAGTTGTTCAATGGAACTCTATTTTGGAAGCTTGACAAGAGTTCCATATTCACAAATTGATTGCACTCAGCTGGGTTTGTTAAAACAGCTGTCAAGAAGAATATGAGCTTGGTTATTTCATCAATTATAGGTTGGTAAGAGGATTTTTAAAATTGGATTTTTAAGTAATATTTATTTATTTTGACAGGTCTATGAACTTAGAGAGACAAAGAGTCATAGACTTAGATAGCTTGGAAACAGACCCTTGAGTCCAACTCATCTGTGCCAACCAGATATCCCACATCCCTCTAATTCTTTCCTGTTCATATACCCATCCAGATGCCTTTTAAATGTTGCCTCTACCACCTCCTTTGGCAACTCATTCCATACATGCACCACCTTCTAAGTGAAAAAGCTGCCCCTCAGGTCCCTTTTAATGTTTCCCTTCTCACCTGAAATATATGCCCTGTAGTTTTGGACTCCCCTACCCTGGGATACAGACCTTGGCCACTCACTTTATCCATGCCTCTCATGATTTTATAAACCTCTGTAAGGTTCTTCTTAGGCTTCTACTTAGAGCTAATAATTCTGTTTATAATGGATACTGAGAGAAGGGTTATAGGGTGCATGAGGGGGATGGGGAGGGGGCATGATGTGACAATGAGAGGCTTTGACACTCATCTCCAGAGCTGAGTCAAAGGCCCAGCAAATAGACCTTTTAATCTGAATGCCTAGGCATTGGCTCAACTCAATTTTCACCTCAGACTTGCCTCTGGGTCCAGAAGCCACAACTCCAGTCCATCTCTGATTCTCTGAAAGTAGCAAAGATAGAGTCTGTCAGTCAGGAAGCAGGATCACAACATCAGGAGATTCCCCCACCTCCAAAATAAAAATCCGGCCCAGGATTCCTAATTCTCCAAGTTCTCCTCGAGTCACATGCTAATGAGTGGTTTGATATAGCCGCTGCTATTGTAACCATTGCAGGAAAAATAGGAAACTGGCTATGTGGGATGGAATTTTTGTTTTTGCTCTTAACTTTATACCTTTGGAGTTCTAATGACACCAACTGGGCACCATAGTCTGTCCTTGTGTTGATCTTCAAGCTGATCCTGCTGAAATCTACTGCTTCCTTCCTTTCTGCATATCATTTACAACCATCTCTAGAAGAATGTCAGCTGCAATATTTTAGTATTCCTTTGGGTACATAATTCAAGAAGCAAGGCAAATTGAAAGTGACTGTGAAAGCGTTCTTAGAATGTTGGCCGGGAGTCACTCTGAATTGAATTTATTTTTATTTTAAAACAGTTTGCAGCACAATATTAGTGATTTATCGCTTCTCAGTATCTGCATTTATTTCATATTCTTTTCATTAAAATAAAGGTTTGTGATTACATCTCTTTCTCCTTAGCAGCTGTGTAAACAATTCAATTTTCAATAGCGAGAACTTGCACCAGGTTTAACTAAAAGCAAGTGAAGGATTTGGGTAATCAAGATTCACTTCACAATATTTCCAAATTTTACAGCTCTGCATTAGGTGTAAACCAATGTTAAAAAATATTGAGCAGTCACATTCTTTCAAGTTTGTTTCCTGATCTCCAATGTGGTACTAAAAGACTTCGGATGCACTGTACAAAAGATCAGAAGCACTGGTTCTAATCCTGATCGCTTTGTAGTGAGGGTTGGTTAAACTCCTCTTTGAGTACTTTCAGCAGATATGGGCACCACACTTTTTTAAAGGTATACAGCAAACCTTGTTTCAACCACCACCTTACCAACTGGCACTCTTAAAAACCCAGCAAAATTATATACTTCAAATATTGCAATCAACCACAACGTCCCAGTATTTGTACTGTAAATAAAGTATAACAGTAAAATGTATACACCCTGCATTATGTTTCTATTTCTTACTGTGTGTCTTTACTTTGATTTTAGGAGCTGTGTTGATCACTTTACAAAGGCTTTTTGAGGAATGCTGATTTCTCAAAGCTTCGCTTGATCAGGATTTATTGCGGTTATGCGTATATCTTGACTATCCAAAATATTTGACCACCCATCACATTCCTGGTCCCATAGGTGCCAATTAATGGCAAGTTTTCTGTATTGGCCTTGGAGGGGGTATAACATAGCTTTACAAGAATGATACCTGCAGCAGTTACGTTATGAGGACAGAACACAAATTAGACCTGTTTTCTCTAGAACTTAGAAAATTAAGAGGTGATCTGATCAAAGTCTTCAAGATGTTAACAGCAAAAGACAGAGTAGATAAAAGTTAAATCATTTCCATTGGTTGAGTAATCTAGCACACAAGGACAGACAGAATTAGGGAGAGGCCAGTCAGTACTTCTACACACAAAGAGTGGTAGAGGTTTGGAACTCTCTTCCACAAATGGCATTAGATGCAGGATCAGTTGTTAGTTTTACATCTGAGATAGATAAATTATCATTAAATAAAGGGATACAGGCAAAAGGCAGGTATGTGGAGCTATGCCACAGATCAGCCATGATCTCACTGAATGTTGGAACAGGCTCAAGGGGCTCAATGGCCTATTTTTGTTCCAATTGGTTCTGGAATGTGTATATATCTGTATAGTGATGGTAACAATGTCAGCCAGGTGGGCTGCATAGAATATAAGTTCCGTAATTGGCTGTTAATCTGGTCTAACCAGGGAGCCCTGGCTGACAGGTATTAACAGGACTGTCGGAGTTTCTGGTCACTCTGAGAGCTAGCTCTGAGAGAGCTGAATCAGTGTCAAGGACTCTCCATGTGTGAATGAAGGGTGACTTGGCGACGGGCTTCTGTGGAGTTATTTTGATCTGGATGTCAGGTAACGATAGGATCGGGGCTAGAAGCAATACCCAATGCAACCATCAGTGCATTCAGAGTGAACATTTTAATAAACAGCAGGATAGTTAGCACTTGCAGAAACATAAGTCAGTGCCTTTAGAAGAACTAGGGAGAAGAAAAACGAACATAAAAATATCCATCTAAAGAAGAAATAACATTGGAACAAAAGTTCTTCACAGTAAGAATATAGTCTAATCTATAAGCCAGAGTGGCTCAGTTGGATCATATTCCATTTCTATCCATAGTTCAAACTTGTTGCTTGGCATCTTTGATTCTAAACACAGGTTGGCTGATATCTATATTTATGTGGGAGCCTGGGAGTCAAGAAGTATTTGGCCTCCTCTTGCAAATCATCATGAGAATGGCATTGAAAATGCCATAACCCTGAGCAAGTTAGTATACTGTAATCGAGTCAAAAGGCTCAGATGACATTGCAAACCGCAGAAAAAACATTTATAATACTCGTTTAGAGAACATGAATGTAACTGGAGGACATGAGTATAAAATTAACAAGCATAAAGAAAGGTCTGGGATTAGAAGGTTTCCTTCCCCTCCCAACCTCAGTGTCTTATGTGAAATACTCTTGATTGAACAAGCTAATCCTAAATTGATTAATATTGTTATAAAAAGGCTTCATGAATCCTGGGAGTTATAAAAACATGTAAGTGTAGGTGCAATTAAATACTGTGTGAAAGGTAATGGAAGCTGAGCTGCTAGGAAACGCCATTCCAACTGGTTTAGCATTTATAATCCAGGCTGCAAAGACAAGTAGATATTCCGAAGGCATGCACATTTTATTTAAGTTCATTCATGGGATGCGGGTGCTGCTAGCTAGGTCAGCATTTATTACACATCACAAATTGCCCTTGAGATGCTGGAGAAAAGATCAGCTGCTTCATTAATGACCTTCCCTCCATTGTAAGGTCAGAAGAGGGAATGTTTGTTGATGTACAATATTTAGCACCATTCATGACTTTTCAGATACTGATGCGGTCCATGTGCAATTGCAGCAAGACCTAGAAACTATCCAGGTTTGAGTTGACAAGTTGCAAGCAACATTCATGCTACAAAAGTGTCAGGCAGTGACCATCCCCATCACGTGAGGATATAGCCATTTCCACTGGACACTCAGTGGCATTGACATTGTTAAATTCCTCCACTATCAATAACCTAGTAGTTAACATTGATCAGAAACTGAATTGGAATAGCCTTATAAATACTGTGGCTACAAGAGTAGGTTAGAGACTAGGAATCCTGCAGCAGGTAATTCATCTTCTGACTCCCCAAAGCCTGATGACCATCTACAGGGCAGAAGTCAGGAGTGGATTAGAATATCCCCATTTGCCTGAATCAGTGCAGCTTCAATAACATTCAGAAAGCTCAATATTATCCAGGACACAGCAGTCTACTTAAGTGGTACCTCATTCACCAGCTCAAAAATTTACTCCCATCACCACCAACAAACTGGCAGCAGTGTATACAATCTACAAGATGTAATGCAACAACTCACTAAGATTTCTCTAACATGACATTCAAAACCTGCCAACTCTAACACATTGAATGACAGGGACAGCAAATGTACAGGATCTCAAACATCTGCTGGTTATCCTCCAAGTCACACACCCCCTTGACTTGGAAATATACTGCTGTTCCTTCACTGTAGCTGGACGAAAATCCTGGAACTCCATCCCTAAAAGCACTGATGGTGTCCCTATGTCCCAAGAACTGCAGTAGGTCAACAACACAGCTCACCACTACCTTCGCCAGGGCAATTAAGGAAAGGCAATAAATGCTGGCCCAACCAGAGATGCCCACATCCCATGAAATAACAAAAAAAACTATTGGAAGATCAGAAGGAAAATTTACACAATCTTACATGGATCGGGTAGAGTTCAAATTGGAACATACTGACTTGGTTATTGGATCAAACTCCCTTATCCTATCCAGTGTCCTCCTCAGTTCACATTAGAAATCCAAGACTACATGACATGTGCAACAGTAAATTCACTTCTCAGTTCTTTATATGGAGCAACAGGCAATGCATTAGGCATGCTGACCTCAATGTCTAAGTTCTTAATACGTTCACCTGTCATCTGAAGCTTTGTACCCCGAGTGTTACATCGTAAAATTTATGCCACGGTGTCATGTTATTTCCCAATAATTCATGCATGATCGAGTTCCAGTACTCATGCAGTGACAATGTCACTAATTTAATCCTTCAATGAATACCTCACCATGTATGAATGGAATGTAATGACCTCAAATTTGATATCTGTCACGACATTCGTAGACTTTTTTTAGAAATGAAAAGTTCCTGGGAATGCTGTCAAATTATTACTGTGTTTCTGATGTGAAAGACAAAAGGGCCTGTGTGGGAGTGATTATGTTGAGAATAACTGGATCTCATGAGTCTGAGCATTTGAGCTAAATTGTCCCAGCTCCATGATATCTGGGTGGGATGATCATACAGATTCATTTCGGGATTGTGACCTGATGCATTCCTGCTGCCAGTTAACTTCTCTGGAGCAAGCTGGAAAGAAGGTAAGGTACCCCTCCAGGGCAGTAAGCAGCCAGTGATGAAGGCCCATTGAGGATGGTTCTGCGTCATCATTGGCATTTTGTCACCAGTAATGGAGTAGGCTCCCTCTCTAAATACATAGGCTACTTGGCCAACAGAGGCAGGCAGCCTATGCGGGCCCAGGGGGCTGTTGGAGCTGGACACTCCAAGGCCACAGGCAGGGAAAGGCCAAACTCACCACGTAGTTGAATTCTTGAGAAAGGTTCTCTCTACTACAATCCGTGAGGTCCTAATGACTTCAACTCTATTTATTCAAGTGAATCAACGGTCAGAATCTTGGTAAAGAGTGGAGCCAGTTGGAAAGCCCTGAAAAAATCCTCACTGCCTCTTCGAAGGAATATCTTCTGAATCACACATCATGCAGGCATTGGCAAGGACACTTTCAGGCCATCACCTGGAAATAGGGCAACAGCAGCTGGCCGATTCAGGCCATCTTACGGCCAGCGGCACTATTGAGGAGGCTTGGCTTCCAGCAGAAGAGGGGCCTCAGAATTCTAGAACCCAGGACTGAGATAAAAGAAATATAGTGACAGCGGGTTATACACTAGAAAGTGATTCTTTTTGAACAGTGTCCAGGTCAAATTGATAGATTTATTTCAGTCAACTACACTCCATAAACCTCACCTCCACAGATAATATCTGTTACACACAATGAGCCAATAACATGGTTATATTGAATTTGAATTATTCTTTTTAGATATTTTTTAATCAATCTGTTCAAACATGCTGTGACACACCTCTGGAGCAGGTGGGACTTGAACCCAGATGTTCGGGCCAGAAATCTGGACACTATCACTGGACCCCAAGACTCTCACTGATGTCTAGCTCTCCATGATTATAAAACCAATTCACACCCAGCCAATTAACTTCTATATCCATCTGATGTTCCCTTGTTCCATTAGGTCTTCGGCTTCCCTTCAAATCTTATTGGATAATAGTAGATTCTTTATTATTCACTTTAAATATATGTATAGCATATATACGCACACATAAAAATTTTAAAAAATAAGGTCTAAAAATGTCAACATATTATATTCCTGTTTCTTTTCTTTTGTATTAAGATTCTAACTGTCCTTTTCTATCATGCCCAACAGTTTCTTAGAGATTGCTCTTTTCTTTGTAAAACAATCAGATAGCTGACTACTGCTAACCATCAATTTCAACTTGGAGATTTCTTTGTTCTCCAGTATGTTTTAAAACTGCAAAATCAATCCTCAGTCCTTTTTCATTCATATATTTCATTAATGTACGTTATCTCATAGAGACTTGTTTTTGATGTAACGCTCCATGGATATTGCTGCTGAGTTTTTAAAATTTTTTCCAATATTTTCACTAAGAAAAAAGGCATGCCTATTGCCTCACCAAGTGTGAAAGTTTCTGTCACTCAGATACTTTTTATTATCCCTCTGATATTTTTAGATTTCTTGCACTCAGGAACTCATCAGAGATTTACTTAGGGAGCATCATATCCAGATATCTCCCATTGATGGAAATTCCAAAACACAAAATTCCATTTTAAACTTTTATCAATGTTTTGTTCACCTGAATAATACCTTTCCCCTTGGGATTTTTCATTATTGTACTCAACTTTACTTCCTCAAAGCTAGTTTGCAATGCAGAATAATGCCAAAAGTATATGTTCAATACCCACACTGGCTGAGGTTACCATGAGGGATTTGCCTTTTCAATCTCTCCCCTTGCCTGAGGTGTGGTGATCCTCATGTTAAACCTACCTCCAGCCATCTCTTTCTCTAATGAGAGAGCAGCCCAGTGGTCTGGTAAGAGTTCGGTGACTTTTACTCCTTCAAAACTGGTGACCAGCCAATTGAACTGTCCAATTAGACTTTGTAATTCATCCATTTCAGTTCTGAAAGTTGATGCATCCTTTTTGTGAGGTCCTACTGTGACTATTAGCTGCAGTACTAGTATTTTTGAAACAAGATTGCTATATTTGAATCATTCTGCCTGATTTCCAAACCAATGTACAAAGTTCCAGAAGCTTGATTTCCAATTCTGAATGTTGGTATACGCCCATTTGTGACAACCTTCTCAAATTCACCGCACTCAACCTCAAAACATGGCAGGATCTGCTTTTAATTGAAGAAGGCCCAATTTTAATAAGACTGAGATTATATACAGTTATTTAACTTCCAGAACGTCCCCACAGTGTTTGCTGCCTTTGTTGGAGAAGAACTTTCTTGAGCTGATCCCCCTACAGAAATGCAGCTTTAATATCAACTGATCTACATTTGTTGTTAACAAAGTCAAGAAAAATTTCAAAATAGCTTTGACGAATCTAGTTTTAAATCTTCGTTCCCCAAGTCTTTCTTCAAAACCTTGTGTCACCAACCTTGCTTTTGACTTAAAAGACCTTTTCCATGCATATCCACCTACGACATATGGTTAGTTGTCCTCTCTCAGGTATCTCTGTGTACACCCCAAATACTGTCCACCTTCATAATTCTTGTTGTTTGGATAGTTTATCAGCTTGTCTTCTGGTTTTTCAAGGCCACAAAGACTCCTGATCACACAGGCTGCTGCTACCACATAGATGGTTGTCCTAACGTGTATTTTGTTTTTGACCTTGTTAAACCAGGCCTCTATCTTGCCTTCTATCTCCTTCTGGACTGATACTGTTTGACCACACCTTCGATTAACAGACTTTCTTTCAACAGTCCATGATTCCCTTCAATTGACACGTTTGCTCACAGGCCCACTGTTTGAGCTTACATTGTGTTTTCTTGCCTTCCACCTTTGTACTTCATGTTCCCAATCTGTGGGCCCAATCCCCTGCCCATTACCCTGTAGTTCATTTAGCTTTTCTACTATCTGGTATCCTCTGCTGGACTCCTGATAAAAGTCACATTTCTCCATTGCCTAGTTCCTTCTGGTAAATATTTAACATTAGTCCACACTTTTGGCAGTTGTTCTATTGGACCAATGGCTCACATTGACCATCAGAACTGTTCTGTCCATCATCAGACAAACTAGCAATTGTGGCAGTTTGATACTCAAGCTTGGATTTGAGCGGTATCCGGCTCCTCATTATTTTCCATAACTCTAGAAAATGTAGCATGCATTCCAAACAGCCTTAACAAATCAAACTACACAAACAGTCTGGTTCTTTTGCAGTGCAATTTTTTTTGTCTTGACCAAAAACCTTCTCTGGATCTCTTCAATTCGTTGAGCCAAAAGCTTATCTCCTAATAGAAATTGGTTTCCAATGGTCTTACGTTATACTCACTGAATTCTCACTGAATTCTTTCTGAGACTTCATTTTTAGTGAAAGTCTTTTTGCCTGCATGCAGTGCATTCAACTTAACTGGAAAAGCAGGGTTAATCATAGCTCCTTCCCAGCCGATATATTCCACACAAGGTACAAGTACATTCACTACCTAATACTGAACAATTGAAAGACTCTGTCACCAACGCATTCATCACTGAGGTGAAACTTCTAGTGACCAATCCAATGCTGTCTCTTTGATCCACATCTCCAACTTCTTCCTTTGAATTAAAACAGAGAATTTGAGAGAAACACTGCAGATCTGGTAGCATCTGTAGAGAGAGAAACAGTTAATGTTTGAATCTAATATGACTCTTCTTCAGAACTCTGGGTCCTGGAGAATATTCATATTTGACTCAAAACATTAACTCTATTTCTCTCTCCATAGCTGCTGCCAGGTCTATTGAGTTTCTCTAGCACTGCCTCTTTTTATTTCAGATTTCCAATGTTCACAATTTTTGCTTTTATTTTTCCTTTGAATCTTTCTTTTCAAGTTTAGTTTCGAATACTCAATTGTACTGTTTGAGACAGTTCATGGTGTAACGGTACCTTTGAATTGCACCTGAACTACTGCTTAACTACACCCTGAGCATTCCTAGGGTTGATTCTCTTATTGCAAATTCCAAATTTTCTTTGCTTCTCAAAATTATCTGTCCTCCGTTCTATTAATTACAGCTGTCCTTCTGTACTATTACTTATGACTAAGTCTCACCAATTTGCCAACATTGTGTTCTCCATTTTCTGTTAATGTACCAATTGTTCCTTTGTAATACGAATGCTGCTGACAAAGAAAGCTTTCCTATGGTCTTTTTTTAGCGCTTCCAACATTTGCTCTAGCAGTGTATGTTTCTCCGCAAATTTAACTTCCATCAAAACCAGACGTCTTCATATTTGGTACTTTGGCACAGTCTAATAACTTAAGAATGGGAAATTTTCAAATTAAATTTCTGCATTCTTGCATACAGTCTGTACACACTATTAAGTACTCAATGTTCTGGGAAAAAAAAACTTTGCTTTTTATCCTTGCTTGTGTATTGCAATAAAAATGTGAAGACCGTATCTTGCTTCCTTTTTGGTAAAGATGTAACACAGATCCTGATCATAACTCCATCCTTCCACTGGTGATAAGGCTCACTTACAGAAAACAGGGGTGAGTAGTCAACACTTTACATTCTGACTCAGCCATCCTACTACCAATGTTATACACTAGAAGATAACTGTTTTTGAACAGGGTCTAAGTTCACACTTTCACACTCTCTCACTTCTAGTGAGAACTTTATTTCAGTCAACCAACCCCTATGACACCCACCCACTGATCACTAGCTCCCCATATTTATACAACCAATTCACATCCATTTTGATCTGTTCGGTCTCAGCCATCCCTTCAGACTTTATTAGAAGGTCGGAGGTTATTTGATAAGGACTCACAGGAAGGTGCAGGCAAGATGGGGTTTCTAATTCATCACTGATAGGGCCCTTATGGGCGTGAACTGGCAGTGAGATAGGAATTTTAGATCATGGGCCTTCACACCCAGAACTTACTTCTGGTGAAAGCAGAAAGGTGGCACAGTTTAGGGATGCCATCACCCTGCTTAATTAAATGCCCTTTCTACCTTCAGGCTGGCAGAGCAGAGGATTCCACCCAATGTCTCTGAGGATGCCCTCATGTTAAGGCATCTTTGGTTACCCACTGGCTCACAGGAGACTGGGCAGCTGAGCCTCCAGAGCTGCTGGCCCTCTGATTGGGCCAGCAATCCACACTCATTAAATGTGGGCAAACCCCGTGATGACCAATTAGACGCTGCCTCCCAGAACATTGACTCGCTTTTGGCAATGTGTGGGCTCAGGACTCTTGTCTCAAACAGGTTCCAAAACCCACAGAAAATTTCAGCCTTTTACGATTTGTAATGAATGTGATCTTTTTCTTTTAATCACTCTCAATCGTCATGTATTTATCTCTAATTCACTGTGTGATGCAAAATTTAACTGTAGCTTTTTGTTAAAAAAGCAATGGAACTGAGGATGTTCAATCATGCCTTTGGCAATGCCTGCTGTGGGAAATTTCGAATCAATGTTTTCAGAATTTCGATAATGCTCGGGGAGAACATCCTTTACTGAAACACAACTGGTACAGGGTTAATTCCCTTAACTCAGTGTGTGTTTCACTCACAGACAGTATAAACTACAGCATCCAGTCCAGTACTGTAGCCACAGCATTTGGAAAATAACTTTACTGGCCGATGACAAGTAATTGACTCATTAAGTCATTGAGTCATAGAGTCACACAGCATGGAAACATACGTTTCAGTCCAACTCATCCATGCCAACCAGACATCACAATCTGACCTAGTCCCATTTGCCAGTATTTGGTCCATATCCCTCTAAACCCTTCATATACCCATCCAGGTGTCTTTTAAATGTTGTAATTGTACCAGCCTCCACCACTTCCTCTGGCAGCTCATCCCATATACGCACCACCTTCTGCGTGAAAAGGTTACACCTCAGGTCCCTTTTAAATCTGTCCCCTCTCACCTTAAACTCATGCCCTATATTTGGACATCCGCACCCTGGGAAAAAGACCTTGTCTTTTCACCATATCTGTGCCCTTCATGATTTTATAAACCTCTATAAGGTCACTCCTCAGCCTCCGACGTTCTAGGGAAAAGAGCCTCTCCCTATAACTCAAATGCTCCAGTCCTGGCAACATCCTTGTAAATCTTTTCTGCACCTTCTCAAGTTTAACAACATCTTTCCTATAGAAGGGCAACCAGAATTGCATACAGTATTCCAAAATCGGCCTAACCAATGTCCTGTACAGAGCCAACATGACACCCCACTATAGCATCAAGGTTATAATCAATGGAGGCAAGCATGCCAAATGCCTTCTTTACTACCCTGTCTTCCTACAACTCCATTTTCAAGGAACTATGAGCCTGCACTCCTAGCTCTCTTTGTTCAGCAACACTTCTCAGGGCCCTACCATTAACTGTATAAGTCCTGCCCTAGTTTGCTTTAGCAAAACGCAAAACCTCACATTTATATAAATTAAATTCCATCTGCCACTCCTCAGCCCATTGGCCCATCTGATCAAGGTCCCGTTGTACTCTGAGATAATCAATTTCACTGTCCACTAAACCTCCTTTTTTTGTTTCATCTGCAAACTTGCTAACCATACCTCCTATATGCACATCAAAATCATTGATTTTAATAACACAAAGCAGTGGTACAAGCATTGATCCCTGCGGCATACGGCTGGTCATAGGCCTCCAGTAACTAGGTAACATCGTCAGAGCACCTCCAGTGAAGTGTCGGTGTTCTGTCCCGCTTGTTATTTATATGCTTCAGTTTGCTGGGTGGTTGGTATTACTTCCAGTTCTGTTTCTCAGTGGTTTATACACAGGGTCTAATTCAATGTGTTTGTTGATGGAGTTCTGGTTGGAAAACCAGGCCACCAGGAATTTCCTGGGGTTTCTCATAGTCCAGCAAAACCAGCAAGGACTGTGAGAAACACTACATAGGCCAAACCAGAAGAAAACTGACAATATGGACGCATGAACTCCGACTCGTCACCAAGAGACACACTAATTCTCACTCATTTCACTACACACAGACAACAAGGGGCATGAATTCAACTGGGACAACACATCCATAATTGCACAAGCCAAACAGAGACATGCCAGGGAATTCCTGGAGGCCCGGTATTCCAATCGGAACTCCATCAACAAACACATTGAATTAGACTCTGTGTACAAATCACTGAGAACCAAAACTGAAAGTAATATCAACCACTCCAGCAAACCAAGGCAAATAAATAACAAGTGGGGCAGAACACTGACACTTCACCGGATGCACACTGACAATGTTATCTAGTAGGGTGATGAAATGTTTGCAATCAAACACACTGGCTCGGCAAGCATGTCAACAGCCTCAACATCTTTCCATTACAGTCATAATGTTATCCTTAATCAAAAACACCACTCCCTTCCTCTCCTGCCTTCCTTTCTATCCTTCCTATAGCATCATCAAGCTGCCAGCCCTGCCCTTCCCTGAGCCACATTTCTGTAATTGCTTTTATATCACAGTCCCATGTTCCCAACTACGCGCTGAGTTCAAATGCCTTACCTGTCAGGCCTCTTGCATTCAAGTAAATGCAGTTTAATTTATCAATCTTATTCTCTGCCAGCTGTTGTCTGTTGTATGCGATTCTGGCCGTCCATCACACCCCTATTGCTCTTGTAAACTCCTCATTGCCTCAATCTGCTGCTCCAACCAACCCATGCAGTCCAATGTATCAGAAAGTAACAGTCAATGGAGTTATCCTTTTAACATATTGTCTACGTAGGATGAAAATATGTATGCATTCTTAAGCACATCCTGAAAACACTGACACCATGCTAGCAAGAGCACTTGTCAGAGTTTCCACAAGATAATGACGGCTGTGAAAATAGCATTAATTTGCATTTTATCAAATGATGAAGTATGTGGAACATAAAGAGAGAGGACTCTAAGACATTTGACAGAAATCAGATGATTTCACGGATCTTTACAAGCAATGGAACCCAGTTTGAAATTCTTGGTTCTGACAGAACCAGTTATTTACTCAGTAACAGTATCCTGTGTACAAAGTAGATCTACTAGAGTTATAGAGATGCACAGCACTGAAACAGACCCTTCGGTCCAACTTGTCGATGCCAACCAGGTATCCGAAATTAATCTAGCCCCATTTGGCAGCATTTGGCCCATGTCCCTCTAAACCCCCCCTTATTCATATACCCATTCAGATGCCTTTTAAATTATGTCATTGTACCGGCCTCCGTCACTTCATCTGGCAGCTCATTCCATACATGCACCACCTTCTGCATGAAAAAGTTGTGCCTAAGGTCCCTTTTAAATCTTTCCCCTCTCACCTTAACCCTACGCCCTCTAGTTTTGGACTCCCCTATCTGGGAGAAAAGACATTAACTACTCACCCTATCCATGTCCTCATGATTTTATCAACTTCTAGATGTGACAAGGTTTTTGATACTGTCTATGTCATCAGATAATCATTCTTTAACTTTGGCCATTATCTCCTTCCACTTCAATGAACACATAATGCTTAGGTCATGTGCAAACTTGCCTTATCAATGCACAGTTGCAGCTTATCCCAAAGCATTCTGAGCTGCACTGTTCCATGTGACAGTGTCTACATGACTACACTATATTCTGGTGTGAAAGAAAAGTGAATATTGCAGTCTGCTAGTATGACAATCCTTTTTAAAAGTGTGTCATTTCAATTCCTTCTACAGATCTACAAGGTGATTACCAGCATAGGAAAGGTAGATCTGAAATGCTGCTTTAAACTAAACCTCAAAAGCAGATGTACGCGTAAACTTCAGTAAACGTCAACTCTAGCAATGGTGTTGGAAAATTATCACCTAGCTAGCAATAGCTGGAGTGGAGTTTTGGGAAGAATAATGAGTATAAACTCCTTGCACCCATTTAAGAAGCAATCGCATGCTGTGATAGAGAACTGTAGAATCTTTTTTCATGAATAGGTTAAATTGAACAGAATGATCCTCTCTAAGGCAAAGAGAAACCTAGAAAAATTGTAGTTGAGGAGGAAAAGTGAGGTGAGACTGGAGGAATGGGTCTTCACCAAGAAGATCACAATCTGGGTTACTTATAGATATAAAAGATAGACAAAATTGTATGAAAATATTCACTCCAGAGTCAATCTTTGAAATAGCAATAGGAGTAGATCAAAAGCAAATTGATTCAAATTAGTAGCAGGTAACTTTCGGATTAATATCTGGAGGTTGTGCAAAGAGTGATCAGTACTTAAAACAATCTTCCAGACCGAAAAGCCAAAAATCCTGGAATCATTTAAGAAGCAATTAGATGCCACGAAGGCAAGGGTAATATAAACTTGTTCTGCATGAATGAATAAGTACTCAGTTGTAGCATTTGGATACAGCACTGTCATTAACCACTGCCTTAAGTTAAGGATATCAGGGGCAGCCAGGATGATTGACTTGAGGCTACAGTCTGATCAGCCATACCCTTAAAGAACGGTGGAGCAGGCTCAAGGGGCTGATTGGACAAGCCCTGTTCCTATTTCATGAATGGCAGCATTGTACAGCAGTGAGGTTTTCTGGATGTAATGCTCGACTGCTCCTTCAGAGGCAGCACTGCGGGTGGCAGTAAATATGTACAGCTTGCTCTGAGTGCATCGGACATTTTTTTGCAGGAATGCGGTTGTCCCATTAGTTGCTTTTTTGGACTATCTCCAGTCATTTGGAAAATCGGTTTGCACTGCTGCTGCTACTGTGGAATCATCCAAACAGTCCAAATGAACTGGATTCCATAATGCCAACAACCCCAGTAAATGATAAAGTCAATTTGCCTGTTTTAGCAAATAGTTCCATGCCCCATGGATTACTTTTGATCAGTTTCCCATATTTTGAATAAGCTTTTAATGAAGGAACGAGTTGATCTTTGACAATATCAAGTCAGTTTCCCAACACTGTTGATCCTAGGAATCAGTATGATCTTCTAAATCCTTCTTTTCCAGGACACCAAATGCAAGGGATTCACTACAATTGTCGGTCTTTCCCACTCCAACTACATTTAAGTTTAAAAAACACAGCAGACTTTGTATGACAAATTCTAGATTTATATTTTCTCCTTTCCTTTCTTCCAAATTTGCAGATAAACTGCTTTGTAAGCCCAGCTTCCTTTCTTCTTTTTATCAAAAAAAACTGGTACATCTGCTGGTCCACAAAGACAATCAGGAAGGAAATGGACAAGGATGCAATTTTTTTTCACAATATTGCCATTGCATATGAACTGGAGAAATCACTTTACCCACACAGATTGGAAAATCATGTGTGCTATGATAAATGTCGAATGGACTTTAATGTTCTCCAGGAAGGAGGCAACGAGGCTAGCATGATCAAATAACAGGCCTGGAAGGTGCAGTCGAGAGAGGATCCATTGAGAGCAACCTTCCCATCTGAAGGCTAATGGAGACTCACTGGTGATCATGGCGTGTTGTTTGGTGGAAGGAGGAGTATGTGGGGTGGGGGGAGGTGCACGAGGGTTGGTGTTACCTCCTTTTAGGCACCCTGCATCAATGGAGCATACCGCCAGTGGCAAAGGCTATCCCCCTGTGGAGTCAACCACCTCCTAACCCTGACTGCCACTTGCAATTGCACAGACTCACACTTTGGTCTGGGAGTACACTGCTAATCCATCTACAGTGGCCATTGTGCCACATGACACTGTCAGTACTGGAGAGCTGTTGGCCTCTGATTGGCTGGCTGCTCTGAGGGGTAGTACATTTGCCTTGTACCAGGAAGGTGGCAGGACTATACCCCTTGGTGGAGCCAGGAACCTTGATGTTAGCCAGCAGGCTGCCTGTTCGCGGCTTCCTCCCAGCAGGGCTCCACATATAACCATGGCAGAGTTGTGATCGCCTTTCTAGCTGGTGGATGCGATACGAATATTAAATTCAGCCAGTGACTCTCAAAATATCCAACGTATTCCAAACATCAAGGAGCTCAACTGGCATCGTTCTGTGCTAATTAATTGTTACAACTGGTAGTGTACGCATTTTGGGAAGAAGCAGCACTCTTTTACCAAACACAAAACTGATAGATTAATTTCCCCCAAAAAACTGTTTCCACAATGATTTATAAGGGCATAATTGAACTTGTCAGTTTGAATGTTCATGTGAACTTGCAAACTGGAGTGACAGATTAGCGTAGAGCTGGAGGAACACAGCAGGTTAGGCAGCATCAGAGGAGCAGGAAAGTCGACGTTTCAGGTTTACACCTTTCATCAGCACAGACAGGGGGAGGGAATCTTGGAAATAAATGGGGTGGGGGGTGGGTGGGATCCCATGAGGAGCTTGAACCGTTCATCAACTTTATTAATACCTTTCACCCCAAACTCAAATTCACCTGGACAATCTCCAACACCTCCCTCCCTTTCCTGGACCTCTCCAAATCCCCTAGTCCCACCCACCCCCATCCACCAACACCACTCACCCCCCCATTTATTTCCGAGCTCCCTTCCCAGTCCTGATTTCATAGAATCCCTACAGTGTAGAAACAGGCCCTTCGGCCCAACAAGTCCACATTGAACCCCAAAGCATCCCACCCAGACCCAGCCTGCTATTACTCCCCTAATCTACACATCCCTGAACACTATGGGCAATTTAGCATGGCCAATCCACCCAGCCTGCACATCTTTGGACTGTGGAAGGAAACCAGAGCACCTGAAGGAAACCCATGCAGACACAGGGAGAAGGTACAAACTCCACACAGACAGTTGCCTAAGGGCAGAATTGAACCCAGGTCCCTGGTGCTGTGAGGCAGCGGTGCTAACCACTGAGCCACCGTGCCGCCCTAGATACAGTGGCCGTGAATCAAACCCGGGCCTTCTGCTTGGCAGGCGAGAGTTGTACCACTGAACCACCAATGCCAGCAGGGTATGATGAAGGGTATAAACGTCAAATGTCAACTCTCCTACTCCTCTGATGCTGCCTAACCTGTTGTATTCCTTCAGCTCCACACTGTATTGTCTCTGACTTCAGCATCTGCAGTTCTTACTATGTTCTGGAGTGATAGGCTCTCCACCACTCTGAGGCTGTTTGGAGTTTCACCATCTTGACAAGTTAATTCCTGCCAGTTCATTATTTCACATGATATTTTATCGAAGGTTAAACCCTTTACCCTCCTGTTTTGGGAAACAATTTAAATGCACGATGTTTCAGTTTTAAAGCTCTAAAACTGCTCAGGTTTGGAGCCAGTAAGTTGCTGCACAAATTCCAACATTTATATTTATCTATATTTTGATTCAGTTCACAAAATTATGGGAATTCTTTCACTTAGAGGACAATTATACTTGGGTTATTGGCCAAACTTTAATCAGTTTTTTTTATTGACATGTTGGTATTGTTATAATAATTGAGAAAACGGACAAAACAATATTTAACTTGCACCAGAGATAACAAGGTGTGGGGCTGGATGAACACAGCAGGCCAAGCAGCACCATAGGAGCAGGAAAGCTTGACGTTTCGGGCCTAGACCCTTCATCAGAAAATGATTTCTGATCATTCTGATCACTCAAGTGTGAGTCTGTGCAATTGCAAGTGGCCCGAAACGTCAAGCTTTCCTGCTCCTATGATGCTGCTTGGCCTGCTGTGTTCATCCAGCCCCACACCTTGTTATCTCGAATTCTCCAGCATCTGCAGTACCTTTTATGTCTTTAACTTGCACCATGTGGCTTTAACACTGAAGACTTGTGCAGACTGAAGACTGGCTTGAAAAAGACACTATTGAACCTAAAATGACAAGTAATCATCTGATACGGCCAGGAAACCCACATGGGAAATATAAAACCTGCTGCATTGGAATTACCATTTTAGTCAAGAGACACTGAAACTTAGTGAGGAGTCACTCCTGTTTTAATCACACTTCCATGAGAAGTTCACATATTGAGGACTGAGTGGTCGCCTTATAACTAACTGTCCAGCTTTAAACTAAAAAATGGCACAGACACTGGAATCCACAAAGGAATGGTCTATCAACAGCAGCTTGTGAGCAAAAAGAGAGGAAAAGCAACATGGACTGATAATTGCATCATCTCTCCCTCAAGCTCTATCTCAGATAGAGACCATTCACCAAGAAATCAAGGCTATCTGCAGCTACGCCACTCCTGAGGAAACAGGGTAATAGCTCAGTAATTAGGACTCAGATCTTTCTCGCACAACATTGGGCTCCTTAAAATGCCACTTTAGAAACTTATGCCTTTCAGGACTCAACACTGAGTTCAACAACTTCAGAGCATGACTTCTATCCTCCATTTTGATTACAAAAGCCCATCCCCCACCCAACAGAGTCCTGTCTGTGTTTTGTTGATTTTGCTCTCAGTGCAGCAGAGCAATTTTTCCCATTGCATACCTTTCATTAACACCTATTTTACACTACCATCACTCCTTTACCATCATTAGCACTCTTTGCCTTTTGATTTGGGTACCCTCACTATTTATTCCCATTGTTCTTCCTCTGCATCTGCCAACAGCATATAACAAGTTTATTTTCCAGTCCCTTTCAGCTTCGAAGAAGTCATTACTGGACTCTCTCCACAGATGCTGCCAGTTTCTCTAGCATTTTCTGTTTTTAATCCATTAAACTGGAACTGTGCAGACCCCCTCCTGCCCCAACCACCTTTTTATCATGAAGCTTATTCTATGTGTTGCATGTATGTGTTAAATGTCACTTTTCCTATTTTTCACAGCTTCATGAGGTAAGAAAACTCCATTCTTTTTCACTCAAGGAAAGCTTGGAATTGGCCGTCTTT
>JAHRHZ010000263.1:36004207-36065688 GCA_024137785.1 Ginglymostoma cirratum | reverse complement strand
TGTGTTCATCCAGCTCTACACCTTGTTATCTCAGATTCTCCAGCATCGGCAGTTCCTACTACCCCTCGTATTAGAATTTTGCCACCTTCTTCTTCCATTTGCTGTCGGACCTTGACAAGATGAGCCAATGGGCCGAGAGTGGCAGTTGGAGTTTAATTTAGATAAATGTGGGGTGCTGCAGTTTGGAAAAGCAAATTGGGGCAGGACTTCTACACTTAATGGTAAGGTCCTGGGGAGTGTTGCCGAACAAAGAAACCTTGGAGCACAGGTTCACAGTTCTTTGAAAGTGGAGTTGCAGGTAGATAGAATAGTGAAGAAGGCGTTTGGCATGCTTGCCTTTATTGGTCAATGTATTGAGTATCAGTGTTGTGAGGTCATGTTGCAGCTGTACAAGACATTGGTTAGGCCACTTTTGGAATACAGATGGTTCTCCTTTAACGCAATAGTGTGACCTCGCGCTATAGAAAATTGTCATAGAAAGTCATTTTGTAGGGAAATCGCTACAGAAAATCGCCATAACTGTACAGCAGAAAGTGTGTGTTATCCAAACACCATCCACTATTCATCAATCACAGCCAATTCGTATTAACGAAACATGTGTTATAGCAGAACTACCTGTACTGTGTGTAGTTCTGGTCTCCCTCCTAGAGGAGGGATGTTGTGAAACTTGAAAGGGTTCAGAAAAGATTTACAAGGATGTTGCCAGGGTTGGAGGTTTTGAGCTACAGGGAGAGGCTAAATAGGCCAGGGTTATTTTCTCTGGAGCTTCGGAGACTGAGGATGACCTCATAGAGGTTTACAAAATCATGAGGGGCACGGATAGCGTGAATTGATAAGGTCTTTTTTACAGCAGAGAGCGGCAGGAGCTGGGCGGAAGTGAGGTCGGAGCAGAGAGGCTGTTGGGAAGGTAAGTGTTTTGCTATTTAAGCACTTACCTCGAAGCCAGTGGTCCTTTTTTACAGCAGAGAACGGGAGGAGCTGGGCGGAAGCGAGGTCGGAGCAGAGAGGCTGTTGGGAAGGTAAGTGTTTTGCTATTTAAGCACTTACCTCAAAGCCAGTGGTCCTTTTTAAGTAGGTGTGTTCTTTTAAGTAGGACTTTTAAGTACTTTTTAAGTAGGACCCGTGGGCACAGCCTTAGAATTAGAGGGGGTCAATTTAGAACAGAAATGAGCCAGAGAGTGGTGGGCCTGTGGAATTCATTGCCACGGAGCGTAGTGGAGGCCAGGACGTTGAATGTCTTCAAGGCAGAGATTGATAAATTCTTGATCTCGCAAGGAATCAAGGGCTACGGGGAGAGTGCGGGTAAGTGGAGTTGAAATGCCCATCAGCCATGATTAAAAGGCAGAGTGGACTTGATGGGCCGAATGGCCTTACTTCCACTCCTATGTCTTATGGTCTTATGGTCTTCTGGTCTTTTTCCTGAGATGGAGGAATCCAAAACTCGAGGACATAGGTTTAAAATGAGGGGGAAAAGTTTAAAAGGGGCCTGAACAGCAACTTTTTCATGCAGAGGATAATGTGTATACGGATCGAGCTGCCAGAAGAAGTAGTCAAAGTGGGTACAATTACAAAATTTAAAAGACATTTGGACAGGTACATGTTTAGAGGGATATGGGACAAATGCAGGCAAATGGGACTAGTTCAGTTTAGGAAACCTGGTCAGCATGAACAAGTTGGGCTGAAGGGCCTATTTCCGTGTTGTATGATTCTATGACTAAATAACTGAAACTAGGTTTGCTATAAAGATCAAATAGGAATGACTGGCCCCTTATTAGAAAAAGAGAACAGTCACTGTTTCTATCGGCACTCTGGTGACCATCACTGTACATTGAGGTAAAGGACGACACTCACAGCTCTGCCTAAAAAGCAGCACTAGTCAGTAATGTATAGGGTATACGACTGAACAGAGGAAAAGGAAATGGCTCGAAATCTAAACTAAAAGCAGGATCTGTTGATCATAAAAGCACATCAATCAGCAGTTGTTCATTTCCTTTTCAGATGGTTCTGGGTTTGCTGTTCACTTTAAGAAATGTTCCTTCCCTGTTCCACGTTGTTAATTGATTATTGACACGATTGTACTAACTATCACAGAACCACAATAGGCTGTGTCACCTGGTGTCCACGAGCACAACCCAAGTGTGTCATGCCTTACATTCCACACTTCTGGGACAATTCAAATTCCTCATGGCATGATATGGAATACAATGTCAGAGTTATGGAAAATTGACTTCATAAAATATACCACTGCATGTAAAGCATTTTTTATCTCCTAAGATGATTCTGCTTTTATGGACAGTTACGTCCTTTACTTAGCACTTCCCGCACTTCCTGCATTTTGCTTATTTGATATTGACTGACTTATTACATCTTAACATGTAATGATTCAAAGAAATCAGATGCAGGTCACAAAGTCATTGTGTTGAAGTGTACCATTGCATACGCAAATTGACAGTCTGAATGGGATGCATAAGGGTAGGCCTTGGCTATATATGATTTTGTAAAATGGATAAGAGTGAATTACCATTTCCATGGTAACCATATTACAAAAATAAGGCCTATGGTCCCTAAGCAAGTTGATTAGCACAATTAGCTGGATGGCTGGTTTGCGATGTAGCATGTCACCAACAGTGCAGATTTAATTCCCGTATGGATTGAGGTTACCATGAAGGTTCCATTTTTTCCACCTCGTCCCTCACCTGAGGTGCAGTGACCCTCAAGTTAAACTCATCACCAGCCATCTCTCTCGTGAGGGGGTGGTCCACTGAGACTATGACAGCTTTATGTATGGTCCATCAAGACATGTTTCATTTGAGGGTCGGTTAGCTCAGTTGGTTGGATTGCTAGTTTGCACAGCAAAGTGATGCCAACAATATGGGCTCAATTTACACACTGGCTGAGGTTACCATGAAAGTCCCACCTTCTCAAACTCACCCTCACCTGAGGCATGGTTACCCTCAGGTTAAACTGACCCACTAGTCATCTCTTTAACAAGAGAGCAGTCCTATGCGACTATGGTGACTTTACCTTTAGTCTAAGATCGTAATTGTCCAGTATTACTATCAGTTGGGATCATAACAGTTGTTCTTTTCATTTCTGTAATTCTGATGAATCAGCACTTTAGAGTTATATTTGTTTCACAGCCAAAGGCGCTCAGGGAATCCAGTGACTGTTCTATTCACTGAAACGTAGCTGTGCATTTTACATCTTAAAGTTTAAGGGATGATAAAACCTTAAAATATTGCGATGCATAATGCATTGTATCAACTGTACTTTTTATAGTACTGTTGTCCTGCAACAAACAGGATTTTCAATTCCCCTGTTTGTGGACCATGTAAGAGAATAAATGAGGAAAAGCAAGTACAAAACAAAGCCTTCATTATGCAGTGTTATACCACAGCAAGAACCTCGATATTGTACCCTACCATTTCAGTGTGACTGTCAAAATTACACAGTCCTATTGGAATGCATTGAGAGATGAAGTTCATGTATTTTCCTGCCACTGAACACAAGTGTTAGTGCACATAATTAACACGCCAATTGTTTCTTTTACCCTGGAGCAATATATTCTGTATTAGCAAGGAGTAAGAGCTAAAGCAGGCTATTCAGTCTGGATTTCACACCAGAACAAAATGCAGAGGTCGCCTGACTGAAAACAGCTTGAATGGTGTATTATGTAAGTCAGATTTGATAGTCAGCTCAAATGATACATCGTGGCAGCAGGCATCTGTGCCTCCTCATATACCAAGGGCACGGACAGAGTAGCTGTCTCCGAGTGCGCTTCCCATGGGGACACAATTATATTCTGCCACTCGAGTGAAAATCTGGAAACTGTAACACTGGTGCCTTCTATTCTGAACTGCACTGCAACTGAAACTATGGTGAATGGAAATGAGGTACTTTGAGAAGGATCTCACGTAGTGTCCAGGTTTAATGTTTTATTTGACTGAGGACAATCAGTGTGTTTAAATTGTTTAGGAAGCACTCAGCACTACCATTGGGATTTCAATAAAATGCTGTATTGGGTATCTGCAATTTCCATGTGGGTGTGCTGGAAAATTATTTTCAGTGGGATTTCAATAAAACAGTGTAACAGTTCCATTCTGCCAGTTGAAAAGGAGCCAGCAGTATAAATTACAGGCTCCTTACTTTCTAAAGGCTCCTCTACATTCAGCATTTCGGGAGTTCATGTTCCATTCATTATTAACATCAACTCATTTACTTCCTTCACAACTTATACTAATGACCTGAACAAAGAGGTTACAAATAATGTATCTAAGTTTGCTGATCACACGATGTAAGGTGGGAATGTAAACTGTCAGCAAGATACAAAAATGCTGCAAAAAGATGTAGGGAGCTAAGGTGGCAAATGGATGTATGAGATTGGTCACTTTGGTGCCAAATATGGAAAAGCAGGAAAAAGATGTGAAACTTTGATGGATTTGGGTGTACTACTACAACACAGATATGGTTAGCAAAAGGGAGGGAACATGATATGTTGGTCTTTATCACAAGGGAAACTGTGTACAAAAAGCATTGCTAAAATTGTAAAGGGCTTTGGTGGGACCGGATCTGGAGTACAGTGCATAGATTTTACAGGTTGAGAATCCCTGCAGTGTGGAAATAGGCCATTTGGCCCAACAAGTCCACACCAACTCTCTGGGCAGCATCTCACCCAGACTCCTCCCCATGCCTTATCCCTGTAACCCTGCATTTCCCATGGCTAATCCACCTAACCTACACATCCTGGACACTGTGGGTAACTGGCATAGCCAATCCATCTAATTTGCACATCTTTGGACTGTGGAAGGAAACCCACACCGAAACAGGTGAGCCATGAAGGTGCAGCAAGAACTGTTAACTGTCAATCAAGCGACCTCAACATGACCTCCACAGTAAGAATAGAGTGAAGTAGTCGAATCTGAAACTGAAACTAAATAAAATAAACTATGAGGGTATGAGGTACAAACATTTAAGAATGGATTTATCAGCCTTGCTAAAGGTGTTGATGGTGGATAGGGAAAGGCTCATATTTAAAGAACATATGTATGAATTACAGCAAGTATTCATTTATGTCCAGCACAAAATTAAAGTCGGAAAGATGACTCAAACATGGCTTACAAAAGAAAGTAGTGACAGTTTTAGATCCAAAAAGGAAACATAAAATTGCCAGAAAAAGCAATAAGCTTGAGGGTTGAGGAATTTTAGAATTCAATAAAAAGAGATAAAAAGTTTGATCAAGACGGGGAAAATAGAGTATGAGAGTAAAATTGCAGGGAACACAGAAATTAACCATAAAAGCTCCCATAAATATGCAAATAGAAAAAGAATAGTAGAGACAAATGTAATTCCCTTGCAATCCGAAGCAGGGGAAATTATAATGGCAAACAAATGGCAGCAGAATTAATCTGATTCTGTCTTCACAGAAGAGGGCACAAACAACCTCCCAGAAATGTTAGGAAACCAAGGGTCTAGTGAGAATGTGGAATTGAAGGAAACCAGTACTAATCAGAAAATAGTAATCAGCAAATTAATGAGGTCAATGGCTGACAAATCACCAGGGCCTGATAATCAGCATCCCAGAGTACAAAAGGAAATGCTCCTGGAAATATTGGATGTATTGGTGGTCATCTTCTAAAACTCTATAGACTCAGGAACAGTGCATACAGATTGGAGGATAGCAAATATAACCACACTATTTAAAAAGGGAGGCACAGAACAAACAAAATTACAGACCATTTAGCTTTACATCAGTAGTGGGGAAAATGCTAGAGTCTATTATAAAAGATGTAATGATAAAACATTTAGAAAACATTAATTGGATTAGATAAAGCCAGCATCTGTTTATGAAAGGCAAACATACTTAATAAATTTACTAGAGCTTTCTGAGGATGTAACAAATAGAATAGATAAGGGAGAACCAGTGGATGTAGTGTATTTAGATTTTCAGAAGGCTTTAGACCAGGTCTCTCATAAGAGGCTAATGTGCAAATTTAAAGCATCTCGGATCGAGAATTGGTTGACGGACAGGAAATAGACAGTGGGAATAAATAGGTCTTTTTCCAAGTGGCAGGCAGTGACTAGTGGGGTACCACAAGGATTAATACTCACAGCCTAGCTCTTCACGACATGTATATAAGTGATCTGGAAGAGGAATACAATGCAACATTTCCAAGTTTGCCAATGATACAAGGCTGGGCTGAATTGTGAGTTGTGAGAAGAATGCAAAGAGGGTTCAAGGTGATTTAGACATTGCCATGGAGACTGCACCGATTAATGATAATTGACAATTAACTGCCAGGCTTTACTAAAATTTCAACCAGCCAGGTTGATTCAGATTGGTCAGAGCATTGCACTGAGAAATGAACAAGTGAGTTGCTGCCACCTATTTTGGTCAGTTGAAATAGGCACAGTGAGAATACATGTTCCTTCTGTCTGCAACGGAAATGGTTCCCTGTATTCATATATGTAACTTACAGTATATGCATGTGCGCCAGATGGCAAGCCTGGCTGACAATCCTAAATTGATTGTCAACGTTATTCTTCACACACACAATTATCCAGCAAACGGTGTCCAACTGCAAAATCACATCTCATGTTGGATGTTTGCAAATGCAGTTTCGGTGAGTGCAGTCAGCTGGGTACAATGATGGTGAATAGCTTGAGAGTATGGTAATTGGTCGGGTTGGATTGGTCCTACTAATCATGTACCTGGGTAATTTTACACATTTTAGAACAAATGCCAATGTTATAACTGATGGGACAGATTGGCCCAGGATGTAGCTAGTTCTGAAGCATCATTCTTCAGTATTGTTGCCAGAATTTTGTCAGGGCCATACCCAAAGCCTTTAGCTGGAACTTAATATCTCGTGGAGTAAATCAAATTGGCTTAAAATTAACATCTATGGCCCGGAAGACCTCAGAGGGAGGCTGTCAAAAGAAGAAGAACTATTTCTACAGATTGATACCTCTTCAGGCACAACCACGACTTTTAAGATTTTTAGTAAATCCTCAGTTTTTTCGCTTGACCAAATAATCTCTTCATAAGTTCCTAAATTGAGTTATTAGTTACCTGTGCAACTTGTTCACGAATATTGTGGTCCAGCAACGATCAACACAAAGCTAAAGGGAAATTTGGCAATCATGGTTTTGCTTTCTAATTTTATCTCTCCAAGGATAAGAAATTCCTTTCCATCCTCCCTTAACACAATATAGCTGTGAAGATGATCACAGATGGCAGTGGTCCAATGATAGGGGATGCATAAAATGAGTCCAGGAATGAATTGCCCCATGGTTTGCTCTTCTATCTGATGGCAGACTCCATTCTTACAAGCAGGACCTCCTCGCTGTTTAACAGAAGACAGCAAGAACTCAACAATCTGTGACATAGCATAGAGTTATGGTGTTACTCAGATAGTCCAGTTTAGATTTCACATTGTTGATCCTGTGTGTTCCTGGGCACTGGTATTCTGCTGTTGGAGTGGGAACAGCGATCTCTGTTGGGACTTTGTACAGATTCAACTCAAATGTAGCGTGAGACTCCCTAACGTATTCCAAAAATGTACATTAACTCCAACAACAGAATCACACACCCTGCTGCTCAGGGATACATTTTCCATTTACTCATTGATGGAGACAAGTACAGAATATCAGGTGAAGCCTTCTGCTGGAGTTTTCATGTTTTTTTAAGTACCGGATGGTGTAAAATTAATCTCACTAAGGACATTCACTTTGAAAAGATTTTCTTTAGCCTCGGGGATTTTAGGAAACCTCTGCTTCGAGAGCTGCAGGTAATAGTCTGCACAAACTTCAAATAGAAGAAGAATGTAAAACACATCATTTAGTCAAGTAAAATACCTGACATTTGCCATAATGGTTGACTTTAATAGTTTATGTTGCAAAATCTCTGTGTTTGCAGAGCAGAGTCTCTAACGGCTGGAGATATTCCAGAGAGTTTTAAAGTGCGATTTCTCCCCTCCACCTTCATTCCCCCAGCAGTGGCCACCCTGACTGTCTGTCTACCTGGCACATCGTCTTCTCCCATTAACTGGAAAACAAACTATCCCTTCATTACCTGATTAGATAACTCTGGACTTAGAGACAAACAGATTTTTTTAACCACAGATTCTAACCATCGTTGATATTTGTGCGTAACTGACAAAAGTAAAAGTGCTTAAGGAATTTTTTTAAAAGATCCATTTTTCTTTAATGTGGCTATGACTTTGCTGATGGGCTGCTTGCAGCAGACTCCCAAAGAATAATTTTCAATTCCTGGATTTATTCCAGTACAATCCCGTTGAGTTTGCAATCCGAGTGCAGAACATAATGCAGAATAATCTGTTCTGCAGATGGTTCTATTCCTGCTGTCTTTGGATCTTAAAATCCTAACTTTTATTTAATTGCGATGTTATTCAAAATAAAGTTGAAAAGGAAGAATGACTTACTGTAGCAAATGCAAACACTGAAATGATTCAGTCCATGAAGTGGTTCACATTATTGTTCCATAGACAAACAAAATTGGTTGAATAGTTAGACAAAGAGCCTTCACATTATCCAGGTCTGAGTAAGGAAAGGCCAATGTTCTAAATTACCAAAGCAGTAAGCTCCATGTTACCATTTTCTAAATTAATTTTTAGGATTTGGCTTTGCTGGCAGAGCCAGAATTTATTGCCCACCTGCAATCATCCTTGAGAAGGTGATGTTGAAGCTTCTTAAACCATTTGGAATTGGTGTGATGAAATTGCTTTAAATTTTGGCCCAATGTTAATGAAGGAAGGGTGCTAAATGTCCTTTTTGAAGTGGGTGTGACTTGAAACGGAATTAAGAAAGTGCAATTCGAAGGGGCAGTGGAAGATGCAGAGACTCTGGCGTAGCCTGCCATGCCACAGTGGGAGCTATATCTGATGATGTCTGACACAAAGATTACCGCCGCCACCAAACCTGCTCTGCCATTGAAAAGATCGTGGCTGATCTGATTGTGGCCTCAAATCTACTTCCCAGCTAACCCAAAGATAACTTTTGGCACCTTCCTATCTACTTCTGCCTTATAAGAGTGTCCTGACGCTGCCTCCACCACTCTCTGTGCAGGTGAATTCCAAAGATTTGCTTGTGATACGTCACCTCTTTTAGGGAAGGTCCACACATTTCCAGTGAGTCTTGCTCAGGGTCAATGACATTGGAGCCGAAAAGCATTGCATAAGAGGTGCCAGTCAATCAGGGGCTGGCAGCTCCACTGAAGGGCACTACCGGCTGCCAGGCAGTGACTGCTGCCAGTACTACAGCCACCAAGGGCTCAGGGTTTTCACTCAATCCCAGATCAAAGGTGAAACATAGCTGGAGGAGTGGGCGTGGGGTGGGGCCAAGATGGAGGGGTATCAGCAGCAAGGGCAAGGGACTGGTGCTCAATGAATCCAGGTCTCAGTGATGCCAGTTTCTTCAACCAGGCGTTGAAAGCCTTTGGTCGACGGACCCCTCCCTGAGATCTTCTAGTCACACACAAGTCTCCTTGCTGATCCCCCTGCATGGGGAGCTGACACCACCAAACCCACCAGAGGGAGGGCACTTAAATTCCATCCATTCTACACAGCGTAAGGTAGCAGCTGGGCCTGCAGATTGCAGCAAGATTGAGAACATCACTCGTTTGACAAGTTAAGGATCTTTCTCAGTCAAGCCATGCAGCACATGGCTGAGTGTAGACTGTTTGGGAGAAGGATGGCCAGAGTGAGGGAACTAGAGGAACTGCGAATGGAAGGGTCAGGGACCGAAGCAATGCGCTGAAGGGTCAGGAATTGGGAAGGGATGCTCTGAAATGGCAGTAGTCAGATCATGTGATGTAATATCAGCCCCAGCATGAAGCAAACCTGAAACCAAAATCCCAATGCTCAGTGTGACTCAGCCATGTGAAAATTAAACAACTTAACAATGGGAATTCATGTATTAATTATTTTGTTTGATCTTTGATTCAGTTTTGCATTAATTAAGTTGAAATACTGAAGATTTATCCCACTTAATGGCATATGTAATTATTCAGCACCCATCAGACTTGGACAGATGCTGCCAGCAATTTACTTTCATATTAGCTTCAGAACAGCGCAACCAGTCTGACTGAGAATTCCATTTGGTGCAAATTGATGCTGAATTATTAACAGTTTTGTGCTGAACACTCACAACCACAACAAACTAACTGAAACTACTGAAACTCTTCTTGTCTACAGCCAAACCAAAAAAGTAATCATCACATCAATCAGACTTCGATTTAAAAAGTAGTCCCAGGAAAGGACAACCTACCATATCAAAACATTCCTAAAACTGACCGAGTTTCCTCTTACACAAATTGGGCAACTACCATTAGCCAAGCTAATAGCAAACTAAATTAAATACAAGACAAATTTTGAGTTTTGCTAAAATCCCATGATGAAATCTTCTACTGCACACAGCCAGTGAGAAATCTCAGCTATAACTGTAGCATTTTCTGACCATTAATTGGAATAATCTGCAAATGATTGATATTTGTTTAACACTCACCAGACAATCACGGCTAAAACAATGGTAGAACAGTGTATGGTATTTTTCAAACATTTTAACCATTTCTTTCTTCACTTTAAATAATTGCAGCAGTTTTGTTTTGACCATGGGCATGCTGGGAAAATAGCATCAGAATACATTCCCGGTATGCACAGTGGCTGAAATTTTCAGGCAATTTTTCATGAGAGAGGCAGCTAAAGGGGCAGATCAGCAGCAAAAGGGGGAAGGTCAGCAATTGCAGGGGAGAGGCCCTGCAAGGGACAGCTGGACAGCAGAAGGAAAGAGGGTAAGCATAAAGTGAGAGGTGCACAATGTGTGGGAGAAGGGAGAGGAGCTGCAAAGTGGGAAAGGGGGCAGCAAATGTTGGAGAGAGACAGAAAAGAGCAAAGGTTGCAGCAAAGGGGGAAAAGAACTGCACGGACAGGGAGAGAGGAGCTGCAAGGTGTGTTCGCAGCAATTTTGAATGTTTCAACAAATGAATAATGAAATGAATGCTGTAAATTGGATAATTTACTACTGAACAGTTCTTTTTCATAAAGATTTATATTTACTATCACATCTCAAATACTGTGGAATTACTTGAAATGCACTGACTGCATGAGAGACAAACTCGCAAACATTTAGCTCTCACTTTCCCAGTCTATGGAAAACAAGTTAATACTGATGGCTTCTCATGTATAGGAATGTGTGTCAGTTATTGTTCCAAAAATAATTTGTTGTTAACTTGTGGCTGTCATCCGGTGCCAATTTAAATGCTGTAGCATCTTGAAATTAATACTTTCCTTGTGTTGTGGCGTCCTATTTAACAGAGCAATGATGATTACTGAGAATATTGTTATATTCTGCTTCCATGCATCAACAGGAATACACAGAAGGTAACGTTATTACGTGACTGCTTCATCTCACAAATGGGTTAATGAGAATGAAAAGGGAGCCCCTGAAAAAAAAACTAGCCATGAAAATCAAAATGCGACCATCAAGAAAATCTCACGAGGAGCTCTTGAAGATGAAATTATTTTGACTTGTGGTATGCCTGTACTAAGAAGCTGCAATGGTCAATATCCAGTTCTGAGGAAGGGTCACTTAATCCAAAATATTAAGTCTGATTTCTCTCCACAGACCTGCTGAGCCTTTCCAGCAATTTCTGTTTTCATTTCTGATTTCCAGCATCTGCAGTTCTTTGGGTTTTTATTCAATATCCAGCCTTATATGTGGAGAAAAGTCAATGGGGAAGTAATTGAACAGAGTTGTTGTCCATGGAGCAACACGAAGTGCAGAAACAGCAATCAGGAGAGATAGGGAGATAACTGGAAGGCAAATGAGTTAATTCAGCAAAACTGCTGTTTTTGAAAATTGTGTCACTTCAAAATAATGACTGGAAATTTTGAAGACAAGAGGAGGCTATTCAGCCTTTCAAACCTGCTGTGCCATTCAACATGATCATGACTAATCATCCAACTCAGTACCCTGTTCCTGCTTTCGTCCCAAACCCTTTGATGCCTTTAGCCCTAAGAACTATATCTTAAAGGTAAAGTCACCATAGTCTTACAATACCAAAGGGCTGCTCTGTCATTAGAGAGAGAGATGACTAGTGGTGGTTTAACTTGAGGGTCACCCACATCTCAGACAAAGGGAGAGATTGAGAAGGAGAATTGTTCATGGTAATCTCCACCAGTGCTGGAATTAAACCCATGTTGGAATCATCCTCTCTTGCAAAACAAACAGCCAGCTAACTGAGCTAATCAACCCCCAAACATTACTTAACTCCTTCATGAAGGCATTCAATGTATTACCCTCAACCACTTTTTGGGGCACAGAATTCCACAGGCTCACCACTCTCTGGATGAAGAAATCTCTCCTCATCTACCCTATATCCTTAGACTGTGACCCCTGGCTCTGGACTCCCCAGTCATTGTAAATATTTTTCCTGCATTTACCCTGTCTAGCCCTGTTAGAATTTTATAGCTTTCTATGAGATTTTACTTGTTCTTCTAAAATCCAGTGGGTATATTCTGAACTGATCCAATTTCTTGTCATACATCAGTCCTGCCATCCCAGGAATCAATCTGGTAAATTTTCATTGCACTTCTTTAATAACCAGAATATCTTTCCTCAGAGAAGGAGATCAAAACTGCACGTAATATTGCAGATGTGGTCTCATTGAGGCCCCATACAAATGTAATAAGACATGCCTGTTCCTGTACTCAATTTCTTTCACTTACGAAGGCTAACATACCATTAAACCTCTTCACTGCCTACTGCACCTGCATGCTTACCCTTCAGCAGCTGGTGTTCAAGGGTACCCAGGTCTTGTTGCAACCCTCTTTCTCAAACTATTGCCATTCAGATCATAATCTGCCTCCCTGTTGTTGCTACCAAAATGGATAACCTCACATTGATGGCTTAATGAAGACATCAATAAATGTGCTAGAGAAACAATTCCCTTGATTTGTTGGCTAAAAATAATTGCAGTGATCCTGATGAGGATCTTTCTGAAAATAAATAGATTAGCTTGTCTTCTTTGAAATGAGAATCTTTAACACAAATTGTGACCAGAGAGGGAATGACATTTATGCATCTGTGTTGATGCCAGCATAAATGATAAACACATATTCGGTACTCTGCCAACATGTGTTCAGTGACTGATATGAGCCAAAGTTGAATAGGCCAGCAAAGCCAAACATGGAATTTAAAAATCCAGTATTAAAGTTACTAAATCTGCATCAAAAAAATTAATTCAAAAGGAATTGAGAATGTGAGCTGTTTTTGTCCTTACTTAAAACATCTGAGCAAATATTCACACCATCACTCAACCAATAACAGATGCTGAGAGTGACAAAAACTCAAACTGATACATTATTTAAGAGACTGATAATGGCATGTGTCATCATTTAGAATGCATGGTTGCTGCCCCAGTAATAAACAAGCACTTTCTGTCCCTTGAACCAGCAGAGTAATTGGAATGTAAGATTCTGTGCAAAAAATGAAGCCTCTCATCTGTCCTCTTCTTCCAGATTGGAGATTTTCAAGGAAAGATTGTATAAGAATTGAGTTAATAGTTCATAGTTTCATAGTTTCCAACAGAAATAATGACAGTGATCATCACAAATCAAATGAAAACCTGTTACATAATTATTGTAGGAACGATTGTATTTATTATTCAGCTGTTAAGGAGAGATTCTGCTTAATGAGCCTTATCTACCTAAGGCTACAAAAAATCTAATCGTTGTAAATAGATCGTGAAGTTAATTTGAAGTGAATTGTTAATGAACCAAGCTCACACATTGGTGGATACTAATGCCGAATCATAGCTCATAAGAAGCCAATGTCCTTTCCTCCATAAAATGTAGAGTTGAAGTATGAATTATTTCTCTAAAACTGTACACTTATAAACAACCATTCATTTTACATTTAGTACAAATTCATAACCTTAACTTTTGTATTTATTTTCTGAACACATTCCCAAAGGGAGAATGAAGCTGGGTGCACACCTATCCTTGAAGAATACCGTATGGAATGGCAAATGGCTGCCAGTGCATGCTCAGGCATAGCCAGTGATGTCAGCTGGCTGTGACAGGCTTCAGGATTCATCTGAGTTCCACATGTAGTGACATCATCATGTTCTGTGTGCAGTGACATCATCATGTTCCATGTGCAAGGATGTCATCATGTTAAATGTGTAATGATGTCATTACATTCTATATGCAGAGGTGTTGTCATGTTCCACGTGCAGTGATGTTATCAGGTTCCATGCGCGGTGACATCAACACTTTCCAAGAGCAGTGATGTCATTTTGTTTTGTACGCAGTAATATCATGTTTCGCATGCAATGATGTCATCATGTTCTGCGTGCAGTGTTGTCATCATGTTTGTGTGCAGTGACATTGCGTGCTCCATATGCAGTGATGCCATAATGTTCCATGTGCAGTGATGCCATCATGCACCACACGTGACATCACCACGTTCCATGCCCAGTGATGCTATCATGTTCCGCATGCAGTGACATCATGTTCTGTGTGTTGTGACATCATCATGTTCTGTGCGTGGAGCTGTCAGCGCTAGCCCATGTACAGACTGTCCAACATTTGTTTCATCATTATTAGTTTTTTAAAGTGTCAAAAAATTTCTAGTGCTGCCTAGGCCACTTCTTGTGCTCTCTCAAGGCTCCCCTGACAGCTGCTGCTGCTGCTGCTCCATTGCTGGGTAGTAATGTCACACTGTAATCTTGTGTTCCTGCACATGCATGCTGGTTATTCCACCAGGTCGTGGCTTTTATGATAAACATGGTCTCGCAAGAAAGCAAGGTAATGCCATTTGATGTGCTATTCAATATTATGTCCTTTATCTTCAGCAATTCTCTCTAAACCTTTCAGGATTTGAAACACATGTATCAAATCGCCTCTCAGTCTTTTCTGTGGTAAGATGAATAACTGATTCTCCAGTCTCCTTGATTTCTCTCTCTGTCTCCAGTCTGTTGTCACTCCCCTTCTCTCTGACAAACTCTCACTTTCCATTATTCATGCCTGCTTACTTTTATAAAATCACAAATCTTTCTGTTTCTTCATCTTTCCTTCTGTCTTTCTCTGTCCCTTTCCATCTCCCTAAATTTCTAGTGAGCCCAGGATTTCAATCAAGTTTATTCATTTTGACATTAACAAGAGGTTCCGAGTGAAAATCAAGGCAAACTGGCTCAGAATTTAATTGCAGTGTTGCTGTAATTGACAGAAAGTGAAAATAGACCCTTTGGCAATGAGTGCTAACAGAAACCAGATCAGGCAGCACCAAGTTGCATTCCAGTCAGCTATAATGTCCTTTAAAAGCTTGGCTGTGCTGAAGCGCAGGAGAAATCTCTGGTTCTCAAAAGGACAGCTGGCATAGGGTTAATGTCCCAATGGCAACATTGTAAAATACTTTGAGACCCAGAATATACATTATTTTCAAAATGTACATTATACTAAAACACATGTGGCCTAAACAATTGTGACATTTATAAATTGTGGCATTTTAAAAGTTGATCTCTGAAAATGTTATGGATCTTTGACATTCTCAAGTGACTGAAAAAATGTTAATTTCATCTACATTAATTTGAGAATGGAGTAACAAATAAGCAGACATGGTATGAATAGAGTATTTCAATCATTTCAATTTCCGGGAATATGGGAGATATTCCAGTGATGACTCTAAGATATATAATACAAGTTAGACCTCAGCCGGAATATTGTTATACAGGTGTGGTGCGACATTCTGGAAGGATATGAACACATTGAAGAGAATGCAGAAACAGTTTAAAAGAACGGGTCTGGTGATCAGAAACTTCAGTCATGAGGATAGATTAAAGAAATTGGGTTTTTCCTCTTTGGAGACAGGAAGGCTATGAGGAGATCTGATACAGGTTTTCAAATTCATGAGTAAGCGGATAGAGTAGATAGGGAGAAACTATTCTGACTTGGAAAAGGAAAAAGAACTAGAAGGCATAGATTTAAAGTAATTTTCAAAAAATGCACGGGTAATATGAGAAAACTTGTTCATTTAGGTAACGGTTAGAGTATCTCAGCACTGAATATAGTTAATGACCCAGCCAGAACAGCCCTCGACCTTTATTTTATGTGAAATCTTTATTCTGAGATTATGCCATCTGGTCCTAGACTCTTCCACAAGGAGAAACAACCTCTCTACATCTACTCTGTCAATCCTCCTAAGAATCTTATATGTTTCAATAAGGCCTCCTCTCATTCTGCAAAATTCTAATGAGTATAGGTCCAATCTATTTAACATTTCCCCATAAGACTTTATGACATAGGAACAGAAATTAGGCCATTCAGCCCACCAAGTCTGCTCTGCCATTCAATCATGGCTGATAAGTTTCTTAATCGCATTTTCCCACTTTCCTCACAATCTTTGATGCCCTTAATAATCAAGAGCCTCTCTATCTCTGTCTTAAATATACTTAATGACTTGGCCTCCACAGCCTTCTGTGGCAGTGAATTCCACAGATTTACCACTCTCCGGATGAAGAAGTTTCTCCTCATCTCTGTTGTAAAGTGTCTTCCCCTTACTCTAAAGCTGTGCCCCTCAAGTCTTAGTCTCTGCTGCTAATGGAAACATCCTCCCAACATCCACTCTGTCCAAGCCACTTAGTATTCTGTAAGTTTCAATTAGATTCAAAATTCAAAGATTAGAAATCTAACCAGATTCAGAAACAGCCAGTGAAACCAGTCCTTTGGGTGGACTGGTGTGAAAGTGAGTGAGGACAAGGAAGATTGGAATGTTTCCCATGTAAACAGAGAGCCAGTGGGAGAATCCACTGTACACAGAGGGTCAGTGGGACATTCCCCTTTACACAGAGGGACAGTGGGAGAATCCACTGTACACAGAGGTACAGGGGGAGAATCCACGGCACACAGAGGGTCAATGGGACATTCCCCTGTGTACAGAGAGACAGTGGACAATCCACTGTACACAGACTAACAGTGGGACATTCCCCTCTACACAGAGAGACAGTGGAACATTCCCCTGTACACAGACAGACAGTGGACAATCTACTGTAAACAGAGGGACAGTGGGACATTCTCCTGTACACAGAGAGGCAGTGGACAATCCACTGTACACAGAGGGACAGTGGGACATTCCCCGGTACACAGAAGGACAGTGGGACATTCCCCGGTACACAGAACAATGGTGGGAGATTCCCCTGTACACAGAGGTACAGTAGGACATTCCCCTGTGCACAGAGGGACAGTGGGACATTTTCCTGTACACAGAGAGACAGTGGACAATCCACTGTACACAGAGAGACAGTGGGACTCTTCTTCACACAGTGAGTGCGTTGAACATTTTCTCTGTACACATGATGGAGCGTTGTAAATCTTGCAGTGAGGTCTTGCAGTGAATGACAGATGACACAATGGTCCTGAATTCAAGTTTTGGTGAGCAGAATGAGGTATTGGAGATTGGCCAGACATAAAGACATAGTGGGGCAGAAGACTTCAAAGAGTTGACTTGGATGTAGACTATGCAGCATGGAATTCAGGTGATTGCCAACAATGGCACTGAATGTCAACTCCATGTATTTACCTCTTTAGTTCTAATGATTTTACTTACTGGATTTTTAAAAATTACTGCAGAAAAGAGGTTCATTTCATCTGCACCAGCTCTCATTCCCACTCCCCTCCCACCCCCTCACATTCCTCACACTGTCTTTAGTTTTCATTTTAGTTTTCCACGGTGGGTCAGTGGTTAGCACTGCTGCCTCACAGCGTCAGGGACCCTCGGGCGACTGTCTGTGAGGAGTTTGCACATTCTCCCTGTGTCTGTGTGGATTTCCTCTGGGTGCTCAGATTTCCTCCCACAGTCCAAAGATGTGCTGGTTACGTGGATTGGCAATGTTGAATTGCCCATAGTGTTCAGGGATGTGTAGATTAGGTGGGATATAAGGGATGGGTCTGGGTGGGATGCTCTGAGGGCAGTGTGGACTTGTTGGGCTGAAGGGCTTGTTTCCACACTGTAGGGATTCAATGAATTCGCTTTGATTTTAAAACCACCAATATATTCTTTAACTGGCAGTGCTTCTGCTTGGGTATCTGTGCACAACCAGCCACTCACAGGAAAAATCACCAACAAATGATCACACGGTTTCTGTCTCTGTAGATACGGCCAGACCTATTGAGTTTTTCCGGCATTTTCATTTTTTTATTAATCACGATCATTCATAGACTCCACTGCTAGCGATCATTATTACTGCTTTACCCTTCTCTTTTAAGTCTAATTTGTGCTGTGTTTCCTCTGGTGATAATTAAGATCAAAGTAATGGTTGAAGCTTATGGGAGATAACAGGTACTGCAGATGCTGGAGAATCCGAGATAACAAGCATGGGGCTGGATGAACACAGCAGGTCAAGCAGCATCATAGGAGCAGGAGCTTATGGGAATCTTGTTTCCTCTACCCAACCACATCAATACCTCAATGAAAGCTGAATAAATTTACACCTTTAAGTATGTGTTAATTCATTGCTGCACAAGTTAAAACGAGGCAGTGTGTCATTACCTGCACAGAAAATTTATTTTGGGTTTTTCCAAGATTTCCTCAACCAAGAGATAATTTTTTTTCTGGAAAGTGTTGAAGTTTCATGTGAGGTGGGCTGTTCTTATCCATAAATTTTATGTGTGGCTTGCAATTTTTGGTTAAGATTTTGAGCCAAGATTTAATATTGTTGGTTGTTCTGTTTACTGCACAATTTTGCTGTCTCCACTGTTACAAAGTAGGTGCTGGTTATGGCCAGAAACTGAGTATTCAGCAACTTCCCATTACATGGAATATGCAGTACAGAGATAAGCCATTTGTTCCAACTGGTTCATGCTGAAGTTTACGTTATGTAGGAGACTTCTTCCACTCTATTTCAGTCAACTTTACCTGCTTTGATTCTGTATATGGTTGTCGAGCTTCACCTTAAAGGTTTCAAGGTGATTTGTTTCAACGACCCTTTGTGGGGACAAGTCACACATTCTCATCACTCTCATGAAAATCACTGGAAACGAAAGTGAGGGGAGATATGCAATGGGCTGGTGATTTGTTGCTGTCTATGTTAGACTATTAATCACAATGTTCAGTTCAAAGTACCAACACCCTGTGGGAGCAGTGACTTTCACCAAGATGCGCTCCAATTTTGTTCCCATAGATTAATATTGGACATATTAAGCACCAAGTCAACAGAGGTCTCCATACCTTAGTCAACATTCTTCACCATTTTAATACTATTCATGATTGACTGATATCAGATACTTTGCTTCCTTCCAAAGTAACAGAAATGTAGGCATCTCAAATGCCCAGGTAAGACAGGACCCCAGGTTCAATGGACGATATGACATCTTTCTGCGCCATAAGAAACTCCATGACTCAAGCAGGTTCAGGTCACATCAATCACAAATCAAGGGAGTACAGCCCTGGGTTAGACAGTTTTGGAGAAAGAAAAGATTGAAAGCATATTGGAGAAAGCAGGGGATCCTTCAATGAGAAAGAAGGTTTGAACATTTTGATCTGCCAAGACCGGAAGAGTCCAGAGCATATGGGAATTCAAGAAGTCAGTGTTTCCTGCAGGCTGTGGAGTTTTAGTTCCAGAGTGTTGACACAATGTCACTTTAGAATTAACTGTCCCAGATGTTAGTCTGGTTGACAAGACGTCACAAACCTCGTAGACTGGAGGTTGTGGGATAAGGGAAATGGTATTGGAAACCTTGGTGATGAGATTGGAGGCCCGGAAGCTAATGGGGAGGGCAAAGGTCAGGGAGATCAGGCGTCTCTCAGAGAGACCGTGGGAGGTCAAACACCTTGGGTGGGGGAACAATTGAGTGAGATTGGAAGGGTTGTAAAGTTAACCAATTAGAACAGAAATTGACAGAGTTCATAAGTTGCCTCATCATGATGAAATGGCATTTCATGATCCTACTGAAAGCTGTAAGTAACTATGGACTGTTTCCTATAAATCCTGTAGCCCTTTAGTGATTAGGCTATACCATATATGCATGCAGCATGAGATTATCAGTCACATTAGAAAATTCATAATGGGTTTTTAATGGATTATTAGTTACCTACTAAGTCATTTTTAGCTCTGAAGAAGAATTGAACTGGACTCAAAATGTTATCCCTGTGTGTCTCCCCACAAATGCTGAGATCTGCTGAGTTTCTTGGCAATTTGTTTGTATTTGCTTAATATCTAGTCAATGTTGCTTTTAGTTTTTTTTTTGTTACTGTGAAAGTCCTAAAACTTGAAATCTTGCATAATTCCTTTAAGTCAGTCATTGTGAATTCAAATTTTTTTTTAAAATTTGTTGATCACTGCGAAGATCATAACAACAACCTACAGTCATAGAGTCTTAGAGATATACAGCACGGAAACAGACCCTTCAGTCCAACCAGTCCACAGTGCCGACCAGAAATCCTAAATAAATCTAGTCCCATTTGCCAGCATTTGGCCCGTATCTCTCCAAACCCTTCCTATTCATATATCCATCCAGATTCCTTTTAAATGTTGTAATTGTACCAGCCTCCACCACTTCCTCTGGCAGCTCATTCTATACACGAACCACCTTCTGCATGGAAAAGTTGCCCTTTCGGACCCTTTTAAATCTTTCCCCTCCCACCTTAAACCTACACCCTCTAGTTCTGGACACCCTCACCCCGGGGAAAAGACTTTGTCTATTCACACCCCTCACACCTCTATAAGATCACCCCTCAGCCTCCGATGCTCCAGGGAAAATAGCCCCAGTCTATTCAGCCTCTCCCTGTAGCTCAAACCCTCCAACCCTAGCAACATCCTTGTAAATCTTTTCTGAAACCTTTCAAGTTTCACAACATCCCTCCTCTAGGAGGGAGGCCAAAACTGCATGCAGTATTCCAATAGTGGCCTAACCAACATCCTGTACGGCTGCAACATGATCTCCCAATTCCTATACTCAATACATTGACCGATAAAGGCAAGCATACCAAACGCCTTCTTCACTATCCTATCTACCTGCAACTCCACTTTCAAGGAACAACGAACCTGCACTTCAAAGTTTCCTTGTTCAGCAACACTCCCCAGGACCTTACCATTAAGTGTATAAGTCCTGTCCTGATTTGCTTTTCCATGTATCTATATTAAACCTCACATTTATCTAAATTAAACTCTATCTGCCACTCCTTGACTGATTGGTCCATTTGATCAAGATTCCGTTTAACTCTGGGGTAATCTTCTTCGCTGTCTACACTTTCAGTTTTGGTGTCATCTGCAAACTCACTAACCGTATCTCCTATGTCCACAGCCAAATTAATTATATAAATTACAAAAAGCAGTGGACACAGCATCAATCCTTGTGACACACTGCTGGTCCAACTACAGCCTCTCTCAAACCTTCATCTACCTTCTCCCACCACCAGCAGTCCCTGCTGAGTGCACGTCTCCCTGGTTATCTCCAATAGTTGTTTTAGGAACAGCTCAGGCTCAGAACTTTGCTGGAAAAGATCATCAAGAAGTGAGTGGGTAATTTTAAAGAGAATTAACCATCAGTCAAATCTGCCCCAAGAATAATCAGTATATCTGGGTTTATAACTTTAAAAAGTCTGTCTAACTCACCCTTGAATAAATGCACTGACTCAGCTTCCATTATTTTCTGAGAGGAAAGAATTCCACAGACAGACGATCCTCTGAGAAAAAAAACTCTTCATTTTAAAAGCAAGAGCTTCTATTCTTTAACTATGCACTCTAATTCGAGAGATAGTAGGAACTGCAGATGCTGGAGAATCTGATATAACAACGTGTAGAGCTGGATGAACACAGCAGGCCAAGCAGCATCAGTGGAGCAGGAAAGCTGATGTTTCAGGCCTAGACCCTTCTTCAGAAATCTGAAGAAGGGTCTAGACCCAAAATGTCAGCTTTCCTGCTCCTCTGATGCTGCTTGGCCTGCTGTGTTCATCCAGCTCTATACCTTGTTCCCTCTAATTCTAGTCTGTTTTAAAATGGGGAAGAGCCTCTTAATTAATGATCTAGATGAAGGATCCATGGGCATTCTGCCTAAGTTTGCCGATAATACAAAGACAGGTGGAGGGACAGGTAGTATTGAGGAGGTGGTGAGGCTGCAGAAAGATTTGTGATTTCATTTCTGATGAAGGGTTTAGGCCCGAAACGTCGAGTTTTCCTGCTCCTATGATGCTGCTTGACCTGCTGTGTTCATCCAGCCCCATGCTTGTTATCTCGGATTCTCCAGCATCTGCAGTACCTTTTATCTCTGCAGAAAGATTTGGACAGGTTAGAAGAGTGGGCAAAGAAGTGGCAGATGGAGTACAAAGTGGGAAAGTGTGGGTTCATGCACTTTGGTAAGAAGAATAAAAGCATGTACTATTTTTTAAATGGTGAGAAAATTCCAAAGTCTGAAGTGCAAAGAGACTTGGGAGTTCTAGTCCAGGATTCTATCAAGGTAAGCTTGCAGGTTGAGTCAGTAGTCAGGAAGGCAAATGCAATGTTGGCATTTATTTTGAAAGGACTTGAATATAAAAGCGGGGATGTACTACTGAGGCTTTATAAGGCTCTGGTCAGGGCACATTTGGAGTATTGCGTGCAGTTTTGGGTCCTGTATCTCAGGAAGAATGTACTGGCCGTGGAGCAGGTTCAGAGGAGGTTCACGAGAATCGTCCCATGAATGGAAAGCTTAACACATGAAGAACTTTTGAGGACTCTAGGACTATACGCATTGGAGTTTAGACGGATGAGGGGGGATCTAATTGAAACTTTCAGAATACTGAACGGCCTGATCAAAGTGGATGTTGGGAAGGTGCTTCCATTGGCAGGAGAGTCTAGGACCCGAGGGCACAGCCTTAGAGTAAAGGGAAGCCCTTTTAGAATGGAGATAAGGAGAAATTTCTTCAGCCAGAGAGTGGTGAATCTATGGAATTCACTGCCACAGAAGGCTGTGAAGGCCAGGTCATTGAGTACATTTAAGACTGAGATAGATAGGTCCTTGATTATCAAGGGGATCAAGGCATATGGGGAGAAAGCAGGAGAATGGGGTTGAGGAACTTATCAGCCATGATTGAATGGTGGAGCAGACTCGGTGGGCTGAATGGCCTAATTTCTGCTCCTACGTCTTATGGTCTTATGGTCTTAAAATGCACCCTGCCAAGTCCACTCAGAATGTTCTATATTTCAATAAGATCACTGCTATTTTTCTAAACTTCAATTGTTTCAAAAACCCAACCTGTTCAAGCTTTTAAGCCCCTCATCCCAGGAAAACGTCAAATGAACCTTTTCTGAATCACTTCTGACACAATTATATCCTTTCTCAAATAAGTAAACAAAACTGTACTCACAGTACTCCAGATGTCATCTCCCACTGTATAGCTACAGTAACATTTTCTTGCTCCTGGATTCCATTTTGCTTACAATAAACACCAATATTCCAGTTGCCTTCCCAATTACTTGCTGAGCTCACAGTTGTGTACCATGTGCCAGGGTACACAGTGCCCACTGTAGCTCCAAGTTCTGTAATGTATGTCTATTTCAATTGTATACCACTTTTCTATTCTTGCTGCTGAAGTGGGCAAGTTTGCATATTCTCCATTTGCCAAATTAAATCTGGCTGCAAAAGTTTCCCCTTGTAGACTCTCTATCTCCTCCTTCAACCCAGTTCCACATGAACAGTGCTGTCTCACATTGACCACCGCTCGTCTCCTTCCTAATTCACTCCAGGACTCATCTTAGGCCCAGCAAGCCAACCATGCCCTGCTTCAGAGTCAGAATGGTGCCCAGTGTTACAACTCACTGGTATGATACTAATGGCAGCGAAGGAAAAATCCAATTTTTTGGCCTCGATGTCATTAGAATTTCGATCATCATCCTAACACATCAAACTATGGGGCAATCATGATTACACAATTCAATTTTCATTGTGAGAAATCGGACCTTGATGTTTCAAAGTAAACTTCAAGAGAGACACTAGGATTTCGCTGCAAGCTGGGAGGAATTCCAGTTCGGTCAAGTTCCTCCACCTTCAATCTCTTTGTTAGGATGTTTCCGTGGTTTCTAATGATTGTTTGAACCCTGGCATTAGGCTGTAAACCTGACATCCCTCAACAGCATTTGTTAGTGCTCATCACACACACTGCTTTGAGTTTGTTCTATTTTGGTACACTCATTTTATTTCTGAACAGTTCTTTTTTGTGCCTGAAGTCACTTGCAGTGTGCCAACTAGCTGTCAATGCACCTCCTGTCCTTGATACTTGATTAAGGTGGCACACTGCAGGATAAACAGCCACAACGACATTATTGCAGCTTTATGGAGAAATCATTTGCAGCTGATACCCAACACCAAGTTAATATTGAACACAATTAAACGCTTGACAATCTTAATAATGCTCCTCAATAATCCACGGTTAGATGTCAGGAATTTCTAGGTCTGGTAGACATATTACAAAAGTATTACCACTGCACTTGCAAGGAAAAAGAATAGCCTTGCGTTTTCTGAGCGTAATATAATACTGGCCACACATGGCTTTGGATACCAAGATTTTCTGTTAGCTACAAAGATTTCCCCATGCATAAAGGATTTCTCTGAATATTTAACCATACACTGGTTTACAATACAATACCCGTCAGCAACAGCCTGATGGAAATTTCACATTTCACTTGAGAAAAAGCTAACAGAAACAGACACACAGGGAATGTAATTATTGTAGGCCAATATCCAGGTTGTCAGGAATTATTGCAAATGCATTGTGTGTATATATAACCACATATTGCAAAGAAGTGCTCTGCATACATTATACAGGTGCAGTGTGAGCTTATATCACTTGTCGGGTTGAGAGGAAATTTATTGTTTCTAATCATACACCATTAGATTTTATGGGTTTCATCTTTCAGTGAACTTTAGCTCAGCAAGGAGAGAGCTCAGCAAAGAAGATTGGACTGTTCCCTCAGTCTAACCTGTCAGTATTGTACAACTAAAATGTCAAAACAGCCCCTTGTTCTTCATTATCTGAATAGTTCACCTGATAGTAATGCATATTTAGAGATGTCAAAACTGCCAAAAATCTCTTTGCCAAAATCATTGTAACTTCATTTCTATAGAGAATTATATTTCAATGGGTTCAGCAAAGATAACAGAATGTTAAAACTTGAATGGAAGTAAACCCATATATCTCAGTGAACATTTTCAAATATAATTTAGTTTCAATTTTTTTAAATGTTATGAAATATAAATTTAACTCAAAAACTTATTTTTAAACTTGATTTTACATCTTTCTTACAACTTTGGTCTTATCTAGCAACATCTAGGTTTAATGAAGCTGCCTTTGGAAGATCGCATGGTCAGACAAAAAACCCACGAGGTACTGGCATGCCAAGCCATATTGAGACAACCACAACAGAGAGTTGGGCTGTTCATGTACCCAAACTGCTCAACAACTGTTTATGAAAGTGAAAAAAAATCCAACTAGAGAACATGTGTTTGGTGTGCACTCTCACAGCAGTCAAAAGCAACACTACAAAGTCACCATGAAGATTCACTTGAGAGTTTCAAAGTGGACATCAAATCCTGGGGGAAGTTCAGCCAGGATCTCATCAACTGGCACAACCAAATAATAAGCAGCAATTTCTGTTTTTGTTTCAAATAAAAACTGGCATTCTGGCCTTGTTTGAAAGCAACCATTTATATCAAAAGACAAAATGTGCAGAGAGAAAGTCCTAATGCACCACTGTCAGTGATATACTGTCCTGGTTGCAGCAGAACCTTCTGGACATAGATTGGTCATTGACAGTCACTTGCGTATCCAACTACATTGCCTCTAACTACTTTTCTTCTCAGTCATGTGAATCCCCAAGCTCCATTCATGGCATTGGGTCTGCATGGTAACCAGCGCATGCAGAACATCCAAGGGGCTACTTGGGTTAGAGGGAGCGTTGGTTGCCACCTGAACACTGCCAATCACCCCTGTCTACTAACATGGTCAGCTTAACCTTGAAGGACAAACAAGAACAAAGAAAGCCTTTCAAAATGTTGTGCAAACATTTCAAAACTGCAACCTAGGCATTGTGGAAGCAGTAATGCACAGTATGCAGGAGACTGGGGCTTGGAGTCAGAAGCAGCTGATGTTAAATCATAGCGACAAGGAGAAAAAAATAACTTTGAAATAAAAACAGAAAATCAGAGCTGATGACAGCCTCACCCGAGGTGCTAAACTATCGCTGTTTGCCAGGTACTGACTGACCTACTCTGGCCTCGCTTGTAAACCATCTTCCGTTGTTATTGTCAAAGTATGGTTGCATGGGTCAGGAGGAACCAAGGCCGGGTGAGTGAAATGTAAATATTTCCTTAGTGCCAGGCTACAATTTGCATTTGTATAGCACTTTTAATGGGATTATGCATCACAATGTACTTCAAGCAGGAGAGTAGAATCTCAGGTTTTTGCATATATAGACATCAATCTTGAATTAAGTTTCAACCTTTTGTATGTGAAAGGTATGAAAGGAAGTTGCAAGTGGAAGAGGTTTGTGGAGCGAGTTGCAGAGGGTGGGCAAATATGACTGAAACCTTCGGCATCAAGTAGCCAGATGGCTGAGTCAGTAGACCATGAGGCACAAGGCAGGATTAGGTCTGCAGAATGTTACATTTCTGAAGAAGGGCCCTGCTCCTCTGATGCTGCCCGGCCTGCTGTGTTCCTCCAGCTCCACACTGTTTTGTCTCTGACTCCAGCATCTGCAGTTCTTACTATCTCTGACTGTTACAGAGGTTGGAATGGGTGAAGATTGAAAAGAAAGTAAACAAGACAATTTTGATTTTGTGGTGCAAAGTCAATGGAAGTGAACCAAGTAACATTCTGCTGCACAAATGCCAGGCTTTGACCATCTCCAATAAGAGATAAGCTAACCATCACCCCATGACATTCACTGGTGTTACCATCACTGACTCCCCCACTATCAACATCCTGTAGAGTACCTTTGACCCAGAAACTCAAATGGACTTGCCATATAAATACAGTGGCTACAACAGCAAGTCAGAAAGTAGGATTCCTGTAGTGAGTAACTTGCCTCCTGACTCTCTGAAGCCTGTTCACCATTTACAGGCACAAATGAGGAGTGTGATGTAATACTCCACACTTGCCTGGAGGGGGGCATCTCTGACACCAGTCAAGAAGCTTGACACCATCCAGGACAAAGCAACCTGCTTTACTGGCACATCCACAAGCATCCACTCGCTCCACCACCATCACTCAGTAGCAGCAGTGTGTACAATCTACAAGATGCACTGCAGAAATTCACCAAGGATTCTTGCACAGCACCTTCCAAACCCACAACCACTTCCATTTAAAAGGACAAGGGCAGCATATACATGGGAATACCACCAACTGCAAATTCCTCTCCAAGCCACTCACCATCCTGACTTAGAAATATATCTCTGTTCTTTCACTGTCACTGGGTCAAAATCCTGGAACTCCCTAGCTAAGGGCATTGTGGGTCAACATAAAGCACATGTACTGCAGCTGTTCAAGAAGGTAGCTCATCACCACCTTCTCAAGGCTAACCAGGGATGGGCAAAAAATGCTGGCCAGCCAGCGACATCCATGTCCCACCAGTGCAAAATAAACAAGAACCAGAGGATAACAAGCATGGGGCTGGATGAACACAGCAGGTCAAGCAGCATCATAGGAGCAGGATACTCGATTTTAAGGACCAAATGTGACCTTTTTAGGCAGCAAGTGGTTTCAATCTGGAATGCACAAAGGGAGCGGTGGGGCAAATTCAATTGTAGATTTCAAAACAGAAATAGATTAGTCTCTAAAAGGAAAAAGATTTGTGAGGCTACTGGGTAAAGGTGGGGGAGTGGGTCAAATTAAATTGTTTGCAGACACAACTCAACAGGCCAAATGGCTTCCCTCTTTGCTGTAGCTGTTGTATGATTCTATTTCAAGAAGCTCAAGACTGAGTAAGGCCCAGAGTGGAACAGGAATAAAGTTAGAGTTTAGGAATCATTTGGGACTTCTACAAGAAGGAGTCATGAGCCTAGGAAAGACTGTGTTAGAAAGACCAAGTCTTAAGATGGAGATGGTCAATGTTGCATAGATGGCAGAATAAAAGGTCGGTTTGCAACTCAGTCAGAGATGAACAGGACAAATTAAAAATGAAGTTACATCAACATGTGCTAACCCTAAGGCCAGGTCATTTTGAAGTGTTCTAATGGGCTCTTTCCAAAGTTAACTTCTAATTCAATACAATCCAAGCCTCTGAGAACTTTCAAAGTGATTAACAAAGACTTTTCTCATTCCCAAGTCCAAAAAGCATGCTACTTTGCCTGCAACGATTTTGCCTCGTACTTTAAATCTGTGTAGCTGTCTTAGAGCCACGTAATTTTGTTTAACAACAGCTTAAATTTGTATAGCACTTTAATGTACTAGCACATCCAGAAGACTATATGATGTTCTCAATGCATTTCAGAATAGTTTTTTGAAACCTATAGATTAAACTGTAAACTCTGTCATGGACTTCCCTTGGTTATTCACATCTGGCTTTTCTCAACGGTGACTTATTGCTATCACGCATGGCTGGCGGGTAGAAGAGTTCTGTTTCAGTGATCACTTGAGCTCTCAAAAGGTACATCGGACTAACAGAAAGTGTCTGAGCTAAGGCTGAAATGATGAGGCAGGCCTCTCTAAGCACTGCAATTGGTGAGTGATGTGACTCACTGTCACTCAATTTATATTTCAGCTTACTATTTTTATTGCCATGAATCACTTGTTCACATATTCAAAAATATTTCATTCAACTTTCTAACTATTTAAGAATCCCACTCTCAATTTGTGTAAGGTTTTATAAGGCGGTTTCAAATAAAGAGATGTTGGTGGTTTTTTAAATGTTCTGTATGGTTTCCATCTCAGATCTATCATACATTGACAATATTTATCTGATTAAATAACCTCCCACATTCTTCCCCACACTCTGACACCCAAATAGATGCAAGTGTGATATATTGCTTTATGCAAATAGCTGTCAACAAGCAAATTAGTGATTCCTACAATAGAAACATAGGAATAGCTAGGAAAATAAATGTCAAGATCACCATCTGCCATCCTGATAGTCAACTGTGAAGAGGACAGTGTAGAACCTCAAAAGGACATAGACAAGTTGGTGGAGTGGGCAGATAGGTGGCAAATGGAGAGGTGGGAGTCGATGAATTTTGGTAGGAGAAACATGTGATAGACAATATAAAGTAAGGGGCACAATTCTTAAGGGTTGCAGAAGAAGAGAGACCTGAGTGTATATGTGCATAGATCACTGAAGATGGCAGGACAGGTGGAGAAAACATTTAATAAAGCATATAGTATTTGGGTTTAATGATAGAAGCATACAGTACAAGAGCAGGGAGGTTATGCTCAACTTATACAAGACACTTGTTTGGCCTCAGCTGGAATATCGGGTTCAGTTCTGGGTGCCACACTATAAGAAAGATGTGAACACACTGGAGTTTTTGATGAATCTCAGCAAACAATCTCCATCCATTACGACAACAGGATGAGAACTAGCACAGGGAAAATGCCAGTGATCGAAAGCTTTGGGAATCATAGGCTCAAAGTCAACTTTTCTCTCTCTGGTTTGCTACACACACCACATACCGTGTCTCAAATTACTCATGTACTGTATTCCAAAATAGAACAGTAATACCACAGACAGAAGCACAAAGAGTTAGGTTGACAGAACTTTTGAAATAGCACTTTTAACATTTTTTGATCTCTGGTCTGTAAGAACCCTGAAGTATTGAAATTGTACTTAATTCAAACTTGTTTTTCTCTCCCTTCGGTCTTCTCCATGAAAGATTTATGTCATGTTGTTACACTTTTCACATCTTGGATATATTACAAAGTCCTTTATACAAATTAATTTTCAAAGTACAGGCAATTTCTGGATGAGGAAGCTCCACAAGCAGTAATGTGATGAATGAATACGTAATCCATCATGGGGTTGGATTGGCATGTTGACCTGGACACCAAAAGAATGCCTTCAAATTGTGCTTCAGGATCTTTACCAATCAACATGAACAGGCAGGTGAGGCTTCTGTTCAAGGGCTCATCAGAAAGATAGCACTCCCTAAGACTGCCAACAATAAAAGATGGTCAGCTCAGATTATAAACACCTATCATGCAGTAAGATTTGAACCCACCACCTGAGCCTCAAACAAAAGGGTTGCATTCTGAGTCACGAAGACTGACGTTAGACCATAAGTTATGTTCTTCTTTATAATTACCATGAAGGTCAGTCACTGAACATATTCACTAGAGGCTGTCAATGTATTTATTTTGTTAAAAGAAATCATAAAAGTTAATTATTCAAAATAAAAACTATGTAATGTGAAATGAGAACTAATGGAGCAATATTATTACATATACCAGAAAGAAAGATTCATTCTCTTTTATCTCAGTGATAACCTTAAAGATACTCAAACCAAAATAAAAGTTTATCCATGATAAAGCTCCCTGCTCAAGTGTCATGGCTGTAATTGGTTTCCTGTTGGCAAATCTCTGCCCATTCACTCAATGCCATTTTCTTCCGTCAATGTTTCTCCAATAAATTGCTAGCTTGGCTCATTTCTTACCTAACATGTGTTCCCACATTCATGTCTTCAAAAGTCTTGTAGGAAGTCTTGCTTCCTAACAACTCCACTGCCTTTTGCTTTTGGAGCTTTCTCCTAACTCCTAAGCTGCTCAGGGCTTCTCCCATGTCCTGATTGCCTAGAAACTGCTAGCAACAGCACCTCTGCTGCTTCTGACCTCTTCTCCATGCCTAAACCTGCTTCTGGGCCCCTTTTCCCTGTAACCACCACCCCCCCACCCCCCGCCACCAACCACCCTTTCTCTCTGTGGGGGTTGGAAAACTCAAAATCAGCAAACACCTAACAATTATCATCCCAGGTCGCTTATTTGTCATTTAGCTGGAATCACATAACTCTTTGAAGAGCTGCTTTTGAACTCAATGCTTAAAATGACTTTCTAATCTCAAAACGAAATCATATTTTTCACAATGCTGTAAAACTAAAATCCATTCTCCCTTCACTGTAGAACCCAGGTTCCTAAACATTAAGAGTATAGCATGACTCGTCATACCAAATTCCAAATCAAAATCTACACTTTTTTAGGATGTTTATTCCAAGTAAATCTCTAGGTTTGCAGAATGACTGAACAGCAATAGGGAACAAAAATCTTTGGGATGCTAAAGGTCAATTTTTGAGCCATTACAAGCATCCCAGCCTAGCTGTAAATAGCTCGATGATGAAGAAGAAAGAATTGTTTCATCTTTGGGAAATGACTAACATCTCCATATTCTTACGCATTTGCTCTTGCTTTTGCCTTCCAATTGTTTATTTATCTTTGTACGTCAATGTTATTCTGTTCCATATAATTGTATGTATTCTTACTCATTCTTTTCTTCCTAAAATTAAAGGGAGGTTAAATTTTTTACCACAATTGTTTGTGCTTCCTGTTGGCTCACATTGTTTATTTTGGAATGAAAAGGATGGATTTACAATGCAACCATTATGGCAGAGGCAAACAAGAACAGCAAATTTTCAATTAGCATGGTTCCTCAAAAACAACAATGCTAGTTTTTAAATGATTTATGTCCTGGATACTTCAAGTGTTTGCCTGTTGTCAGCTAGCTACTTTGTTCATCTTTCTGCATCTAAAGAAATAAAATAAATGCTCATTCATTTCATTATTTGCATCAACTGATGGATCATGCTCTCTTCTTGAAGACGAATGGTATACAATTGTTCACTGCTAGTCACCCGAAGGCCAGCAGTGAGATTACCATGAAGGATTCTCCTTCTTAATCTCTCCCCTAACCTGAGGCGTAGTGACTCTGAGGCTAAAGCACCACCAGTTTTCTCTCTCTCTCTCTCTCTCTCTCTCTCTCCCTGTTGAAAGAGGAGTGTGGTCCAGTAGAACTCTGGCAACTTTATCTTTATCTTCAGTTGGTGGAGGACACTGAAGTAGGAGCAGTCATGTGCTGTGTGCTGCAGAGACAACACACTTGCTTCTCAACCTGAGTACAACACCTGAAAGAAAAAATAAAATAAACTTACCAGTCACTAGCGGCTGCAAAGGCTGGTACTGAATCCAAAGCTCAGTGGGCCAGACTCCTGCTCAGCTCGAGGCTAAGCAAATTCAGCCCAAACATTGGCACCAAGCTACTCCCTTAAATACGTCAGCAGCCTAACACACAGTTACTAGCAGTGTCTGAACTACAAATTCACTGTGTACTGATTGTGACTGAGCTGACCCACTGCTACATTTGTGGGCAGCACGGTGGCTCAGTGGTTAGCACTGCTGCCTTCACGGGACCAAAGACCTGGGTTCAATTCCAGCCCCAAGTGACCATCTGTGTGGAGTTTGCACATTCTCTCTGTGTCTGCATATTAGCTGTAAATAGCTATTCAGTGCAGAAATGTTACCTACACACGAACAATTAAAGATTGAAACGTTTGAGCAGTTTTGTACCTTTGTCTCATCTTCAACAGCCAGCTGTCGTGGTGCATATAAGCACCAATGATCTAAGTCATAAATGGGATGAGGTCCTACAAGCAGAATTTAGGGAGTTAGGAGCCAAGTTAAAAAGTAGGACCTCAGAGGTAGTAATCTCAGGATTGCTACCAGTGCCACTTGCTAGTCAGAGTAGAAATGAAAGAATAGGCAGGATAAATGAGTGGCTTGAGAGATGGTGCAGGAGGGAGGGGTTCAGATTTTTGGGACATTGGGACCGGTTCTGGGGGAGGTGGGACTATTACAAATTGGATGGTCTACACCTGGGCAGGACGGGAACCAATGTCCTGGGGGTGCTTTTGCTAACGCTGTTGGGGAGGGTTTAAACTAATGTGGCAGGGGGTTGGGAACCAAATGAGGAGGTTAGTGGACAGTAAGGAGGTGGTAACTAAAGCCTGTAAGGAACGAGATAATAAAGTCAGTGTGACTAAGGGGAAGCATAGGTAGAGAGCAGATGATGAACTCAAAGGGACAGGTGGCCTGAGGTGCATTTGTTTTAATGTGAGAAGTGTAGTAGGTAAGGTAGATGAACTTAGGGCTTGGATTAGTACCTGGGAGGATGATGTTATTGCTATTACTGAGACTTGGTTGAGGGAAGGGCAAGATTGGCAACTAAATATCCCAGAATATAGATGCTTCAGGCAGGATAGAGAGGGAGGTAAAAGGGATGGAGGAGTTGCATTACTGGTCAAAGAGGATATCACAGCTGTGCTGAAGGAGGGCACTATGGAGAACTCAAGCAGTGAGGCAATATGTGCTGAGCTCAGAAATAGGAAGGTTGCGGTAACAATGTTGGGGCTGTACTGGAGGCCTGCCAACAGCAAGCGTGAGATAGAGGTACAAATATGTAGACACATTATGGAAAGATGTAGGAGCAACAGGGTGGTGGTGATGGGAGATTTTAATTTTCCCAACATTGACTGGGATTCACTTAGTGTTAGGGGTTTAGATGGAGCAGAATTTGTAAGGGGCATCCAGGAGGGTTTTATAGAGCAGTATGTAAATAGTCCAACTCAGGAAGGGGCCATACTGGACCTGGTGTTGGGGAATGAGCCCAGCCAGTGGTTGAAGTTTCAGTAGGGGATTACTTTGGGAATAGTGATCACAATTCCTTAAGTTTTAGAATACTCATGGACAAAGACGAGAGTGGTCCTAAAGGAAGAGAGCTAAATTGGGGAAAGGCCAACTATAGCAAAATTCGGCAGGAGTTGGGGAATGTGGATTGGGAGCAGCTGTTTGAGGGTAAATCCACATTTGATATGTGGGAGGCTTTTAAAGAGAGGTTGATTAGAGTGCAAGACAGACATGTCCCTGTGAAAATGAGGGATAGAAAGGCCAAGATTAGGGAACCATGGATGACAGGTGAAATTGTGAGACTAGCAAAGAGGAAAAAGGAAGCATACATAAGGTCTAGGCAACTGAAAACAGGTGAGGCTTTGGAAGAATATCGGGAAAGTAGGACCAATCTGAAACGAGGAATTAAGAGGGCTAAAAGGGGTCATGAAATATCTTTAGCAAACAGGGTTAAGGAAAATCCAAAAGCCTTTTATTCATACATAAGGAGCAAGAGGATAACTAGAGAAAGGGTTGGCCCTCTTAAGGGCAAAGGAGGGAAGTTATGCGAGGAGTCAGAGAAAATGAGTCAGATCCTTAATGAGTACTTTGTGTCGATATTCACTGAGGAGAGGGACATGACAGATGTTGAGGTTAGGGATAGATGTTTGATTACTCTAGGTCAAGTAGGCATAAGGAGGCGGGGGGAAGTGCTGGGTATTCTAAAAGGCATTAGGATGGACAAGTCCCCAGGTCCGGATGGGATCTCTCCCAGGTTGCAGAGGGAAGCAAGAGAGGAAATAGCTGGGGCCTTAACAGATATCTTTGCAGCATCCTTGAGCACAGGTGAGGTCCCAGAGGACTGGAGAATTGCTAATGTTGTCCCCTTGTTTAAGAAGGGTAGCAAGGATAATCCAGGTAATTATAGACCGGTCCGCCTGACGTCAGTGGTGGGGAAGCTGCTGGAGAAGATACTGAGGGATAGGATCTATTTACATTTGGAAGAAAATGGGCTTACTAGTGATAGGCAGCATGGTTTTGTGCAGGGAAGGTCATGTCTTACCAACTTGATAGAATTTTTTGAGGAAGTGACAAAGTTGATAGATGAGGTAAGGGCTGTAGATGTCATGTACATGGGCTTCAGTAAGGCGTTTGATAAGGTTCCCCAATGGTAGGCTGATGGAGAAAGTGAAGTCACATGGGGTCCAGGGTGTACTAGCCAGATGGATAGAGAACTAGCTGGGCAACAGGAGACAGAGAGTTGTAGTGGAAGGGAGTTTCTCAAAATGGAGAACTGTGACCAGTGGTGTTCCACAGGGATCCGTGTTGGGACCACTGTTGTTTGTGATATACATAAATGATCTGGACGAAGGTATAGATGGTCTGATTAGCAAGTTTGCAGTTGATGCTAAGATTGGTGGAGTAGCAGATAGTGAAAGGGACTGTCGGAGAATGCAGCAGAATATAGATAGACTGGGGAGATGGGCAGAGAAATGGCAGATGGAGTTCAATCCAGGCAAATGCGAGGTGATGCATTTTGGAAGATCCAATTCAAGAGCAAACTATACAGTAAATGGAAAAGTCCTGGGGAAAATTGATGCACAGAGAGATCTGGGTGTTCAGGTCCATTGTACCCTCAAGGTGGCAATGCAGGTCGATAGAGTGGTCAAGAAGGCATACGGCATGCTTTCATTCATCAGACGGGGTATTGAGTACAAGAGTTGGCAAGTCATGTTACAGTTGCAGAGGACTTTGGTTCGACCACATTTGGAATACTGCGTACAGTTCTGGTCACCACATTACCAAAAGGATGTGGATGCTTTGGAGAGGGTGCAGAGGAGGTTCACCAGGATGTTGCCTGGTATGGAGGGCGGTAACTATGAAGATAGGTTGAGTAGATTAGGATTATTTACGTTAGAAAGACAGAGGTTGAGGGGAGACCTGATTGAGGTCTACAAAATCATGAGAGGTATAGACAGGGTGGATAGCAAGAAGCTTTTTCCCAGAGTGGGGGACTCAATTACTCGGAGTCATGATTTCAAGGTGAGAGGGGAAAAGTTTAAGGGAGATATGCATGGAAAGTTCTTTACGCAGAGGGTGGTGGGTGCCTGGAACGCGTTGCCAGCGGAAGTGGTAGAGGCAGGCACGATAGCGTCATTTAAGATGTATCTAGACAGATACATGAATGGGCAGGGAGCAGAGGGATACAGATCCTTGGAAAATAGGCAACAGGTTTAGATAGAGGATCTGGATCGGTGCAGGCTTGAAGGCTCTGTTCCTGTGCTGTAATATTCTTTGTTCTTTGTTCTCTTGCACTCTCTACTTCTTTACTAATTTGTAAACTTCAATGTTACCCTGTTTCATCCAAATGCATCTTCCTCATGCTTTTCTTCCTCAAAAGTGAGGTGTTTTACAATTATTTCTCCCCCCTCGTTGTTTATTTTGGGATGAAACCAAGTTGATTATTTAAAGTCGAAGATATTGCTGATGTACAACAACTTCAGAATTCCACATCACATCCATGATCTGCTCTCGGTTGATTGCCTTATAATCCTGGTCAAATATTGAATTTTCTCCAGGGCTTCCTGAAGACCCACAGCACCCGGCTGAGTAAACACAATGAATACTACGCTTCACAGCCCACCAAGACTTCTTGCCATAGACATTTTTCAATTATGGCCAGACTTTCTATTCGAAACTATCACACAACAGGGCTTTTAAAAGGCCCCAGAGCCTTCTCTGTAGCCTCAGGCACATTAACGCACTGTTAAATCTTTGAGAGTCTACTTACAATACCGGTGTATCCACGGCTACAAACCCTGAGAGGGCCTAGAGTGGACAGAGATGAGTGGAAAACTCCCACTGCACCCAGACCATCTGCTTTGTAAGCAAGAATGCTCAATACTTTCATCTGAAGTACCACAATCTCACGCTGAGCAATCAGTCAAATTGTGCACATTGAATAGAAAATGGTGACAGAAAGCCAGAAAAAGGATAAGTAACATCCTTGGAGTTGCAGTTAATAGCCTCTTAACATCATTATTGCTAAGACCTATTGCGTTAATGAATCATTTGAGAAAACTGAAAGGTTCACTTCTCTGATTTTGCCCATTGTTTATAATGGTATTATACATACATATAAAGGACATGAATTAGGAGCAGGTGCAGGCCATTCAGCCCTTTGAACTTCTTCCACCATTCTATAAGTTCATGGCTGATCTGATTATAACTTGCATCCCTGCTTGAACCTGATAACCTTCCAACCTCTTGGCTATCGCGAATGTGAGCACCTCTGCCTTAATAAAAGTAAAGGGCTCTGCTTCCTTCACATTTTCACCAGGAATGTTCCAAAGATTCATGAACCTCTGTGAGAAAGCATTTCACCTTATCTGGGTTTTAAATGCGTGACTCCTGATTTTGAAACAGTGACACCTAATTCTAGGTTCTCCCATAAGAAGAAATGTCCTCTCCACATCTCTGAGGACCGCTCCCCAGCTAGTGGCTTACAGTCTCCACCTCAGAAAGACCTCAACCATCCAGACACCTTTTCTGGTGGCCCTTCATGTGAACCCTTATCGACTTCACATCTCCCCAAGTCTGCACACAACCCATCTACATGAGCCTTTGCCTGTTCACCGCCCCCTCCCAGCCCCTGGCATAAGAGGTGACCATGCCAGGTGTGGTCATATACTGCCCCTCTCCCCCTGAATCCAGGGGTGCTTCTGACTGTGAATGGGCACTCCTCCTACATGACCCCCTGTCCCATTCAGGTTTACTAATATCACCCCCTCTTTTTACAGATACCGTTGCTCCCTTCACAATTGTCAGACCCTATACCCACAGCAGCAGCCACCCAGCTTGATCTCCCCACATCCCTTTCCTCATAGTTTCTGTGGATGGACTGATTGTGGCCTGATGAGAAGCACTAGGAACATAGAACATAGAACATAGAACATTACAGCGCAGTACAGGCCCTTCGGCCCTCGATGTTGCGCCGACCTGTGAAACCAATCTGAAGCCCATCTAACCTACACTATTCCATTATCATCCATATGTTTATCCAACGACCATTTAAATGCCCTTAAAGTTGGCGAGTCTACTACTGCTGCAGGCAAGGCATTCCACGCCCTTACTACTCTCTGAGTAAAGAATCTACCTCTGACATCTGTCCTATATCTATCACCCCTCAATTTAAAGCTATGTCCCCTCGTGCTAGCCGTCACCATCCGAGGAAAAAGGCTCTCACTGTCCACCCTTTCTAATCCTCTGATCGTCTTGTATGTCTCTATTAAGTCACCTCTTAACCTTCTTCTCTCTAATGAAAACAGCCTCAAGTCCCTCAGCCTTTCCTCATAAGACCTTCCCTCCATACCAGGCAACATCCTGGTAAATCTCCTCTGCACCCTTTCCAATGCTTCCACATCCTTCCTATAATGCGACGACCAGAACTGTATGCAATACTCCAAGTGCAGCCGCACCAGAGTTTTGTTCAGCTGCAACATGACCTCACGGCTCCGAAACTCAATCCCTCTACCAATAAAACCTAGCACACTGTACACCTTCTTAGCAACCCTATCAACCCGGGTGGCAACTTTCAGGGATCTATGCACATGGACACCGAGATCTCTCTGCTCGTCCACACTGCCAAGAATCTTACCATTAGCCCAGTACTCTGCATTCCTGTTACTCCTTCCAAAGTGAATCACCTCACACCTTTCCGCATTAAACTCCATATGCCACCTCTCAGCCCAGCTCTGCAGCTTATCTATGTCCATCTGTAACCTGCAACATTCTTCCGCACTATCCACAACTCCACCAACTTTAGTGTCATCCGCAAATTTACTAACCCATCCTTCTATGCCCTCATCCAGGCCATTTATAAAAATGACAAACAGCAGTGGCCCCAAAACAGATCCTTGCGGTACACCACTAGTAACTGAACTCCAGGATGAACATTTCCCATCAACCATCATCCTGTCTTCTTCCAGCTAGCCAATTTCTGATCCAAACCGCTAAATCTCCCTCAATCTGTGGCTAAGGAGCCATCGTACTGACCATGACCCATTCCCTGGACTGCAGTGGCACAGGACCCCTGACCTCAATGACCCTGAGCGAGTGCCTGACCATGGACGCTGTCCTTACCTTACTGAGCCAGGAGCCCCCTGACTGCCAATTGCTTCCTTGGATATCGGTGAGGACCAGTGCCGTGAGACCTGACTGCCTGCTTGCTACCCATTTAGTGTGTTTGCCAGGTAAGCCGCTGGCAGGTGGGATTAATATGGCACAGTGCCATATAGCAAGCTGTCCAGCTGCTGTGACTGAGGACTGCTGAGTAACAAGGGGCTGCCTGGCTGGGTGGTTGTATTAATGGCAAGGGAGGGATAGTGCAAGTATGCCAGTAGGTGATAAGTGAGTGAGCAACAAGAGATGCAGCCTGGTCCAATCAGGGTCTGGGGTAGAATGACTTTGGGAGGGTTGGTGCAGACTCCACGGGCCGAATGACCTCTACCTGCACTGTAGGTATTCTATGGTCATTTGAAAATCCTCTCAATGCCGGTTGCAGGTGTGGTCTGTGTTGCGAGTCTGTGCTTCCTCAACTTCCTGCAAGTGATTGCAAGAGGTTGGTAAATGGCAGGTGACAAAGCCTGTGTAGCTGGGGCCTGCAGACTGTATCCTAAGATGTAGTTTGGTGGTGAGTAACATGGTTGATGCCTGTACATGTCCCTGCCTGCAATATCTACATGGTCACCGCACCGACCCCCCATCTCAGATGGAGCCACAGGATTGACCTCCTGGCCTGCAGAGCACAGAGCCCCAGACTGAGAACACCCTGACCAAATCCCCCCATTGTGCTATTGCAGGGTACACCAGCTACTACCATTGAAAGGTAACAGCCAGCGGTGAGCTAAAGTCACCAGGTACCTGCTCTAATCTCATGTCAAGATTTCGCAACATCTGCTTGGAGGGCCAGAACGCAATACTCCAAGTGCGGCCACACCAGAGTTTTGTACAGCTCCAACATGATCGCACAGCAATTGGCCTGTTCCTGTGCTGTATTGTTCTTTGTTCTATCTTATTTGGCAGGTTGGTTAAGATCAGAAGCTGAATATTAATTAGGCAAGTTGGGTTGTTATTAAGGCGTTTAACAAGCTTTCATCCCTCTTTGTGAGAAACCTGCCTCATTACCCAGCTAAAGCACAAAAGATACAGTGGGATACTTTCAACATCGAGGTAGGCCTCACCACAGCCGCCGCCTGATTTGGCCACAAATGTCGCCAAGGCCTACATTGCTCAGATTCCACTCTCCAAGTTGTTGTTGTTTTACTGACAAGCTCCATCTAGCCTTCAAACTGAAAAGAATTGATAGGGTTTTTTAAAACAACTGGCAGAAAGAAAAATTAAATATGACTGCTGGGATTGGAACAGATAATACTTTACTCTGGCTTCATGGTGCCAGTTGTTACCGGTACTTACGGACAGATTTTGATTTGGGAGAGCATAAAATGGGTGATGACAAGTTCACAAGGCATTTCTCAGCTAAGACTAAAGTCAGTCTTTTCACACTTTCGCACAAAGTCAAATATCCCCCCAACTTGTCTCTGTCCAGGTTTCTGACCTTTTCAAAATGTCTGTTCAACTATATCAGTCCAGTCGGCACTGCATTAACAAATGCAATTCTCTATTGATAGTCATGTTGTGTCAAATGCAGTGCTGTTCCTCTTTTGTCTTTTGAAATGGTAATGAAATAAGGAAAGGAATTAAAGTGAAGAAGGACTGATCGTTTCATTTGTTATGCATTTAATTTTATACAGAAGAGCCACAGCTTGAAGGAGCAGCATAGATTCAGTGTGTCAATTCATTTTATTTGTTAGACAAGTAATGAAGCAAGAAACTGTGTAAATAGCTCAGCAGGATTCCATTCTGTATGATAGCTTGGGAGAACCAAGAACACTGTATGCAAAAGATGCCTGAATGTGCCATTACTAAAGAGGAGCATGGAAACAGGTCACAGCTCCGAACGTTGGGATAGATTTCCCCAGCCCAGTAGGAATAGCCTTGGAGGTGGAGGTGGAGGTGGAGGTGGAGATTGGGGTGGTGGAGGGTTGGGTTATGTCAACAGGAATATGAGGTGGCGCAGGCCATGTCAGGGAGGCTGTCTGATCCATCCCCACTCTTGGGAACATTCCCAGGGTTGCACTGGTTAACAGTAACACTCTTGATCCACGGGAGCGGGCAGTCAATGAAAGTCAATAATGCTCCAGTTAAGGTTGTGTTTCTAGCATGTCAAGGCATGTCCCACTGGGGAAAACCCTCCACCTTCCTGCCAAATGTAGAATCCACCAGCTTATTGGAAATGGCCTCTGTGCTGCAGGGACACATCAGAACCAGAGACTCCGTGCTCTGATGACAGGACCACATTAAAGATATAATCTGATGTCCAATCCTACAGAGGGGTTTTCCTGATATCCCTAATGACTGTGAGTCCTGCAGTACAGTCCTACAGCCTCCAGTGCAGCCATTCCATGGATAGCAGCTAGGATCTCTCCACATTGAGGCACCCTCATCAGTACCAACCTGCCTCAGGAGCTTACACTGCTCCCAACGGAACAAATGAGTCTGCGGATCCAATGGCCCTGTATTTGGGTTTGTAGCCTCAGAGGCAGCGAGCTGCAAGGCTGCCTTTTAGAAGACAGCCCTGCCAGTCTTGCTGTCAACAAGGTTGATCTCCATTTTGATTAGTTTATTCAGCCGAAACAGACATGATGGGCTGAATGGCCTTTTTGTGTGTTATAACTTTTCTTTGGTTCCATGGGATCCAACTCCCATGGGAAAATCCAACCAGTTGACTGGATTTCCCACTCCACAGATTCTGTCAGATGTTCCCAATATCCTCAGCAGTTTTTGTTCTTACACATAGAAACAGGAGGAGGCGAATCAGCCACATAAACTTTCCACCACTCAGTTGGATTCAGTTCGAGGCTTTACTTTGTCATGAATGCTGAACTTTGCAAGATGTATGTGTTGAAAGGTAACTTTGCCTCCAAGTGAAACAAAACAATATCAGCGTGCCAGAGATATGCCTATGTAATCTGGTTGTCATTGGGAGTGATTCTCAAACAGAACCGATTATGACAGCATACCAGTTTTAAAACCTTTTTACCATTCTTTATGTGAGAAGATCAGCTGTTGTTTGTGCAGAGAAAATAAGGAATTACTGCTCTGGGAAAGCAGGATGTGTCTCAATGACCAAACAAGATGTTTCTAAGAATTCAGAAGAAAGAGAACAGAACAGACAGGGCTCTCGAAAATTTAAGGGATGTGGAGTCACTGTAGTTTACCATACTGGTGCTAATCATATGTGGGAAAACATTCAGATTGGAATGATCATTCACGTACACTGGAAATTTCAACCTCGTGTGACAGGGAGACAACAGACTTTGCTGGAGAAACGACAGGACTGGTCCTGTAATGCTACACATCAAGCAGAAGTATGGTATACAGTGAAAGAGTCTGTAGAACATATTCCAGTTACATTGGTTAGTTAATGTGTAAGTATCTTTTCTTTAGTTCAATGTATTATTGTATGTTAATTAACGTTTAATACAACTTACCTGAATGATTCCTGGGATAGCAGTATGGACGATGAGGAGAGACTGGGTCAGTTCGCACTGCACGCACAGGAGTCTAGAAGAATGAGGTGGGATCTCATACCTATCTATAAAATTCTAGCATGAGGCCGAGTAGCGTTATTACTGGACTGTTAATGCGGAGGCTCAGATAATGCTTGGGTTAGCTGGGATCAAATCCCACTATGGCAGATGATGGAACTTGATTTAAATAAAAATCAGGAATTAAGGAGCTAATGACGACCATTAAATCACTGTTGATTATCAGGAAAACCCATCCGGTTCACTAATGTTCTTTAGGGAAAGGAAATTTGTTGTCTTCACCTGGTCTACCTGTGTCTCCACACTCACAGTGACACGGGGTTGATTTTTAGTTACCCTCTGGGCAATAAGGGATGCGCAATAATGTTGGCCTAGCCAGGGACGCAAATAGTGCATGAATGAATTTTTAAAAAAGAGGACTATACATGGTAAACACAGGAAAGATGTTCCAGATGATTGAGAGGTGCAGAGCCAGGTGTTACACTTTGAGGATACAGGACTGAGATGAAGAGAAGTTACTTCAATCAGAGCATGGTGAGCCTGTGGAATTCTCTGCTACAGAAAGAAATTGAGACCAAAACACTGAATGTTTTCAACAAGGAGTTAAATACTACTCATGAGCTTAAGGAATCAAATGGAATAGGGAGAAAGTGAGAAAAGGGGGTGAGGTTGGATGATTAGCCATGGCCATATTGAATGGCAGAGCAGATTCGAAGGGGTCCTGTTCCTATTTTCTATGATTCTGTGATGTGCTTTGGTTCTTTCTGTCAGTTGTGAAGAAATTCATCTTTGATGGGATCATAAAATCTCATTCCAATTTGCCCATCTTTGCTAGATCCCTTGATAACACATCTAACGAAATTCTACCAATGGTTGCCTTGCATTTGGGAGGGACGCTTTGAGATCGAGGCTGATATCGAGTACAAATAAAACTAAAAGCAAGAATTATTCTTTGAATGTAACTGTGCAACATGCGCTGCTGTGTATTCTGATTTGTTTTTTGTCTAATATAAACATTTTTTTATGCTCTTTGTGCTTTGTTGACCTAAACTGACAAACCAAAACTTCAAAAATGACCACCACCCCATGATAATAGCTCCCAGTATACAGCTAGTTCAGAGCATTCTCTGAATAACATACATTTGAGAACAATTCAAGTAACTTTTTTGATGTCTTATTGGCATTAGGAGGTGATGACACATGATTCCCACTTTGCATGCAACTTTACAAAGGACTGTACCAAAGTGATCATAAACTATGGAGAATCTGACCTAACTGTTCCACAGAGCCTAATACTAAAGAGTCCAGGGTCAGGCTCTCTTTATTTTTCCATTTAGCTCAGGTTTGACGTCTAAGTAAAGCTTTCTTTTCATGCTAATGGTTATTAAATATATCACGCACGGTCTTCCATGCAAGCTGATAAACTAGTACATAAACAAAGTGTTAAATGTGAAGAGTAGCGTACTACAGTGATGTGAACAGTGAATTGACATGGGATTTCAGAGCAGGTAATGAAGAGTAAAAAGTTCAACACAATTTGCACACCATAACCTGACCCCTCACTCGCACTGAATCACTCAGTATTCATTCCATACTTACTCTGATCTTCAACAAGCATTAAAAGTTTGCTTTGCACTATTCAGTTATTAAATCTAATGCATCTGGTAACAGCTTTTCATTCCTAAAATGGAGGGCATTATGGTTCACACTGCACAAAGAGAAAGGAGCAGCAGTGACAGATCAGCCCCATTTAGAAATTCCTGAATTTATAGTAGTCAACTCTGCAAAGAATGCACTGGTGTCAATGAAGCATGGTCCCATCGTGGATTTAGTGCCAGTTTTATATCGGGAGGAAGGTAGTATAAACATAGCAGTGACAAAGCTCTGATAGAGCCATCAGAACCCTTGCTGTTAACAGGCAGCTGAGACACCAGTGCGTAATGACATCTTCATCTCTTGCTATCACACAACCGCTGTTCGCGAGACATCTGTCCCTGGACTCTGCCTGACCCACAAACTTTCATCTTGCCCCTCTGCGACAGGGTCAGTTCACATCACTATTTTCACAGTACCTGGAAGAAAGCCTCATGCAGCTGTATTGGGTACAACTGCAAATGGACAAGTGAAATTTTCATCCCCCCCAGTATTTAACATTAGAATCAACTTCTCTAGTGAAAAGTCATTTTTCAATAGATCACATTCTGTTTCTGTAGAAGGAACATCACTAAATTAGATAGAAGCTGTCAATCTATTACAACAGCACTTGCACAGATTGTGCTGAGGACAAAAAAACAGTTACACAGAGCTCTTCTGGTGCTTGAAATTGCAAATAGTTTACATGAAGGCATTACTAGCAGCAATGGTTGCTCTCTCAAACAGGTCAGTCAGCACATGAAAGGGAAAAGGACAAGTTGTTCAGCAGAACTTGTTCACTGACAGCACTGACTTGCCTTTCTCAAGACCAGCATTTTTGATTTTCTGAAATTCGTGATTTTTTTCATGTACTTACAAAGGCTGTAGGTTTTTGTTGTGTTCAAAATAAAAGCAGGATCTTGCAATACACAGTGATCTAGGAACTGCTAAACTGTGTTAAATATAAATGTCCTTAATAAGGGTGCACAGAGGCTGGTGAAAAATGTATATTTTTCTAAGTGCCCTACAGACTTGACTCCATTCATTTCAGTTCCCAATTCATTCCCTTTTACAACATCAGTCTCATCCTGAAGAACATATTGAGCCTTTTTTTTAATGTATTTTTAATTTCCCTGCTATTTTCTTTCTCTCAAAACTTTCTTCCCAGCTGCAGTCCTGACTTCCACTCTAGTCTTCAGAGCTTCGACACATTTTACATCCACGTCCACCACCCAGAGTGTGAATAATGAGTCTCACAGATATCAGTCAGCAGTTAAGTCCCGAGACCAAATGAAAATTAACAACCGTAACCAGATCTAGCTCTTCCTGCTGGGATTCGCACAGCCTCCCATCAGCAGTCTCACCACCCAGAAGCAGGGCTGGTGCATCAGCGTGGATGGGGAAGCTGGTCAAGTCTGTTGCCTTTATCTGGATCTCTGCACACAGCTGCTTGTTATTGCTGCATGCCGTTTTGCATGCTCCAGAAAGGAATCTTTAATTCCACACATTTACAATGAGCAAATCTCACCTCAATAACTTTCAGCTGGAATAATATGAACGAGGTGGTGGCATGATGTGCAGCAACATTTCCAATGTACAGGAGGATGATCAATTTGCTTAATCTGAAACTTATGCTTCTCTGATCTTGAAATGATTTAATTTTGAAGCGACACAGAAAACAATCCTTTCAGCAGCTTCCAGTTGACCCTGAGGTGTTTTAATATACAAGTCTGCTTTTCATCAATCTCCAGTTGTGCCTCTTTATTGTGGAAGGAAAATCTAGGGGTATATTTTTTATATTCCAACGGCCACCCAAATATCTATACAAAACTTGCATTTATATAGCACTTCCAGTAATAACCCCATCCCACAGACGTCTCAAAATGCCTTACAGCCAGCGAAAGTTATTTTTAATACCATTGATGTGTATAGGAAACACAGCAACCATTTTGCAAACTCCTCCGCACAGCAATCTGATAATGACCAGATAATCTGCTTTTTTTTTCTGATGTTGCCAAAACACCAGGAACTCTTTCCTGCACATCTTCAAAATGGTGTTATGGTGCCTGTTGTATCCACCCAGACAAGTTTTGGGGGCCTCAGTTTAATACTTGATCCAAAAGCTGGCATTTCCCACATTGCAATAACACCTTTACACTGACGCCAAATGTCAGCCTAGCTTTTCTTTGTGCTCAGGCCCTGCCATGGAGCTCCAATTAACCAGCTCTAGGTTACCACCTCTAACTTGTCAAGTGTCTTTGCATTTTCTCAACAGAATTCCTCCATTTCAATTCAACCAATCTTTTCATTTTTAGAAAAAACATCTTTCACGAGATGTGGATGGAGCTATTGACCATCTCCAGTTGCCCTTGAGAAGGTGGTTATGAGCTGCCTTCTTGAATCTTGAGTCCATGTAGCGTAAGTGGAGCCAAAATGATGTTGGGAAGGCAGTTTCAGAATTTGACCCAGTGACACCGAAGGAACATCAGCAAGATCAAGCATTTAGAGTAGAAGAAATACTCTTTGGATGTTACACACGCAGAACACAAAGCCAGCAAACAACACTACATTATTATTAGAATTAGAATTTATTAGAATCCCTACAGTGTGGAAACAGGCCCTTTGGCCCAACAAGTCCACACCGACCCTTGGAGCATCCCACCCAGACCCATCGCCCTATAACCCACACACCCCTGAACACTATGGGCAATTTAGCATGGCCAATCCACCTAGCCTGCACATCTTTGGACTGTGGGAGGAAACCAGAGCACCCAGAGGAAACCCACGCAGACACGGGGAGAATGTGCAAACTCCGCACAGACAGTTACCTGAGGCTGGAATTGAACCCGGGTCCCTGGTGCTGTGAGGCTGCAGTGCTAATCACTGAGCCACCGTGCTGCCATCTTGTGTCATTCACAAGTTCTGGATTCCTGAAGACAAACACGATAGCCTAAAATTTGTCAATAGACCAATACACAGTGGCCAATACAATAACACAACGTCCGATTTCAGTGTGATATTTTAGTAAAGGACCCACCATCACCCTGCTACTAGCCCCAGTTCTTTGGCACATCAAACCTTCTTGTGCCCCCATCTCAGGCTAAATCAAACGGTTCACAATCCAAATGTCTATTCTAACTTAAGCTGAGTTTTATATTTCAGTGTCTATCAGCAGCCTTCTTTCTCACGTCTCACCTGCCACCACCTCTGTGACAGCCAATTCACTACTGAAACCCTCTTCCATGCCTCCTCCATCTCCAGCACTGATTGGTCTAAAGTTGCCATGGCTTTCTTCCCAGCATCCCCCCTCCATCAACTCCACCTTTTCTACGTTACCATTCCAAATCCTGGAATGCCATTATCCTCCTAGTTTGCACTAACTGTCCAACCCCAGCACATCACAATTTAAAATTCTCTTCCTTGCATTTAAATTCTTCCAGGGTCCCAAATCCTCCCCATCCCTGCCAACTCATACCACCTACACCCTCACTTTAACTCTAAATTCCTCTCACTCCAACTTCACATATAGCCTCCTCAATCCCCCAACCTCCCATTGTTTACAAAGCCTTCAGACACTGACATCCTCACAACTAGGAGAGAGCACACATCTGATTGCTTCTCATCCAAGACTTTCCTGAGACATGATCCCAAAAGATGACATTTTGAATTTGAGTTTTCCTGCCCTAGTCAGGTTTGCTGGTCTCACTTGGGCAGGCTTTTTAGCCCAATCAGGTTTCAGCCCTTGCATGGCATGTGTTTAACAATAACAAACCTGACAGCATATCACTGAAATGACACAGGAGCTGATCAACCTGCAGAGGCTTCACCCAAAACATTGTACGTATTTATGCAAAGAATTTCCTTGTTTATGAAGGAACCAAGTGATTGAAGATGCTTGAACTGACTGGAGATTGAAGGAAGAGGCCTAGTCCGCCTGGTAGAAGCCTTACTTTTATAGTTTGTGAACAAAGGTCATTTCTGTGTTTTGTTTTGGCTAACAGGTGCATATCATTGTAGTAATTTCAGTCAACTGGGGGTGTTCTACTGAATCCCTACAGTGTGGAAACAGGCTATTTGGCCCAACAACTGATTCTCCGAAGAGCATTCCACTTAGACTCACCACCACCACCACCACCCCTCCCTTTGCCTGTAACCCTGCATTTCTCATGGCTAATCCACATAACTTACATATTTTTGAACAGTGGGAGGAAACCATAGCATCCAGAGGAAACCCATATGGATACGAGGAGAGTGAGCAAATTCCACACAGACAGTTACCCGAGGTTGGAATTGAGCCCAAGTCTTTGATGCTGTGAGGCCAATGGTGCTAACCACTGAGCTACCATGCCATCCATGTTAGTGAGCCTTCATAACATCCTAATGAATGGAAAACAGTGTTAAAGTCAAGAACTTCAACTCTCCTTAAAGGGTCTGAGAACTGACAGCAAAACTTTAACCTATCACCACAAAAGTCAATTCTTTGTCTCCTGCCCAAGTAATTTCCCCTACCCTTCCTTCTAAAAGTTCTGGGCATAGCCAGAAGAAAGTGTGAAGAATGCAGCTGTGAAGTTCTGGTTCAGTAAGGTCGGTGAGGAGAATTAGGCAACTCACCACCACCTTCTCGAGGACACTGGGATACGACTCCCACATCCAGTGAGCGCATAAAAAAAAGTGCCTTCAACCTATTTTTCAAGGCATAAAATGGAAAACAAGAGGTGACTGATTGACACTATCAGGTTCTATATTTATTATCCTTGTGCAGTCAAGAAAGATGAGACTATCCAGGAAAAAGCAGTCCCATTGATTGGGACCCCGCTCCGCAACCTTAAATATTGAGTCGTTCTATCACCAGTATATGGTGGCTACGGTATTTACCATATACTGAATGCTTTGCAGCAACTTGCCAGCAGTTCTTTGATATCACCATCCAAACGCATGATCTGTATCACCTAGATAGTCAAGAAGAGGAGCAGTTTGAGAATACTGCCATGGCATGCCGCCCTTCAAGCTGCATGCTATCCTGATTTTGAACTGTATCGCCACTTCTTCACCTTTGGCTGAATCAAAATTCTGGAGCTCCCTCCCTAACAGCATTGCAGGACTACCCCGACCACATGAGCTTCAGCAGCTCAAGCACAGGGATCATCACCCAACTTCTCAAATAAGGGCTTGGCTGTAAATGCTGGCCTTGACAGCAACAACTTTGTATTTATTCATTCATGGCATAAAACTTTTTAAAATTAATTGTACAATCCACAACATTAGTTTATAATTATCCAGAGCTTTCAATGTTTACATAAAGTGTCCTCCAGGCACTTCAGGAATAGAAATAAGGAAAACGGAAATTGCATTAAAGGAAAGAATAGGGTCAAGAGAGTTCACTAATTGCCTAGTCAAAAAATTGTTTTTTAAGGAAGGGCAGCAACTAGGAAAAGGGGTGTTTAAAAAATTCTGGACGGCATAATGCAACTTTTAGTAAATACTACATAACAGTGTGAATATGACAGACTTTATTTCAATTATGAATGGAATCACTGAGGTAGAGATTCTTTTCAATATAACTAATATTACCATCTTCCTATGAAATTTCTTTGCTACTATTTTAACAGCCGGTGAGCCTTTCAGCACTTCCAGTAAAATATTGGTCAAAGAGACTTCGTAAAAAATTGGAATAAACAGCTTTCTTATTACCATAACACTGCATTATTTCATCGAAAAAAACTCTTGTTCCTCCTGGGATCTCACACCCTTAAAAGGATTTTTAGTCATTTTCTCTCACTTTTACCACATTCTATATTTCTTTAATGGTGAACAAATGGTCAATCATAGTGACCAAATTATTCAATGGTGTCTATTTTAAAATACAAGTATGATTTCTCAAAACCAACTGCCCAATAACCAGAGTTGTCTAAAGATTGATATTTTTAGAAATTGCCATACATATTTTTAAAAATATACTTAGTGAAAATTAATTTACCTGGGCACTGCTTGGCACCAGACTGGTTATCTCCAAGCAACTACTGGCCACAGTCCACCATATATTGTCCAAAGCGCCCAACCTGAAATCTGGCAAAATCCAAATTATGCCAAAATCCTAAATTCAGCACAACTTCAGTCTCTGGGCTGCAAGCTTTGAGAGAGTGTGTCTGTATTTCATCTGAACTTCAGTTCAGAAGCAATATTCAAAAAGCCCAGAATTTTTCCATAGAAGCCATCGTATTGCATGTAAACCATTATTCAATATATCAGCTGTCATTTGCTTTGTCTCGTCATTTTTAGCTTTTTAAGTTAAGAGATCAAAAGTAAATTAATTATTTAACCTGAGAGAAATCCAGTGCAAGACAGGCATACAAAAACCAATGGTAGACATCTTTTATGATGCATTTGATTCACAAAAAGTACATGACAAAAAGCAGATGACTTATTTCTTTGCTCTCCAACCCCTGAAATGATACTAGATACCCCAGCCTCCCCTCACAGATAAGAGGCAAATTTCCTGAGGTAAACCGCAAAGGACACACTCTGTCTCCCTGCTTTGTTGTGTGATTGTGGAGGAAATGTAGTGAGGTTTGATGTGAAATTGTGACCACCAATTTTAATTCAGATCTGACAGACTTCAGAGAATTCCCTTCATAACAGTTATGGAGAAGGATATTTCTTTCTTTGATGAACCTTTGAAAAATACATGAAAGGGAATTTAAGACAAGATTTTTTTAAGACATCCATTAAGCGAACAGCCTTGTTTCAGAAATTTTCGCTTTACATAGTGGGGAAACAGCAGGGAGATTCCCTGCCTTAGATGTGTTTTGGCAGGTACTTCAGAGCTGGCTAATCAACATCTTCATGCCAATTGACTGGAATTTACAGTTGATTAACATCCGCCATTCAGTCACTATAGATTCTTTCAAGAATGACTTTTGACTGGATAAATTAAAAGTCAATGGAAAAGCTGTACAATAAATGAGACACTTCATGTAGTTGCCTGACTTCACACATTGCATTCACTGATGCAGATAAAGTGAAGCGAAAGGGACAATTAATGCCTTAGTGTGCAGGTTTTAAGGGCGCCTTTGAAAGCTGTGCTGCACAATTGCGCAGACAAGACTCCCTGTTCAACCTCTTGGGCAGGCAAAGCTGAAAATTCTAGAACAGTAGAGGCAGGCAGACATGTTTCTAATTCCTTGATGCATCTCTGTGTAATTCACAAGAGATATGATCCAAGCAAATGGTTTGTTGGCAGAATTTTAAGAGAATGCCCTTGGAGAATGTTTACTGTTTCAGTAAATGAACTAGCCAGATTCTTACAGCTTGCATTTGGTGGGAATTTTTCATGTGATAAAACAGCCCAAGAGTTTTACAGAAACAATAACCAAACATTCAACAATAACTAGAGCAAGGTATTCGAAGCACTGATCAAAGGAGGTGTCGAGAAAGGTTTGCACAGGAGTTCAGAGTTACACTTATGAAGAATATTGCTGATAGGATAAGAGGAGAAAGCAAAACAGGCAGGCACCCCACCAGCGACAAATTTAAATGCAAGGATACCTTTAAGTTTGTGGTGTTGAAATACTTAAAGATAATGGGATGACAGGTGAACGGGATTTGGTGCGAAATTTAGGCAAATTCAAGTTAGTGGAGTGCAAGGAATGAGAATCAAACCAGAAAGACACCCAAGTCCAGTTTAAGGATGATAAAAACACATATGAGGCTCTGAACTGAAAAGGGAAGACATTACTGAGGTGAGTATGGGGGCTACTGTATTTGTGACAGACTGGATATGAGGTCAGAAGATCAGCTCAGAAGGGAAATATTCAGAAAGTTATGTTATTACAAATGATGTAAGAATATCTGCACTTTCCCCTACTTAGTTATAAAATCGTATTCTTAGTCAAATATATTTAGGGCATATGTCTATCTGAATAAGCCAACCTATAAACATGATAATGGCCATGACAAACAATTGAATATCATGGGTCTTTACATATTTAAATGGCCTGTACATTAGTAAAACTTTCTCCTCACACGTTCAGTCTAGCCAACAATATTTATGATGCAAGTAATCAAATTTCTGTCAAAGAATTACCCAAAACTAATAGAATTGCACAGTCTCATAATGTAAAAAATACAGAATCACCACAGGCTTGGTTCTAGATAAAATTACAGAATCACAGCACAGAATACAGCACAGAAGGAGACTATTGATGCAATTGTGCTTTGAAAACATAACCCCATTAGCACCATTCACCTACTGCCTTCTCATTGTGCTGCAAACGACTCACTCTTATTTATCCAATTTCCATTTACAAGTTATTACACAATTTGCTTCCCCTATGCAATGCATTTCAGGTCTTAATATTTTGCTGCATATTTTGTTCTTCATGTTACTTTGGGTTCTTTTGTCAGCCATCTTAAATCTATGTTGTTTAGGTACTGGCCCTTTTGCCAATGTGCACTTGCACATTGTTTTCAGAAGATTAACATTTCCAGATGTTCTAAAATGAGGCATTATTTTTTGAAAATAAAAGGCTCTCTTATTCCTCAAAAGGTTATGGTTATGGGAAGTCAGACCTTCGCAGCTTCCTATTTAAAGTGCCAATGAACCTTTCAAGTTGTTGAGAAACATCCTAAATTGTTTCACAAAGGCAGGATGAAAATCAGATGTCACTACAAAGAAGACATTAGGAGAAGTGATGAAAATCTGGTCAAAAAGCTAAGTTTTCAAAGGGGTTGTAAAGCTGGGGAGAAGTCAGGGAAATGTTTGAGAGCAAATTCTGAGAGAGTCTGAGTCTGGGTCTGGACAGCTGAGGGTACAGTTACCAATAATGCGAGAAAGAAAGATGAGGAGGCCCAGGGAGTGTGGCAGGAGATTTCAGAGATAAACAGTAAGCAATGGAGATATTAAAACACAACAATGAAAATGCTAAATTTGAGGTACTGAGCAATCAGGAGCTGATGTTGCTCAGTGGGGTAAATGGCGTTGGACAAACCGGACTAGGTACAGGAGAGGATGGGATTGGCAAAGTGTTGGGGGAACTGACCTTGGGGACTGTAAATAGTGGTGAATAGGAAGCCACAGGATAATTAGAATGAGGGACTTTAGCAGGGTTGGGAGAGGAGAAACCATCATAGTTCCAATACTGAGAAATGTGTAGTCCACTTACTTTCGAAGTATGAGCAGTATTTTCTGCATAAGTTATATATTACTTACATATGTGGGTTCAGTTTTAAGGCAGATTCAGGTTCTTTTATTACCCCATTTAAATCTGTGCTCACAATAACTCAGGTGTGACTAAGCCAGTTACAGTGTGTTTCTGGTACAGACGCACAAATTACACATTTTAAAGATGGTGTCATTTTAATAGTTTACTTAGCGCAGCTAATTTATGATGTGATACCTTCAATGAAATGTGCCCGTGTGAGGCAGCTGCATGCTAATTGCTGATGAACTCCAGATTTTTAAAAAACTTCTTGCACTTTGAATGTGTAGCCAGAACCTACATTCCCCTCGAGCTCTCAGAAGCCTTCAGACAGAGCTCGCATCTGTTTTAAATCGATACAAATTTAGATTTGAACAAAATATGCATGCCAGGTGATGCAATGATGTTAAACCATACTGGATCGCACTATCACATGAGGCATATTGATATGTCAACACTGTGCTGCAATCACAATGACAACAATTGTCTTCAACCTAGGTAATGACTCAATACTTATTCGGTGGCTAACCTACACTTCCTGATTGTAGTGACAGCCCTCTTGCTTCTGAGTCAGAAGGTTCAGTGGCTTCAAATCCCATTTCAGAGACTTAAACATAAAAATCTAGGTTAAATTCAAAATTCTAGGCTAAAGTCATGCTGCACCAATACCACTTTTGGATAAAGTTCCTTCTCCTTGTTCAGGGACGTATGAAGGAACTGATGGCATTATTGTATTAGTCGTGTTTGTGGAGTTTTGCTATGTGCAGTTGGGGGAGATGATGGCCCTAGTGGTATTATGGTTGGACTGCTAATCCAGAGTCCCACAGATATATTCTGGGGACTTGAGTTCAAATACAATTACACTAGATGGTACAATTTGAAACCAATGTTTGAAATAAAAATCTGAAATTAGAAGTCTAATGATAACCAAGAATCCTTTGCCAATTGTTAGGGGGGGGAGAAAACCATCTGGTTCACTAATGACTCCTAGGGAAGGAAACTGCTTTCCTTACCTGGCCAGGCCTACATGTGACTCCAGACCACAGCAATGCGGTTGAGTCTTAACTACCTTCTGGGCAATTAGGGATTGACAATAAATGCTGGCCTAGCCAGCGATTCCCTCATCCTGTTAATAAATTTTTAAAAATTTGGTTGCTGTGTTTCCTTTGTTATGATACTAGCTACACATCAAAAGGACTTGCTTGAGCATAAAGCATGTACTGAGATCAGGAAACAGGATATGTAAATGCAGGTTTCTCTTTCATGTCACACACCAATCTATGTCATTTTGGCCTCACATTATTGAAAAATGTACAGCATGATTTAGTATTGAAGCCACTCAGATGGAATTTTTTTGTCAAAAGTCAACATATGAAGGAGAATCCCAGGAAGAGGCAAAGGCATACTTTAGGGACATAGATTTGAATTCCACTATGAAACACGATGGAATTTAAATTCAACTAATAAAAAGGTGGAATTAAAATTTTATCCAACAGTGACAATGAAACTAATGTCGATTATTGTAAAACCCTCTCTGGTTTGTTAACATCCTTTAGAGATGAAGATCCACCATCTTTACTCGGCCTGGCCTAGATGTGATTTCAAATCCACAGCAATGTTGTTGACCCTTAATCTGCCCTCTGAAATGGTCTGGCAAGCAAGTCAGCTGTATACAACCACCACAAGTTGGGCACCAGAAATGACAATGGCAAATCCAGCCTTGTCAACCCTTTACCTTGGGGCTATGCAGGAATGTGGATTAATCAGATCATCCATGATCTTATTGAATGGTGGAGAAGGCTGGAGAGGCCTACTCCTGTTCCACCATTCATATGTTCTTAATTCCTCATGTCTGACAAATATATGAGTTAGGAACAAGAGTAGACCACATGGTTCATCAAACCTGCTATGTCAGTCGATACAATCATCACTGATCTTGGGCTTCGACACTACTTTTCCACCTGCTCCCAACATTTCTTGATTGCCTGAGAGACCAAACATTTGTCTATCTGGGTCATTAAGTATCGTGGGACCACCTTGAAGTCGTATAAAGGCGAGCCTCTGCAACAACTACCAATCTTGAGAATAGAAGATGGAAAGTTAATTCCAACCTTGTTTACCATTACCTGGTTCCTGTACATCTGCAGCATGGCCTGGCCAGTGTAGAGGAGAGACACCTGGGCAAGCCTTCATGCATGCTCGGGTCGAACTAACTCATGGGTGTTGGAGATATAAATGTTTCAACAGTGAAGAGGAAGGAATTCCTGCTCCCTAAGATTTAAATCCACTTTAAAGTTTACAAAGTATCCAGAAGTGCAATCTGAAAAGTTGCTCTGACATCCAAACCAATTTACAGGCCATGCAATGTCGAAACCAAGTACTCACAACACTTTGCTTCACTTCAAGCTGGGCCTGATTCCAGATTTATGTTTCCATCCACACCCAGAGACAAAGATAGGCGGAGGGACAGGCAGTGTTGAAGAGGCAGGAAAGCTGCACAAGGACTTGGACAGGAGAGGAGAGTGGGCAGAGAAGTGGCAGGTGGAATACAGAAGAGAAAATGTAAGGTAAGCACTTTGGTAGGAAGAATAGAGGCAAGAACTATTTTCTAAATGGGGAAAGGCTTCAGAAATCGTCTTAGTTCATGATTTTCTTCAGGTTAACATGAAGTTGGCAGTTAGGAAGGCAAGGCAATGTTAGCATTCAATTTGGAAGGTCTAGAATACAAGAGCAGGGATGTGCCGCTGAAGCTGTATAAGGGTCTAGTCAGACTGCATTTGGAACAGTGAGCAGTTTTGGGCCCCGTACTTAAGGAAGGATGTGCTGGCATAGGATGGAGTCCAGAGAAGGTTCATAAATGAAGGGGATGAAGGGCTTGTCATATAAGGAGGGAAACTTATAGGATACTGAGACAGCTGGATAGGGTGGATGTGGAGATGATGTTTCCACTAATAGGGGAGACCAGGACCCGAGGTCATAGCCTCAGAGTGAAGGAATGACCCTTTAGAACTGAGATGAGGAGGAATTTCTTCAGCCAGAGAGTGGTGAATCTGTGGAACTCATTCTCACAGAAGGCTCTGGAAGCAAAGTCACTGAGTGTATTTAAGATAGAAATAGGTACTTGAATAGTAAGGAGATCAAGGGTTACAGGGAGAAGGTAGAAGAATGAGGTTGAGAAACATCAAATGATCAAAGGTGGAGAAGATTTAGTGGGCCAAATGGCCTAATTCTGCTCCAAAATCTTTTGATCATATGGTCTGGGAAAGCAGATATTGCCTCCCAATGCACAGTGAAAATTCACAGTTACTGAACAATTTTGTATATACTGGAGTGCAATTCCAACTGAGTAATTCAAGTGGTCCAAATATCAGAAATTTATCAATGAAATTAGACAGACATATATTCCATCAGTTCCACTAGGCAGAATGGTACAGATTCACTAGAACTAGGTCAGCAAATACTCCTTAAGTTTTGTCAGATTTACATGGTATAATGAGTAGTTCACCTCATTCTTAGGGCCTGCAGTATATTTTAATGGTAAAATTGTTAAGAAAAATATCTTTGACAGTCACTTGTTAAAAAGACAGTCATTTGAAAAAAGCTCACGTAATCTTGAGCCAATAATTTACCAAATGTGTGAAACAGAATCAGCGAGCACCTTAAGAATTACTCTAATGACTGTCAAAATGTAGGCAGGACAACTAATCCATTACCATTCAAGGTTCAAATGTCACTTCAAAAGCAGAAAGTGTATCTACAGAAAAACGACAGATGGCACGGTGTTGGAAATTTTTACTTGTGTCAATGGTTAACTAATCTCATAGCACCAACATAAATCGTGAAAGCTTTGCAAAAAACTGACTACATTATCCTGCAACCAGAAAAGCAAGTCAGGGTTATGCATAATGCTTCCTGGGCTGAAGCCTTTATAATCTTGTTTGCTTTTCCTTTCGCACTCTCTTTCTTCAATCGGCAAAAGAGGCTGTAAAGACTGTTTGAAGGACAATCACAGCATTATTACCAAAGGTTAATGCTAATGCAAACTTATAGAGAGAGCCCGACCACTGACTGAAAGCCTTGTACCATTTCACTTATGTTCCCCATCTACTTTGAGTCACCATCATCACTGAAGTTATCACCTGCTCACAGGCAATGATTGCTGCCAATGGCTTCAGAATAAATTCTTCATAAACAGAAACAATGATTATTTTACATTGAAACTGGAATAATGGCACAGCGGCTCAGAGGTCAGCACTGCTATCTCACAATGCCAGGGACCCAGGTTTGATTCCACCCTCAGGCGACTGTCTGTGTGGAGTTTGCACATTCTCCCTGTGTCTGTGTGGGTTTCCTTCAGGTGCTCTGGTTTCCTGCCACAGTCTAAAGATGTGCAGGCTAGGTGGATTGTCCATGCTAAATTGCCTGTAGTGTTCAGGGATGTGTAGATTAAGTGCGTTATAGGGGGATGGTTGTAGGTGGGATACTCTGAGGGTTAGTATGGGCTGAAGGGCCTGTTTCCACACTGTCGGGATTCTATGAAAATGAGACTGCATTGACTGACTTTTATTAGAGAGAAGCAGTCAGCATCTCAACGTGAATACTTTAAAAAAAAAAATCAATGGAAGCTACCTGGTGTTTACTGTAAGTTCAGAAATGCTTAGGTTGCCCAAAGCAAACCGTTTAACCAAGGAGGGACATGATGTACTTAATGCAATATTGTTGCATCTAATGCATACCAGTGTCTGTATACACACAGTGGTTAGCACTGCCGCATCACAGTGCCAGGGACCCGGGTTCAATTCCAGCCCTGGGTGACTGTCCCTGCGGAGTTTTCATATTCTCCTGGTGTATGAGTGTGTTTCCAACAGGTGCTCCAGTTTCCTCCCACAGTCCAAACAGTTAAAGGTTTGGTGGATTGGCCATTGTAAAAATGTCATGCAGGGTTACAGGGATAGGGTGCGGTGGGGCTGAGTGGGATGCTCTTTGGAGGGTCAGTGCAGACTCGATGGACTAATGGACTCTTTCTGCACTGTAGGGATTCTATAGTAAACTGTATATTGTCATATATGTGTATTAATATGCATAAAAGTATAATTAATACAATACATACTAATTCACAATAGAATCTGTACCTTTTCCTCAAATGTCCCAAAATATCATCTTTGAGAGTATATAGTTGTTGAATATCAATTGAGAGGAGAGCTGTATGAGCCAATAACAAATCCTCGAGATCCTAGATGAGCTGGTCATTAGTGATGGAAAGGAACCCAAAGAATTAATGTCAAGTGAGATGTGAGGCACAAGTCTCCTTCTCCACAGTCTTACACTTCTATGTTAATGAGGCTGTGTCATCTGCACTGTATTCTTCCACTACAGGTTCCCAAGGCAGAACACCAAAGAAAAATTTTTTTTTACCCCAAAGAAAGGATGGACCACATGCTGACAGTTACCTACTGACTGACAGCACTTGGAGGGGAAGGAGGGATCACAATAACTAATTTTAAAAATAACTAGTAACGAGAATAAATCAAAACCACCCTTATTGCTATCTAGTATCATTAATGAGACCTCTCACATTCACAAGGGGGTGAAGCAAGATTCCAGTCATATGGGTGAAAGGCATTTCAGGAGTAGCGAGAAAAATATTGAAAGTCTCACTAAGCAGCTTACACTTCACTGCTGTTTTCTTCTCCCCATGTTTTTTGCAACTGGTATTCTTTCGATTACGGCGGTGTTTCCAAACCTTTTCCTGGTATAACCCTATAAAGATGCCTCAGACTTTGTGTGACATTGGGAAGTGTGGGTGGACAGCTCCTGAGCAGGGCTGGCAGGGAAAGGATGAGAAGTTCAGAACAGCGGGTATTATTTAAACAGTAGGATTTTTTTTTAAACTACCTTTTCACAGATTTTTTTTCAGCAGAAATCTGGCTTCAAAGATTTATACACTAAACCGCTCCATGATGAGGGAAAAAATACCCTGGAAATTTAAAGAGCTGTCAGAAGTCAGTCTGAGTTACATGGCATCCGTTGATTCCATGGAGGTTGTGATCCCAAAACTATCTGTATCACACCAATGGAGGAAATTAAGAACTGGAAAGATGATCCAGAATCCAACCATGAAAAGCTTCCAGATCTGATAATGGGAGCTGTTCCTACTTAGGCAGGTGGCAAATCCCGAGGAAGCATATCACTGGCACTGCCATCTCAAATTGCGCAGAGGGCTTCATTGTTAGAGGTGGGAACAACTGAGGCTGCAAGGTACATGGAGCAGGAGTCTCAACGGCCAGGTACTTTTGAAGAGGGAAAGGTCAGATTGGATGATATCAAAAAGGTGGCATGGTGGCTCGGTGGTTAGCACTCCTGCCTCACAGCACCAGGGACCTGAGTTTGATTCCATTCTTGGGCAACTGTCTGTGTGGAATTTGCGTACTCTCCCTGTATCTGTGTGGGTTTCACTGAGTGCTCTGGCTTCCTCCCACAGTACAAAGATATGCTGATTAGTTGGATTGGCCACACTTCAAAAAAAAAAGTTGTCCATAGCTCAGGAATGTGTAGGCTATTTGAATTAGCCATGGTAAAAAATGGGGTAGGGGCTAGGTCGGTAGGGATTCTATGAAAGCTTGCAGGCCCACTGACTGAAGTAAGGGTAGTCAGAATGTGCAGAGGTGTAGACAATACCATTGCATTACACGGTCATTGACACTGAAGGTGCTCTCCATGGGCCCTTGACATGCACAACAATGAGGACTACCCTGTCTCCTGACCAAAACCTACTTGAATGCCATTGGGTTTCACTAGGTGGTCTCCAATAGCATGGGCAAAATGCTGTGTAAGGAAGCTCACTGGGCTTCCTGCAAGTAACTGATGTGCTGCCTTTTCTTTCATTAGCAAATTGGCATAGGAGCATCAAGACTTTGGGCACATTTCTCAATGTCTTTCCAGAACTATTTTTGTCAGCCTTGCCACCTCCCAGGCCCCTGGCAAGGAGCTGATAAAATTTCAGCCAATTGGGTTACCTTTGCTGGCAGAATATTAAGACAAATTGAGGCTAACCAATTTCATATTAATCATAAATGGATATCATTTTTCATTCAATATCAATGCAAGGGTAGAGTTATACTACAACAGAAGATGACCAGTGATATTGCAAATGTAGCTCGAATCTGGTAGCAGAACATAGTCTGACACCAGAGGAAGCAGGAGTAGGCTAGTTTACAGGAAGAAGTTGCGCCACATCCAATTGATACAAGTTAAAAATCACTGTGAAATCAAAGATACGTTATATCAATGCAGATTTGCAACATAAGTGCACCCAACAAAGTATTCTCTGACTGGTTTCCACATTCTTGATATTTTAAAACATTACAGTATTGTATGTAGGATTGCAACATACTGCTTGTGGTACCAGACTATGACAGAGTTAACATTTGGCAGGTGCAATTCTAAAAAGGCACACCAGTTTCTTAAGCCTGAATGAATCAGCAGGGACCTCAAATCAGCCAGCAGCACATTGGCAAGAGACATTGCTGCTGTACACACTAATGGGTGTCCCAAGTTGCCCACTAGCCATTGAGGTCATGGGGTAAAGATACGTCTCTGGAGAACAGTAAACACAAAGTGATTCAGAAACAGCTGCTCAGTTCAGTCACTTGCTCACAGATTGCTTGGCTGTTTAAAGTGGTGTCTGAAGAGATATTAAAAGGGTATTAACAATGCTGCAGCCTTAATCCATACCATTGACTCAGCCGCCTGCAATTTAATGAATCACTTTACAGCCTAATTTAAATAGGAATCTTGATTGTCAAAGTCCTTGAGGAGCAACTAGACATAATATATCAAATTTAATGAAAGAATGACAATAAGCAACACCAAACATCCTCATTTTATGCATGTTACAGAGGTAATCAATTCTCCTTGCGTAAAAGCATGGGGAATGTGCAAACTATTAAAATAATTAAAGGGAAAAACTAGTCAACAAAACAAATGTGTTAGAGACAAAAGGTACTGCAGATGCTGAACAAATGTGTTGTTCATTTATCTAAAGGAGTAATTGTTTCACTGAGGATATGCCTAGAAATCTTTATACATAAATTCTTTTATTCATTCATGGAATGTGTGCCTCATTGACTAGGCGAACATTTATTGTCCATTCCTAATTGCCGAGAGGGCAGTTGGGAATCAGCCATATCACCGAGAGTCTGGAGTCACATGTAGGCCAGACCAGATAAGGACAACAGATACAAAGGGTGTGGCCATGGGTACCCGCATGGGTCCAAGCTATGCCTGCCTCTTTGTAGGTTATGTGGAACAATCCCTCTTCCGTACCTACACTGGCCCTAAACCCCACCTCTTCCTCCGT
>JAHRHZ010000263.1:35927528-36003807 GCA_024137785.1 Ginglymostoma cirratum | reverse complement strand
GTTTTTCCTCTCACCTCAAGCCACACCCCCATCTCCTATCTACTAACCTCATCCCGCCCCCTTGACCTGTCCGTCCTCCCTGGACTGACCTATCTCCTCCCTATCCCCCTACCTACACTCACCTTTACTGGCTCCATCCCCGCCTCTTCGACTTGTCTGCCTCCTCTCCACCTATCCTCTCCTCTATCCATCCTCTATCCGCCTCCCCCTCTCTCCCTATTTATTTCAGAACCCTCTTCCCCTCCCCCATTTCTGATGAAGGGTTTAGGCCCGAAACGTCAAGTTTTCCTGCTCCTATGATGCTGCTTGACCTGCTGTGTTCATCCAGCCCCATGCTTGTTATCAAGGACAACAGATTTCCTTCTTTAAGTGACATTAGTGAACTAGATGGATTTTTATAAAATCTGACTGCGATTGCCATTAGACTGTCCTTTTTTTAAAATTAAATTCCAGATTGTTTACTTTAATTCAGACCTCACCACTGGGGACGTGATGGCCTAGTGGTAATTTCCTTAAATTATTAACCCAGAGCTTAGATAATGTTCTGGAGATAACAAGGTGTAGAGCTGGATGAACACAGCAGGCCAAGCAGCATCATAGGAGCAGGAAAGCTTGACGTTTTGGGCCTAGACCCTTTAGGCCCGAAACATCAAGCTTTCCTGCTCCGATGATGCTGCTTGGCCTGGTGTGTTCATCCTGCTCTACACCTTGTTACCTCGGATTCTCCAGCATCTGCAGTTCCTGTTATCTCTAATGTTCTGGAGACCTGGGTTTGAAACCCTGATGGTGGAATTTTAATTCAGTAAATATCTGGAATTAGGAGCCCAATAATGACCGTTCTCTATTGCCAGTAAAACGCATCTGGTTCGCTAGTGTCCTTTTCAAGCAACTGGAGACAGGCAACAAATGCTGGCAAAACCACATCCCACAAATATTGGCAGCAGACCACTTCAACCAGCCCTTACCCAGTTCCATGGTGTGGTAGAGGTGACAAACACCAACTGGGGAAGAGATATGCTAGACTCGGAACGTTAACTCTGCTTCACTCGCCACAGATGCTGCTAGACCTCCTGGGTTTCTGTAGTGTTTTCTGGCTTTATGGCATATTACTAGCATCTTATATATATATTATACACATAAATGATCGAGATCATGGCGTGCGAGGGATAGTTCCAAAGTTTACAGATGACAGAAAACTTGAAAGTAGCTTGTGAGAAAGACAGTGCAGATCTTCAAAAGGGCAAGGTCAAGTTGGGCGAGTGGGTGGTCAGGTGGCAGATGACGTTCAGCACAGACAGTATGAAAGACCATGAACAGGGTATGTAAAATAAGGCGTATAATTCTAAGGAGATGTGGGAGCGGAGAGACCCAGGTGAACACATGCACAGATCATTGAAGGCGGCAGGACAAGTGGACAGAACAATTAATTAAACACACAGTGTCTCCGGCTTTATTGTTAGTGGCACAGAGTACAAGAGCAAGGAGGTGGTTGAATTGAGGCTTTCAAGAAGGCATTGGATGATTATTTGGATGAAAATAACATACAAGGGTATGGGAAAAAAAAAGTAGGAGCTTGACACTAGTTAATGATGCTCATTCAACGAGCTGGTGATGGCATAATAGACTGAATGGCCTCCTTCTGAAATGCAACAGTTCTGTGATTCTGAGATTGATGTTGAATGCTTTATTAGATCTTCGGCTGGAGTATTGTATAAAGTTCAGGGAGTTATGCTATAGGAAGGATGGCAGCAGTGGCGAGGTTTCAAAGAATGGTTCTAGGAATGAGAAACTTCGGATATGAGGATGTATTGGAGAGTTTGGGACTATTTTCCTTCGAGAGATGAAAGTTGAGAGGAGATGTGATAAAAGTTTTCAAAATCATGAGGGAGCTGAATACTGTAGGTAGGGAGATCCCTCTCAGAAAACAATCAAGACCGAGAGGGCACGAGAGGGAATGAGATTTAAAGTGATTTGCAAAAGAAGCAAATGCGACGTGAGAGAAAAATGTTCTTCACATAACAAATGGTTTGGGTTTGGAATGCACTATCTGGAAGTGTATCAGAGGCAGGCTCAACAGTAGCATTCCAGACAGTGTTGGATGATTAGTTAAATAGAAACAATGTGAAAGAGTACAGGGAAAAAGCAGGAGAATGGCACTAAGTAATGATGCTCATTTGGAGTGTCAGGGCAGACATGACAGGCCAAATGGTCACCTTCTGTGCTGTAACACTTGTGTGATTCTGTGATTTTCTTTGGCTGCTTAAGGAACATTTTTCGTTATAATCAATCTATTGGTCCTATTGACTTTTGGGTGTTTAAACAAATAAAATGAAAAGCCACTGTGCATTATATGTAATAGGTGCTAAGAGGCACAAATACCAGAATGGCCCAGGAACTTCTCTCAGACGTAACCATTACTATATGAGGGCACGGCTAGGAAGAATACTTGTCTACTCTCCATTCACAGGAATTAATAGCAAAAGGTAAACAAGGCAAAATCTCATTGCAGCGAAGTTGCATTTGACATTCCAGTCTCCTCCATCCAGTAGATGCTTTGCGCACTCTTTACCATTCAAATTTTATAGCTTATAATGACCAGTAGTCCATTTACAATGGTATTTGGAACTGTGGAATAGACAATGGAATTCAGCAAAGTATGATTTCCTGGTTTTATGTAACGCATACTTTATCATATTAATTTAAGGAAGGTCTCATGCTGAAGCTAATTTGGAAACAACAATATAAATAACTTTTGAATTAGATCTGTTCTGTCCCTCCCATCATATTTCAGTTCCCTGTACTTCGTAATAGTCAATTGTCCCATGCTGACTGCCATCTGCTCTATGTATAGCAGCGTCATCAGCCAAACAACAAAATCAATTGTTGGCTGGATACCAACTGAGAACATCAAAGATTTAATGACCGTACTGTTGAGCACCAAGGAGATGAACATTCAGTCTGTGATTATATTGCTGTGAAATAGTTGTGCTAAAAAAGATTTGTTTTGTCTTGAGCTTTTTTTTAATGTAAATATGATTGTGAAAATGGTGAGGCCAATCATGAAAATTCAGACACCCATCCTTAACTTGAATCAATGGAAAAACTTGCTACAAAGCTCTAATTTTTTTTAAAAATTATTCTATTCAAAAGTGTTATTCTGTAGAGCTGGAGGGACTTAAAACCCAGTACTTCCAACACAGAAGCAGGGACACTAACACTGCACCATAAAAGCTCTTAAGATATTTTCAGAGATGTTATGACACAACTCTGGAGCAGGTGGGATTTGAACCGGATCATCTGGCTCAGAGGTGGGGACGCTATCTTGCACCACAAGAGCCTCCTATAAATCTTGAAAGAAAAATGGATTCAATTGGATTTGAGGGGGAGGCAATAGCCTGGTGGTATTATCACTGGACTATTAATCCAGAGACCCAGATAATGTTCCAGAGACCCAGGTTTGAATCCCACCACAGCAGATGGTAGAATTTGAATTCAATGAATATCTGGAATTAAGAGTCTAATGATGACTGTGAATCCATTGTCAATTGTTGGAAAAACCCATCTGGTTCACTAATGTCCTTTAGGGAAGAAAACTGCCATCCTTACTTGGTCTGGCCTACATGAGACTCCAGTCAATGTGGTTGACTCTTAATTGCCCTGGGCAATAAATGCTGCCTAGCCAGCAACACCCTCATCCCATGAATGAATACAAAAAAAATTAATCAGCTATGGTGGAGTATGTTATGAAGGCACTGCAATTTTTATCATTAGGTAATGAATGTAGGAATGTAATGCAAGGCGCAGGAGTACCCTCTTCAGCCTTTTGAGTCTGCACCATCATTAAATAATATCATGGCTACCCTAACAGAAATGTATGTGAACACAGCTCTATGATTAAGGATGATTGCAGCTGCATAGAACTTTAGTTAGGCACATTTTGGAACACTGTATACAATTCTGGTTCACCACACTACTAGTAAGATGTGAAGGCTTTGAAGAGGGTATAGAAACTTTTTACCAGGATATTGCCTGATTTGGAGGATATTAGCTACGAGGACAGATTGGACAAACTTGGTTTGTTTTCACTTGAACATCGAAGGATGAGGGGTGACCTGGCAGATGTGTATAAAATTATGAGATATTCAGAGTCTTTTCCCAGGATAGAAATGTCAGTTATTAGGAGACATATGTTTAAGGTAAAAGGGGCTAAGTTTAAAGGAGATGTCAGAAGCAAGTTTTTACACAGAAGGTGGAAAGTGCCTGAAGTGCGCTGCCAGAGTAAGTGATGGAGACAGATACAATCACAATGCTTAAGAGGAACCTTCACAGGTATATAAATAGACAGGGAACAAAGGGATATGGAACGTGTAGAGGCAATTGGCTTTTAGCTTAGAAAGGTATCATGTGTCACTGCAGGCTTGGTGGGCTGAAGTGCCTGTTCCTGTGTTGTACTTTTTATTGTTCTTTATCAGTTATTTACATGTAAATTGTTTTGTACACCATTTATACATTACTTTTTAAAGGATTTTGCTTTCTAAGAAATATTAAATGCGTGCCAAAGAACAAAATAGGCTTTGAATGTTCCTATTGATGTTCCATGTATTTTCTTTAAACACATCTTTTCTTCTATATCTGAAGTTTGGGGGACCATCTTAATTACTAACCTTTCACAGGTATTTTTTGATCACACTCAAGTGCAAAGAAAATGAAACTTAAAAACATCAAAGGACCCCTGTCCTTTAGATGTATTCCCATACTGTGAAAGCTGAAATGCTGATTTTTGTACATTCACAAAGTAGCAGATAATAACAGGAAAGCTTCTCCAATATAATTGACACGAGCTGTCTATATGCAATTAATGACATAGACAAATTATGTATTAGCCCAAAACTAGCGTGTTTTGCTTTAATTTATTGCTTTGTCTGTAAGAGTCAGGTATAATAACTGAATATGAGAGCAAACGTATATTAACAGTATATATCTTTACACAGTTGATTAGAATGAGAGTATTGGTTTTCGAGCAATGCACTGAGGTACTGCATACTGCAGATTATGGACTCTGAAGATATTCCCATAATAGTACTGAAGACTTCTACTCCAGAACTTGCCAGGCCCCTAGCCAAACTGTTCCGGTACAGCTACAAAACTGGTATTCATCCTCCAATGTAGAAAATTGTCCAGGTATGTCCTGTGCACAAAAAGCAGAACAAATTCTATCCAGCCAACCCATGATCATCATTAAAATGACAGTCATCATCAATTAGCTGCTCACTAATCCTCAGTTTGTAAATGGGGCTGCTCAGTGATGATTATACAACATTCAGCACCATTTGTGACTTCAGCATCCAAAACAGCCTATGTCCAAATGCAGTAAGTCCTAGGCAATATCCAAGTTTGGGCTGACAAGTGGCAAGTAACATTTGCACTATAAAAGTGACCATCTCCAACAAGAAAGAATCTAACCATTGCCCTTGACATTCAATAGCAATATGATCACTGAATGACCCCACCATCAATGTCCTAGGGTTATAATTGGCCAGAAACTGAAATGGACCAGCCATAAAAATACAGTGGCTACAAGGGCAGTTAGAGGTTAGAAATCCTGCAGAAAGTAACACCACTGACAAATTTATTAGAATTCTTGGAGAAGCTAACAAGCACCACCAAATCACCATGACGTTCTTTTTCCTATAAACCACCACCCAGTCAATCACTGTGTAGCCAACTGGATGTTTATATGCAAAGCCCATTATGGGCATTGCAAGCCACCAACAGTGAGGGGAGGGGGTAGGGAGAGCAGAAAGTGGTTAAATGAAAATTGAATTGGAGGGGAAAATAAAGCACTGCATCCCCTGCAATGCCCAACTCCAAGGGCATCCAGCATTGACATAACCATGGAAGAGGGGCAGATGTGATTGGGCCTGCTTTATGTGTGTTTAATCAGCCTGCTCAGGGATGTTATTGCACACCTCTGAAGCAGGTGGGACTTGAACCCATGCCTCCTAGCTCTGAGATAGGGACACTACCACTGTGCCACAAGAGCCCTCCTGGGGCTGCTTTATCTTTTTGTTTCGCTTTCCAAGTGTTATCACACACAACTGAACAACTTTCTTACCACCAATAACCATAACTCTTTTTTTGGTTCTTAATATCAACCACCACCATTACTCACCTGTGCAGCCAATTAGAAGTTTACATGCAAAGCCCATTATGGGCAACGTGAACCATCAAAAGTGAGGGGCAGGTAGGGGAAGCAGGAAGGGGCTATATCAAAATGGAGTTGCGGGGGGAATAAAGCACTGTTTCCCCCGCAATGCCCACCTCTCTGTACAGGCATCAAGAGTATTGATGTACACTGCATGCCCCGTCTCCAAGGTCACCCAGGCACAAAATAACTGTGGAAGAGAAGCAGACAGACGGCAGATATGTTTATTTTATTTACTTATTTTAAATCAACCTGTTCAGGGATGTTATGGCGCACCTCTGGAGCAGGAAGAATTTGAACCCCGGTCTCCTAGCTCAAAAGGTAGAGATACTACCCCTGTGCCACAATAGCCCTCCAGGGCCAGCTTTATAAGAAGTGCACATGGGGTTAGGTGCGGTAGAATAGCATGGAAAGAGGACTGGCAAACTAATAAAAGGCAAAGAGTTGAGACAAGGGAGGTTGTGTTCAGGATGCCAACCTGTAACCTGTGGTATGCCACAAGGATCAGTGTGGTAATATTATTCACAATACATGTTAAAGACTTGGATGAGGGATGCAAATATACTGTTATCAGTTAAAAATAAATGGGAGAGCAGGTGGTGAGGATGACACAGTGTCTACAGACAGATATAAACAGTTGAAGCAAACGGGCAAAAATTTGGCATCTAGCATAGAATGTGGGAAAATACAAGGTTACGCACATTGGCAGGGAGAATAGAGAAGCTATTCTTCTTGCACATCCATCTTGCCAAGACTCCTACAAATCTTATATGTTTGCGTAAGATCATCCTCCATTCTTCTAAACTTCAATCGATAAGGCCAAATGTACTCAACCTCCACTCACTATGAATTCCCTCCCTACCCCGGGTCAACCTGATGAGCTTTTTTCTGGACTGTTTCCAATGTCAACATTTCATTCGTTAGACAAGGGACCCAAAACTGTTCACTGTATTCTAAGTACACTGTAAAAACAGTCTTGTATAGTTTTAACACAACTTCGCTATTTTTATACTCCATTCCATTTGAAATAAATGCAAACCTTCTACTTGCTTTCCCTAATACCTAGTGAACTTGTAAGATACCTTCTTGTGATTCTTGGATGAAGACTCCCAATTCCCTCAGTTCTGTAGCTTTCTGCAGTCTTTCTTCCTTTAAAGAATATGCAGCTGCTCTATTCTTCCTGTCAAAGTACATAATCTCACATTTCCCCACATTATATTCCATCTGCCAAGATTTTGCCCATAAACTCTCTATGACTTCTTATGCCATCCTCATCACTTGCCTTGCAACCTATTTTTGTGTCATCCACAAATTTGGCTCTAGTACCATAGCTTACCTCATCCAAGTCATTCAAATATATTGTGAATAATTGTGACCCCAGCCTTGATGGTGGTAACACTTCACTGATGCTTTGGTGTTTGTACAGATATTGGTAAAAGAAAAAGAAACTGTATCAATTAAAATTTTTTTCTGACGTCTGTAATGAAATGTTTTCAAGCTTTTTCTCTAATGCAATATAGTTCAAGCTTTTTTGCTTAATAAATAATTTTTTCTTTGTGCTAAATGTTCACTGGCAGACTCTAGTTCAGCAACTGAATACTACATTTGAAAAAAAATGTTAGGGTCTACCATACCAAATCCTAATCCAAGGTCTGATTTGTCGAGTATTAACATCAGCAGGGCTCTTGAGCAACAATCAGCTTTCCAAAATGTATAATTCACAGAAATTGCTGGTATGTTGTGAGTACAACAAGTGTTACAAGCAATGGCTTTTTTCTATCTGTCCTTGTTGGAGTAAATTGTAGTAAAGATGGAAATTGGTGGAGACATGTGAGATCTTGTTAACTGGTAAACCTGAAATGTTTGAAAAGAATAACCTCCATAATAGCATTGATGGTGAACTGCTTTTGTCATGTATTTGGAATAGTAATTTCCAGATTTGTGGTCCATGATTCTTTACATTGCAATGCTTCCAGCCTTGACTAGTTTTCCTGGGAAAAGTCAAATGAAGACATCCCATTTTCTAATTCCAAATATAGAGGGTAAAACAAAATAGTTGAGGCAACGAAACCCCACCAGCTAAAAGGCTAGAGAAAGGGAAGACAACATACTAAACATTTGACCAGGAAGACAATAGAAGTTGCTTTAAAGCACATGATTTCAAAATAGTTCTATATGAGAATTATACAAACTCTTCAAATCGGAGGCTATTCAACAGATTTCATCGCAATGACTGGCCAGGGGCAAAATGTTCATAAGGTTTAGAGTCAGCAAAGTTTGATCCCAAGATTCACCTTTAATTTAAAGTTAGCTCCACTTTAAGAATGATGTACAGGGTAAAGAAATTACATATATATTTTTTTTTTAAGAAATATTCCCTTGTGACTTTGAAGAAGTGGGAGTGAAAACATCTACAATAGGAATCATTATTCCACACAATGACAAGAAGCTGCCATGGTTATAATAACACAGACTAGAATTAGAATTAGACTCTTATTGTCAAATGCATTCAAGTTTAGGAATATATGAGTACAATGAAAAGTATACAGAGTTTCCCGTGCCATCTTGGTTACAAAACCAGAATTTTAAACAAACAACAGCAGAAATAACAGAAAACCAAAAGGTACGAAAAACATCTAGATTGTTTTGCTGACACTGCCGCGAGTCCCGAATGCCAGGAGGACGTCCTTGCTGCCAGCACATATCTTTTATTCATAAATTCAGAAATAAAACATTTTTTCCAATGACTATCCAAGTTTAAATAAAAATGCTTTGCATAATCTACACTGAAAATGTACTGTAAATATTCTGCTCAATCATTTTAAACAAACGATTCTTTGTTACACTTAAGTCTACATCGACAAAATCATTTACAAAATGAATTTATGTGGTAGCCTGGTGCTGTTCCTAAAATTGTCTTCATTCATCTTCCATTTTAAGACTATTCTAAATTATTTGGTAACAGCATGCTTAACTTAACAATAAGAAATATTTCCTTCAGCCAACAGATACAGGCAGAGGGATTGTGCATTACTAACTCCCTTTTGCAGCATGAATTATTTTTGCACTTGACAGTGATGGAAAGCCAGATATTCACCTCTGCCCTTGAAATAACAGACAGATCTGGATGGCAATTTGCCTATTTGTTCCTCTAAGCAGGCAGCAGTCTTTCAGAATCCACCCTTTATTGGATTAACACTTGACACACTTCCAAAGCTACAACTGATAGACAAGATTGGCAGTGTTTTTGTTTGTCTTCATTGCAAGCTCATCGGAAACACAGACTTCACAATCAATAAATAGTCTTTTTACAAAACATTTTCAGTCCCTTGCACATATTTTCTCATTGCAACAGGGGTGATATCTGTTAAACCATGAAGCATTTGAGATATATATAGAGCAAAGTGACAGTCAGCTGGATGGTAAAATGAGTATGTGACTGCTGGTTGGTGTCCAACTGATGCCAAAGCCTTGATAATAGATAAGGAGAAATTGTCAATGCCTCAGTGCTGCAATTCATGGGGGTTGATTTAGCTCAGTTGGCTGGACAGTTGATTTGCAAAGAAGTGTGATGCCAACAGTGTCTCTTCAATCCCTACATTGGCTGAGGTTACCATGACGGGCTGTCCTTCTCAACCTCTCTCCCCTCACCTGAGGTATGATGGTCCTCGCGTTAAACCACCACGAGTCATCTCTCTCTCTCTAATGAGAGAACAGTCCTATGGTCTGGTAAGACTATAGCGACTTGACTTGACTGCATTACATATCATTGCTACCAGTACCTTCCATCTATGATAGATAATAGATAGTCAGAAAAAAGATTCATTTTAGATGGGTGTCTTCATTTTACGAACCTTTGCTAGTGGCTGAAGAGACAAGTTCTGCCCCAAGTGCTATGAATGGCAGCTTCTGACTGTGTTCTGGATTGTTGCTTTGAGCACTAGTGCCACCATAGCCACTGATTGTCACTGGCCTGACCACAGATGTTGCAGTTTGCCTATGTCATCAATTAGTGACTCCCAGACTTGGTAGTCAATATTCAAGGTTTTCAAGGTTGAGTTCTGAGGAAGGGTGACTGGACCCGAAACGTTAACTCTGTTTTCCCCTCCACAGATGCTGCCAGACCTGCTGAGCTTTTCCAGCAACTTTGTTTTTGTTCAAGGCTTTCAAGTCTCATTTGTAGCCATCCTTGAAGTGGATCTTTGGGCAGGAACCATTGTCCATTCTGCAGACATGCCTGAACCAGCAAAGGCAATGCTGTTTGAGTACTGCTACCAAACTTGGAAACTCTGCCTTTAAGAGGACAGACACATTTGTCATTTTGTCTTGCCAGGGTATGCCCGTAACGTGCTGTGGACAGCGAAGACGGAAGCTGTTGAGCTTCTTTTTTTTATAGCTCCAAGTCACTTATATTTCACAGCTGTACAACAAGGTGTTAAGAACATGGGCCGCATAAACCATCAGCTTGGTTCTAAGGGTCAGTTTTATGTTATTCCATGTGCTTTTCACAATTAGGCCAAAGGTGATGGCTGCTTTCCTCATATGCGTATCAGGTTTTACATCAAGGGACAGATAATCTGCCCCTTCCTGCCATCTGTTACTATTATACAAGGCACCTATGTTTGGAAAAGACATGATGGGGCTACCCAGCATTATTGCAAAAGTGACTGTTGTGGGAGGTCTTTCTGCTCATCAGCTGCCATTCAGTGTGAGATTATTCAGAAACATTCCTCACCCTCATCAAATACATTTAAAGCATAGCCAATCACAGTGACCGAATTTTGCAAAATTTCATGATTTGCGAATGGAGCTTTTACACTTAAATTTGATGGCCATTTTCAGCTAAAGGGGCTATGGTGCAGCAGTATCACTTACCAGAGGGTCAATATCGTGGTTCTTGGTCCACAGAAGAGACATCAAATCCCAGGTATGCAGGTTTAAAGCTAAGAAAAGCGGTCAGGCTAGGGAAATTAGGAGTAGGTACTGTCTAAATATCTGGTTAGCTTAACATCTAAAAGGATGAAAACACATAAGTCTCAAAACCATAAACCATTGTATTGCCAAGTAAACTGTAGTGTGTAACTCTATTGTAGAAAAGTAGAAAGATAAGCAAATTTTATTCACAATGAATTACAAGAGGGAATAAATTACAGAGCAATCTAACATGCACAACAAAGTCAAAATACGTGATGTCAATTGATACTGATGTCAAAACTTTTTAGATTCTGGAAGAATCCCAGAAGATTAGAAAATTACACAATTATTCAAGAAAGGAGGAAGGCAGAATACAGAAAGTAAAAGTCACTTAGCCTAACATCTGTCATAGAGAAACTGCTAAAGTCATTATTAAACCGGATACAGCACTTAGAAAAGCATCATCAGATCAGGCAGAGTCTACATGATTTTGTGAAAGGGAAATCATGTTTAATTAGGCTTTCGAGGAAGTAACAAACAACATAAATAAACTATGAATGTTATGCACTTGAATTTCCAAAATGCATTTGATAAGGTGTCATATCAAAAGTTATTACATAAAATAAGAGTTATTGGTATAGGGGGTAATGTATTATCATTGACAAAATGATTGGCTAGCTAATGTAAGCAAATAGTTGGGATAACTGGATGTTTTTTGGATTGTCATTCTTTAACTAGTAGAGTGTCTGGGGTTCAGTTGTGGGGCTTCAACAATTTACAATATATAGTGATGATTTCAATGTGGTGATCAAATGTATCAAAATTTAATTTACCGACAATACCAAGATAGGTAAGAAAGTAAATTGACAAGAGGAGATAGAGGGTCTGCAAAGGGACACAGATATGTTAAGTAAGTAAGCAAAAATTTGGAAGGTGGAGTATAATATGGGACATTATGAGTTTGTCCACTTTGGCAGGAAAAACAGAAAAGCACTATTATATTTAAATTGGGAGAGACTGCAGAACTCGGAGGCACAGAGGGATCTGAGAGTTCTGTTACAAAAATGACAAAATGTTACTTTGCAGGTACAGCAAACTGGTGTTTATTGTAAAATGGAATGTAAGACCATGAAAATGTTATTCCAGTTGTACAGGGCATCGGTGAGACCACATCCAGAGTGTGGTGTACAGTTATGGTTCCTTATTTGAAGATGGGTGTAATTGTGTTAGAAGCAGTTCAGAGAACATTCACCCAACTCAGTCTTGGGATAAAGAATGTGTCTTATGAAGATAGGTTAAACAGGTTTGGCCTTTGCCCATTAAGTGTTTAGAAGAATACAAGATGATCTCATTGAAACGTAATTCCTGAGTGGACTTTACAATGTGCAATCTAAAGGGATATTCCCCTTGATAAAAAGAGAATAGAACCAGGGGACATGATTTATGAACAGGGGGACTCACTTTTGAGGAGGCAATGAGGAGTTTTTTTTTCTTTTAAAGGGTCATGATTCCGGGCCACTCTTTTTCCCTGAAAAGAGTGGAAGCCTGGTCATTAGACTTATTCAAGGCTGAGTTAGATAGATTTTTGATAGTCAAGAGAATTAAAGGTTATGGGGGCAGATAGGTAAGTGAAGTTGAGACCACAATCAGATGAACCGTGATATAAAATGAACGGCAGGGCAGGTTCAAAAGGCCTACTCCCACTCCTAAGTTCCCATTTATTTTCCAAAAGGAAATACCAGAGTACATGTACAAAATTATATCACTGTATCTGGTTATACATTGTGGTTTATACTAACTAGAAGGCTGTAACATTTCAGGATATTCTCATGAGGTGCTCAATGGAAGATACTTTTCTGTGGAAAACTCAAAATAACCATAATCACAAGATTCAGTCAAACAGTGTTCATTCTTCATTCCAACTAACTGCCTGAATTCAAATTAAGTTATCAATTGCACAGTTCTAGATAAACATAATCAACAGTCCCTGTCTGCAAACAAGGAGTTAAAGCAACATCTACCTTTGTCCTTAAGTAAAACAATAAAAGCAACAAAAATACAATGAAAAAGAGCAAATATTGAAAATACAGAACATATCCTATTTGCAACTATTAACAAAATAATACTGGAGACATCACGTTGCACTTTCAGCTCTGTAGATTACATATTAAATGACTTGCTGAATTCTTCATCAATGCAACTTTGAATCTGATACTGCCCACGGACAAAGTGTTTCACAGATGCTGAGACAGGTAACATTCAACAAGTTTTTGATGACTAATATTACAGATACTTTGCTTTTCATCTGTTATTGTACATCAAAGTGAAGCTTTGTACTTCAAAGATACCAGGAAATTCAACACAGCAATAGATTGGTAGTCAAGAGAAAATAGGTTACTTTAAGAAATTAGAACATTTTGAAGAAATAAAAGAGAAGGGTATTTGTTTCTTCTGCTCTATGCATCCAATTACACTTAGATGCCAAGCCACTTACCATATTTAAGTTTAACCCCACATTTCTTACAACATCAAGCCCCATGCCACGTTAAACCAAGTACTTCAATTTCCAGTGGAATTACTCAGGTAATCACAATTATATCTCTTATTAAAATTGAAGTGTGTACAACAACAATATGAATTTATATGGTATCTTTTGCAGAATAGACATCCCAAGATATTGCTTAGGAACATTATTAAAAATAATACTGAGACACAAAAGGAAATGATGAATAGGTTGGTCAAAGACGTAAACATTAAGGAGGAAATTGAGACAGAGAAGTAGAAGGTGGTTATTCCAGAACTTGGGGTCATGACAACTAAAGGCATAGCCACCAGTTGGGGATACTCACTAGGCCAGAATTAGAAAAATGCAGATATCTCAGAATGTTGTGGAACTGGAGGAGTTTACAGAGATTGGAAGAGGACAGGTCATAAGATTTGATGTATTGGCAATAATTTGTAAAAGGTAATTTAAGAATGGGTCATAAAATTCTGCTTCACCAATATCAGTACACCTGGTCCTGTTTGTAGCCAAAGGCAGAGCAATTATGAAATAAATGTTAGCATCTGTCATAATCCATCTCATTAATTCTCTACAACTGATGTTTCTGAGCTTATGAGTTCTGTTTCTCATTTTTGGTTCAAAGCTTATTGGATGGGTCACAGAAAGAATAAAGGTACATGGATCATTTCCGATCAAAAACAACTCAAAATGTCACGCACTATTCGTTATGACAGACACCTTCCTCAACTAGAATTTCATACCTGAAATCTTCCATTCCTATTCAGCAGGCAAGCTGCATCCATTGCAAAACCTGAAGGTAATGTTGCCAACACCAATACAAATATATTGTATAGTAAAGGTCTGGCATCGTAACACGATGCTTTGTGACAAAAACTTATATTTACAAAGCACTGTTAACATTATAACATGACCCAAGGCACTTCACAGAAGCAGATTATTATCTGATGGCTATAAATTGAGAAGGCGATATGTGCAACGAGACCTGGATCTCCTCATACGCCAGCTGCTGAAGGTAAGCATGGAGGCGCAGCAGGCAGTGAAGAAGGGAAATGGTACATTGGGCTTCACTGTGAGAGTATCTGCTAAAACTTGTTTCCACAGCCATATCAGTTCTGAGGAAGGGTCACCGGACCCGAAACATTAACTCAACTCTGTTTTTTCCTTCACAGATGCTGCCAGACCTGCTGAGCTTTTCCAGCTGCTGTAGTTAATCTTCTCAGAGGATGAAGACAGGTCAAGAAGATTGAGAGGGACCAGTTTACCTTTTCAAAAGTCACATAGGATATCATCTGTGATTTTGATAGGATCTATTGAAAAGCTATAGCGGGGTGGAAACTTAATTGTAAGGAATTAAACTTAGAACTAAAGGAACGATGAGTAAGGATTTGTAAGGCAGCTTGTTCAAGAATTTTGAAAATGAAAGGGAGGTTGGAGACAGGACTATAGTTTAGGAGGGTGCTGGCTTTTCTCAGAACAAGAGCAATGTCTGCAGATTTAAAGGTGAATGGAACAACACCTGAAGAGAACCATTACAAAAAATAGCTAATTTGGGGACCAGGAAGCATGATCTTAGAAGTCAAAAGTTTGGTGGTATGTAGAAGACAGGAGGTGGGTCCTGTTGACAAGTTTAGCTCAGCAAGGGAACACAAAGGAATTATAGAAAATAAACTGGATAAGAGTGCAAGTGCAGGGCAAGGGCATGGGGAGTTGTTGAGGAGATTTTGCCATAATGCTATAAGACTTGGCCGAGGCTGCTCCACCATTCAATGAGATCATGCCTGATCTGATAACCCTCAACTTCCCCATAACACTCAATTGTCCCACAATGCACTTATGGGGGGGATTTCCAGCATTTTGACCCAGCGACATTGAAGAAATGATGACATATTTCCAAGTGAGGATGCTGTGTGGCTTGGAGGGGAACTTTAAGCTGCTGATGTTCCCTTGTATCTGCTGCCCTTGACCTTCTTGATGGCTGTGATTGTGCGTTTGGAAGCTGCTGTCTAAGGATCTTTGGAGAATTTCTGTAGTGTATCTTATAGATAGTACACACTGCTGCTACTGAGCATCAGAGATGGGGAGAGTGGATGTTTTTGGATGTGGTCTCAATCAAGGGGGCTACTTTGTCCTGGATAGTGTCAAGCTTTATTCAGGCAAGTGGGAAATATTCCATCACACTCTTGCCTTGTGCATTGTAGATGGTGGACAAATTTCAGGAATCAGGAGGTAAGTTACTTACTGCAGGATTTTTGCCTCTGACCTGCTGTCATAATAACTGCATTTATATGATGAGTCCAGTTTAGTTTCTGATCAATAATAATCCCTAGATAGTTGATAGTGGATAATCCAGTGATGCAACACCATTGAATTTCAAAGAGCAGTAGTTAGATTATCTCTTATTGGAGATGGTCATTGCCTGACATTTCTGTGGTACAAATGTTACTTGTCACTTGTCAGCCTGGACTCGGATATAGTCCAGGTTTTGTTACATATGGATATGGTCTGCTTCAGCATCTGAATGAATGGTGCTGAACATTGTGCAAGCATCAGCAAACATCCTCACTTCTGACTTTATGAGAGAAGGAAGGTCATTGATGAAGTAGTTGGGTCTAGGACCCTAAGGAACTCCTGCAGGGATGTCCTGGAACTGAGATGACTGATCTCCAACGACCACAATCATCTTCCTATGTATCAGGTATGATGCAAACTAGTGAAGAGTCTGCCCCCGATTCACATAGATTCCAGTTTTGGTGGGCTCCTTGATGCCATGCTCAGTCGAATGCCACCTCGATATCAAGGGTTGTCACTCTCACCTCACCTCTGGCATTCAGTTCCTCTGTCCATGTTTGAATCAAGGCTGTAATGAGGTCAGCGGCTGAGTGGCCCTGGCCTGCTTCATCAATAATCTACAACTTAATTTACACCCAATTCCAACAGATAAGAGCTGGGCACAGAGATCATCATTAACTGCAAACTTGTTGGTGCTTGACTGGCAAAACAGTTCAAATGTTTTCTTTCATTTCTGTCCACTTTTGGTGTTTGTAAATAAAAGTCAAATTTTTCCAAGGCAACTAAAGGCTTCCCTATTGGTGATGATGCCACATTGAACAATGAGATGTCGGGCTAAAGTGAAAATCGAGGGAAGGGTACCAGTAGCAGAGCGTGATGTAAGATGGCATGGTGGTTAAATTGAGGCAAGCCGTTACGGCCTGGTGCTCCAACAGCAATAGGTGTTTGAGTGTGCAGTTCTATGCCAGGAAGTGTCAGTTGTGCCACATCTGTGCAATGAGAAGCATTGGTTTGCGGTAGCCATGCCAATATATTGATGGTGAAGGACAACTCTGGGCTGTCAACATTTGACCAGATGCACAGCTATATTTCCAAGGTAGCACCCACACCGTGGGTGCAGTATGCCCCAGGATATCCCAGCAGTGGCAAGTACTTCCAGGAGACAATCAGGCTGGCACTGGATGAGAGGGCTCCCAAGCAGAACGGTTAATGAGACAAGCTTGGGTTATAGCATGAGAAAACTTGTGAGGCCTCACAGACAGAAATCCTCTGTGAAACTCAACAAAAATGGCACTGTGCCAAGATAGGGTGAGATTCAGTGCAGAGTATTTTTTGTGAGTCAACCTGCTGCTTTTGAACCCATGGTACTTGATGACATTAGGTGCTGGGAATGGGGAAGGTATTGAGGGAAGTGATTGGTGCAATCTAATTTGTCTGAAATTCAATTTAATTTAAATCAGTAAGTGTCATGATGTCACAGACATAGATTAGAATAGGCCCAGTTTATGGTAATAAATAACTATGCAGAGACAGGTGCATATTAACTAACGAGTAAAGGAATTTATTTTTTTTCTGAAGAAGGGTCTAGGCCCGAAACGTCAGCTTTCCTACTCCTCTGATGCTGCTTGGCCTGCTGTGTTCATCCGGCTCTACACTTTGTTATCTCAGATTCTCCAGCATCTGCAGTTCCTACTATCTCTGAAGGAATTTATTTTCCCCTGCATGCTCCCAAGCGAACAATGGATACTGAGCACATAAAAATACTGTGTAAAATAAATTGTGTATATGAATGAATTGCAAGCTATTTCTAGATAAACAACTCGTAATTATTCTCTTGTGTGATCATCATTGTACGTCGCAAATGATAGAGTGAAAATTTTTACAGTAATGTTTCTTACAATAAAGTTGTCATGAATTCAAGGCAGGATTCCCACCCCCTCCCCAAGCAATTTCATGACATGATTATTGCTGAAAAAGTGCTATCCTGCAGAAGCTTTTCATCACGCACTCGTCAGAACAGCAGATGAGTGCCAAAATACAAAGGGGACAACAATTTATTCTGCATGAGATACAGGGTGTTAAATGGTTATCAAACGGACTCCAAGGAGTTGCCACACAGAATTCACCAAAGAACAGTGTTCCCTACTTTATCATTTGATTGAAAATACTCAACGCCTCGGCAATTTGTTTTTGCTGCAATGAATGATTGTAATTTCATGAGGAGGAATTTTAACCCCTAACATGCATCGTGATGAACAAAAACAAATGATGGAGGTCAATTATTTCAGTCAAAGGATAGCACTGCAGTTCCTCAGCGTAGATTTTTTTAAGTAAGTTGTGCAGGGATGCTATGACGTACCTCTGGAGCAAGTGAGGCTTGAAGCCACACCTTCAGGCTTAAAGGTAGGGACACTACCACTGCACCACATGACCCTAGATGCTCACAGTTGTGTTTTAGTGTCGATCAGCTTCAGCTACTTCATCGATGACCTGCCCTCCATCATAAGGTCAGATGTGGGGATGTCAGTTGACGATTGAACAATGTTAAGCACCACTCGCAAATCCTGAGATTTTGCAGCTGTCCTTGTCCAAATGCTGCAAGACCTGGCCAACATTCAGGTTTGGGCTGATAAGTGCAACATTTACTCCACTGAACTGTCAGACCATTTGCAATAAAAAGAGGATCTAAACATCATCCTTTAACATTGAATGGCATCACCTTTACTGAATCCCCCACTAATAACAAACGTTACCTTGACCAGAAACTGAACTGGGCTAGTGGTAAAAATATGTGGCCACGGGAGTAGGTACAGAAGCTAGGAATCCTGTACTGCCTAACTCACCTCCTGACTCCTCAAAGCATGTCCACTATCTGCATGGTACAAGTCAAGAGTGTGATGAAATACTCCCCACTGGCCTGGATGAGTTCAACTCCAACAACACTCAAAAAACTCACTACCATTCAGAATAAAGCAGCCCAGTTGACTGGCATCCTGTTCACCCCAGTCACAACCTTCACTATTAAGGCTCAGTGGCAGCTGTGTGCACTACGTATAAGATGAACTGCAGTAAATTATCCAGGATCCTTTGACAGCACCTACCAAACCTGGGAACTCATCTGCCTAGAAGGATAAAGGCAGGAGATGCATGGGAATACCTCCAAGCCATACATCATCCTGACTTGAAAATATGTTTCGATTTCTTCACTTTTGCTGGGTCAAACCTCTGGAATTCCCCTCCAAACAGCGCTACTGGTGTCCCTACACCCCATTCAACAAGCAGCTCATCACCGCCTTCTCCAGGGCAATTAAGGATAGGTAATAAATGCTGGCTCTGCCAGCAACATCCACATCCCATGAGCAATTTCTTTTTAAAAGTGTTGATACAAAAACAGGATAACATTTGCAGATAACTGACAGATTTTTATTATAAATAATATCAGGTTAACTGGAAGAGATTTCAATCCCATTTCCTGTGATTAAATAATGAGAGGGCAATTGGTGAAATTTGAAAATCACTTACCCTAAATACCATAAAATTATTTGAAGCTCATCTTCACCATTTTTGAGATACATAAACTTCTATTATATCATAGTAGTCTGATGTATTCATTATTTTACAGCTACTCATTTGTGAACTACTATTTGAGAAAGGAAAAAAATGCATTTGTCAGAGATATAATCCAGACACGTGTGGCGGAAAGATGAATTGGATCATGCATTAAATATGAATTAAAGTCCAGTGAGAGAGCTCTTCAAAGTACTACTACTTGCATCAAATGATTGAATCTCACCTCTTTCTGTTGCTATCACTGATGTGCTGTGCTAGACAACTGATATGTAGACAAAGAAGCTGACAGCTTGCCTTCATTCATTCTTCACAGCCTTGAGTGAAATAATCTTCTGGAGCTACAGAAGGGTGATCCTTCCATTATTTCTGTATGAAAGGAACAACCCAAGCCTGCAGTTTCTAGTGTTATTCTGACCTTGGATGATGCCAGCACATTGTCCTCTCTCTACAGGAGTCTTGAACACAGTCTGACCAGGAAGATATGGGCTTTGTTACTGTGTGATCTATTGGGGTCAAAGAGTCAGCAAGAAGCAGGACAAAAGGTGGTGTACACTTTACCAAGGAAACAGAGACAAATAGTAGCTGATGTAGGTCTCTGATGCTGGTCAAATGAATTTAAATCATTTGCTTGAGAAGCATTTGCTTTTCATTTGCTCTTAGCCCCCTCAAAAATCTCCCAAATCTAGAAATATATTTAATTGATAATTAAACTTGTATATATATTACAGATTAAGAAATTCCGAAAGGATAAAGTTAAGCAAGTATCTTTTTTACCTCTACAAAGAAAATCTGATCCTTTGACATTATGGTTAGTTCTTCCCCCATGGCTGAGATTGTAAATGAATGGTCAGTCATGGAAGGTCCCATATTCAATTCCCAGACTACACAAGATAGGTTAATCAGTTTGACTGGTAATGGAGGAGTTGCCATCAGTTTCTGCAACCCCACTACTTCAGGCAGAGACAAAATCAGCAGTGGTTTTCACTCATGAATGGAAGTTGATAACCCCTCCTGGGAAAAAAAAACACTGTATGGGCACTGAGTGAAATCAAGAATAAACTTGGCTGCAAATTCCCACCCTAGTCAAATAACCTGCCAGCATTTGTGCAGTACAGGCTCAAAGAGGAAGAATGACTGGGTGCTGGATAGCAGTGAGGGCCTGTGAAATCTCAGCACGTGCAAGTATATGTTTGAAAGAGAACTGTGGTACAGCCAGTTTAGTTTGAATTAAAACCATGCCACTTGTAATACATGTAAAATTGCATGTTATACTACCGTTGGTATTAACTTTGCAAAGTTTCATATGGTCAGTAATTACAAGTTACATCTCATCCTTTGGTGTGCACTCACCTTTGAGCATTGCTTGTGATTTTGACACCAGTTCAGAGATCCATTATTCTGCAAAAAAAAAGGGGAAAGCTATTAATATAAGAACAGAATTTTTATATTTTGAATCATTTACATATCCAGCAGTTAGCTTTTATTTAAACTAGTCTCCATAGTAAAATAAAAATATTCCTTTTAGCTTCGGATAGTCAGAACTGCTGATGCTAGAGTCAGAGAAAGCACAGTGAGGAGCTGCAGGCCAGGCAGCAGCAGAGGAGCAAGGAAGCTGACGTTTTGGGTCAGGGTCCTCCAGCTCTACACTGTGTTATTCCTTTTAGCTTTGTTTTTCAAAGGTTTCTGCAACAGATCTGCGTGCTAATGGTGACCTGTTGGTATTGTCTGAACATATTGCAAAAAAAAATGTTCACAATGCAGTGTTATTGCCTGCCTGCAAGTATTCCTAAACATCATTGTGACCGTGTATCAAGAATAATTAGACTAGCAGGGCACATCTTTTTGAAACTTGATGACCTCCCAATTGCCCTATTATGTGATTCCAGGAGTGAAGAAGTGAGATATTATACAAGATCATTCTATACAGGTGTGTGTCTAGTGCAGATTTTCAACAGACATTTGTCCACATCACTCATTCAATTAAGACAATCAGCAAAGTTCCAGGTTTCAATTCATTCGATGGAATTTAATGTTTCCGCCCCTGGCAACATATTAGGAGGTGTTAGGATCATTTAGCCATTAGGACAATGGGAACTCTGCTGCATTCCCACCTCAGTTCAATAAAATCTGGAGATGACCTTCCCCATCTGGTTGCTCATTCAAGCCCTTAAGTGAGTGAGCAATTAATGGCAGGGCAAAGTGTTGCCAGGTGGGTAGCCAGAAAAGCAAAGCCCTTTTTGGGTTTGCTTATAGACTTGCGGTGGGTCCCATGTTCAAAGAAACTCTGTGGTTAATCAAGAGACTTGGCATCAGGAGATGGAGAGTCCTACAAAGAGCCATATTCGGCCCTTATCTCCAATTACCACTGGCCGTCCTCCAAACCTAGATTGAGGCCCCATCTTTGTTACACTTACCAAGCTGTAGTCTAGGTCCCCCAGTTACAGCAACTGCTCCCAGTGGTGTCTAGGATGAAAATGCAATCTCAACCAATGTACCTTTTAACTTGCCATACCAATGTAACCGACACCATGAGGCACTGACGGAGGGCAGCTATCCTGACACCAGTTTCACTAAAGTCACATTACAGACGAAAATGTTATTATTAGAGCCTGAAATATGGTGTCAGGAGTAAAGCTGAGATTGAGTGTTGAAGAGCTGTTTAAAAAAGAAATACAGCTACTGACAGACAATCACAGGTACAAGCCACTGAAAAGAATGTGAGAAAGAACAAAGAAATGGGTCACAGCTGAAACACTGGGTGAGGCACAACAGCTGCAATATTTCCTCTCCCAGCTCTAGTTAAAATGAAAGAAGATAATGAAGCAGAGCTAGTAATTTTTCTGCACATAATGGCAGAATTATGAAATTGTGACAGGTCTGCTTAACAAGCCAGAGCAGCTACACGTAGCTGCACTCTTATCACTGCTGAGAAGAGATTGTTTCAAAGTGTACATCACTCTAAGTCACTCCGAAGAACAGAAACAAAACTGCAGAAACTTTGAAGGCATGATTTGAACCCCACCTGAATGTAATTTATGAATGTTATGTGTTCAGTATTTGGGCCAAAATTAAAAGGTGTCCGTTGATCAAAATGTGACCTCATTGATTTAGCTCTCAGAAACCTCTGAATCTTTGTAATGAAAACATGACCAAATTAAAAAACAGGACTGTATTAGGCATAAGCAATCCTGCACAAAAGCATATCTACTGAGAGAAAATTACTTTCAGGAAAGTCATCATGTGCAGAAACGCGGAAGTTGTGAATCAGCTAGAGCATATCCATGACAGAACAGATTGTGATGTCAACTGACAGGACTAATGAACAACTGATTCATGAGAACAGTTACTTATAAATTGTATATCTTCAGTAATTCAAAATCTACAAGAGGATGCATGCAATTTCTTTTAGTTTTTTTGCACAAAAAGGGAATGTTGGGATAGACATGCGATCTGTGTCTATGTGCCTCCCAGTGTGCCACAACTATGTGATCATTAGCTCAGTTAGTTGGATAGCTGGTTTGCGATGCACAGTGATGCCAGCAGCGTGGGTTTGATTACTGCCCTGGTTGAGGTTACTATGAAGGGCCTAACCTTTACCCTCTGCTGAGGTGCTGTGACCCTCGTGTTAAACCACCAATTGTCTCTCTGGCGAGAGAGCTGCCCCAATGATCTGGTAAGACTATGCTGACTTCGCATTTTATGATAAGGTACTGACTTGGGGCTGCTATCTTGCAGCCTGTTTCAGTAAAATCATACTACTGTTGATTTAAGAGCTCAAAATAAGTGGCACCGATCGGCAACAGAGAGCTGCTGACCTCTGATTGGGACTTCCACCCTGGATTCATAGATCCCAGAGATAGCTTGTGCAGATCTTTTAAGTGCCTGGTGGGCAATAGATTCTAATTAACCATTTCCCAATACAGGCCACATGGGTCTCCCACTGGTTCTTCATCTGATGAGCAAGATACCCTACACAAACATTAAATTCCACCAACATGTGCTCAGCAGAAGTGCAAGGGTAAGTGGGACACTATAATTAGCCACAACATTCTTACACTAGGCAAGAAGAAATCAAATCAGCGAGTGCTGAAAGAGAAGTAGCATCAAACAGGTAAAGGCAAAATTAGGTTTGGCTATAAACAATCTCGCAACATTCACCAGGGAGGAGGAAAAGATTACCGCTTCTGATTGCTACTCAGTGATTTCTGATAGAATGTGAACACACACAGATGCCAGATTAAAACAGGGTTGGGCTTGACTGTGATATTTGCCAGGAACAACTAGTTTATCAATGTGCACTGTTCCAGTCTCAATAATAGGTAGGTCCCAGAAAACTGATCATGCACTCATAACCAGAGATGAGTGGGCACCTTCAGGGAGAGGCCAATTAAAATAGAGCTTTAGAAAAGACTACAGCAAGCGCATTTCTCTCTACTGCATTCCTCACTCTGAGGTAACATTGTAGTTTGCAGTCTCTCCTTTATATAATGCAGCACAATTAATTGCATTCCGGTTTAGAATCATTATATAACAAAAATGTATGAGCAGTTCTTTCAAATGCATCATTATGAAGATAGATCAGCACCACTTTACTTGGCAGTGAAACAGACAAAGTCAAAACATCAACAGCTCTGATACAGCATGACCGTAACTGCCTTCCTGAAAGACATTTTAACAGTATCTCACTCTCAAAGGCATAAAACTATCAATCATTAAGGCTGGTGTGCACAGCTTCTCATAGAATACTTTGCATTATTTTCCCACATACAATTTCTCCTCAGAGCATTTAATGATAATTACACCATAATTTTATGACAAAATTGGTGTCTCGGTGCTACAGACATTTCACTTCTACAGCTCCCCACCCACTAAGGTTTATACGGCAGGCGAGTTGACTTAGAAATGCAGCATCCCTTAAGGCAGGGGTTCCCAAACCTGAGGCAGAATCTTCCTGTGGCAGAGGCAGCAGGACTAGAGGCAAGGAGACAACTTAATTAGATGGGCTAGTGGCAGACCAGAATCCTGTTGCCTTCCTACCTCTGCTGGAATTAAGTTCTGGGCAAATTTGACCTTTGCGATTCACTGCTAATTCAGTCCCTTAAGGTGGTTAAGTGATAAGTAATTCTGTCAGCTCCAGGTAGGATGAAAAACAGTCAGCTACTCAACTGCTAAATCAATGTCGGCATACGAAGGCGATAGCCTATTGGTATTATTGCTAGGCTATTAGCTGAGAGAAATCCAAATAATATTATAGGGCCTGGGTTCAAACTCCACCATGGCAGGTGGTGGAATTTGAAAAATGAATTAAAAGCTTAGAATTAAGGGTATAATGAAACCATTGTCAATTGTCAGAAAAACCCAACTGGTTCACTAACGCCCTTTAGGGAAGCAAACTGTTGACTCTATGTGTACTTCAGACCCATAGCAATGTGGTTGACTCTTAACTGTCCTCTGGAGAATAAACCTGGCCTACATCCTGTGAATGGGTTAAACACAAAAAGCTGTCTTGTCAGTTCGCATAGGGAAGGACTTGACCTATGATGATGGAGGGACTTGACATTAAGCAGGGGGTTGCTTAACCCCCTCACCACACATCTTCCAACAACAAAAACAACCTTCCTTTCTTTAAAAAAGGCACATAAATCACCTTAGTGGTGGTGGTAGTTGTCCTCCTGACAGCAGCATGGTCTTATCAATCTGTTGCTGACAACTGCCAGTTCTTGGAGGGTGCATTATTTTAATTTTCATGCAATTATACATATAAGGCAGTGCGAGTGCTCAGAGGGAAAGACCTTTGGCAAAGGTATCCATTCCACACTACAATGAGTGTATGAAACGCATTGTTGCTCAAGAAGAGAAATGATTATAATGCTGCCACTTTACACCACTATCCCAACCCCCCACACACCACTCACTCAAGCCTGCCAACTGACAGCTGTCAGAGCTTGTCCTCAATTTCTGGTTTAACATTGAGTTAATAGTCACATTAGGGTGGGGGGCCGGATTTGTATTTCAGAGGATGGAGTATTCAGCCTTCCAACAGACACAACAGGGAGCGAGGCTGTTAATAAAGAGATGCGGTCAATGGAGTGTAATTGTGGACACAGGAATGGCTTGAAGTGTGTATACTTCAATGCTAGAAGTGTCAGAAAAAAGGCAGATGAAATTAGAGCTTAGAACTTAGGGTCAGTACTTGGAACTACAATGTTGTGGCCATTACAGAAGCTGGGGTAACTCAGGGACAGGAACAGTTAATGGAAGTTCTGGGATTTAGATGCCTTAAAAGAAATAGGGAGGGTGGTAAAAGAGACAGTGGAGTGGCATTGCGAGTCAGGGCTAGTATAGCAGCTACTGAAAGGCGGTTCGAGAATGATCTGTCTACAGAGTCAGTTTGGGTTGAGGTCAGGAACAAGAAAGGAGCAGTCACTTTGTTGGGGATTTTTTACAGACCCCCTAATAGTTGCAGAGAAGTGGAGGAGTGGATTGGAGGCAGATACTGGAAAGGTGCAGAAGTCACAGGGTTGTAGTCATGGGTGACTTCAACTTTCCAAATATTGATTGGAAACTTTTTAGTTGTAATAGTTTAGATGGAGCAGATTTTGTCCAGTGTGTTCAGGAAGGATTCCAGACACAATATGTAGATAGACCAACACGAGGAGAGGCCACTTTGGATTTGGTGCTTGACAATGAATCAGGCCAAGTGTTAGACCTGTTGGTAGGAGAGCATTTTGGTGGTAGCGATCATAACTCTGTTACTTTTACAATAGTCATGGAAAAGGATAGGTACATACAGCAGGGTAAGGTTTATAATTGGGGGAAGGGTAATTATAAGTCTGTTAGGCAAGAACTGGGTAACATAAAATGGGAACAGATGCTGTCAGGGAAGAGCACTATAGAAATGCAGAGATTGTTTAAAAAATGCATGCTGTGCGTGCTCAATATGTTTGTCCCTAGCAGGCAGGGAAGATGCGGTCGAGTGAGGGAGCCTTGGTTCTCGAGAGAGTTCAAACGACTGGTTAAAAGGAAGAAGGATACTTATATAAGGTTTAGGAAACAAGGAACAGAAAAGGCTCTAGAGGGATACAAGTTATCCAGGAAGGAACTGAAGAAAGGGCTTAGGAGAGCTATAAGGGGGCATGAGAAAACCTTGGCAGATAGGATCAAGGAAAACTCCAAGGCTTTTTATACTTACGTGAGGAATAAGAGAATGACCAGAGAAAGGGTAGGGCTGATCAAGGATTGTAAAGGAAATTTGTGCATGGAGCCTAAAGAGATTGCAGAGGTCCTTAATGAATACCTCAGTATTCACAACTGAGAGGGACCTAGTTGTAGGGGAGGACAGTGTGAAACAGGCTGGTAGGCTAGAGGAAGTGGATGTTAGTAAGGAAGATGTAATAGGAATTTTAAGGAGCTTGAAGATAGATAAGTCCCCCGAGCCTGTTGGGATTTATCCAAGGATTCTATGGGAAGCAAGGGAAGAGATCGCAGGGCCTTTGGCAATAATCTTTTCATCCTCACTGTCCACGGGTATAGTGCTGGAAGATCGGAGAGAGACAAATGTCATTCCCTTGATCAAAAAAGGGAATAGGGATAACCTGGGAAATTACAGGCCAGTTAGTCTTACATCAGTGGTGGGCAAATTATTGGAAAGGGCTCTGAGAGATAGGATTTATGATCACTTGGATAGGCACAGTTTGATTTGTGATTTGTGAGGAGTAGATTATGCCTCACAAACCTTATTGAATTCTTTGAAGAGGTGACCAAACACGTGGATGAAGGTAGAGCAGTGGATTGGTATACATGGATTTAAGTAAGGCGTTTGATAAGGTTCCCCATGGTAGGCTTATGCAGAAAGTAAGGAGGCATGGGATAGGGGGAAATGTGGCAGATTAGATTCAGAATTGGCTGACCCTCAGAAGACAAAGGGTGGTAGTGAACGGAAAATATTCAACATGGTGCTCAGTTACGAGTGGTGCACCACAAGGATCTGTTCTGGGTCCTCTTCTGGTTGTGATTTTTGTAAATGATTTGGATGTAGGAGTGGAAGGGTGGATTAGTAAGTTCGCGGACGATACAAAGGTGGGTCGAATTGTGGATAGTGCAGAGGGCTGTTCTAGGTTACAAAGGGACATTGATAGGATGCAGAGCTGGGCTGAGAAGTGGCAGATGGAGTTTAACCCTGAAAAGTGTGAGGTGATTCATTTTCGAAGGACAAACTTGGAAGCAGAATACAGGGTTAACGGAAAGATTCTTGACGGTGTGGAGGAGCAGAGGGATCTTGGGGTTCATGTCCACAGTTCCCTGAAAGCTGCCACCCAGGTGGATAGAGTTGTTAAGAAGGCGTATGGTACGTTACCTTTCATTAAGAGAGAGATTGAGTTCAAGAGCCATGAAGTTATGCTCCAGCTATACAAAATTCTGGTTCAACCACATCTGGAGAACTGTGTCCAGTTCTAGTTGCCTCATTACAGGAAAGATATGGAAGCGTTGGAAAAGGTGCAGAGGAGATTTACCAGGATGTTGTCTGGAATGGAGGGAAGGTCTTACGAGGAAAGGCTGAGAGAGCTAGGGCTTTTCTCTTTAGAAGGACGAAGGATGAGAGGTGACGTGATAGAGGTGTACAAAATGATCAGAGGTATAGATAGAGTAGACAGCCAGAGACTTTTTCCTAGGGTGGAGGTAGCTTTTACGAGGGGGCATAGTTTTAAAGTGAGTGGAGGTAGATATAGGGGAGACATCAGAGGTAGGTTCTTTACTCAGAGAGTGGTCGGGGCGTGGAATGCATTGCTGGAGAGGGTAGTGGAGTCGGCCTCATTAGGGGCATTAGGCAGCTATTAGATAGGCAAATGGATGATAGTATAAGGTAGGGGTGGAGGTTAGATAGACCTTAGGATTCGGGTAAAAGTTTGGCACAACATTGTGGGCTGAAGGGCCTGTACTGTGCTGTACTGTTCTATGTTCTATGTTCTATGTTATAAAAATGCGTACACAGGGAGAAAGGATTTGGAAGCAGTGTTCCCTCTAGGAAACAAGGCCCATGCATGGCAAGCAACTTCCGGACTCCAACACTGATCATTGTGCAAGAACATTGCACAGCTGAGAGGGAAAACACTGTTTGGAAAGCACTGCACTCAGAGCTGTAACAAACTTTGATCTTCTTAACACACAAGAATTAGGAGCAGGAATGGACCTCTTAGTTTTTCGAGCCTGTTCTGGCATACAATAAGATCATGGTTGATATGATTAGTCCACATTTCTGCCTGCCCTCAATAACTTTCACCTTCGTGCTTACCAAGAATGAACGTATCTCTAGCTAACAATATTCAAACATTCTTCTCCCACTGCCTTTCGAAGAAACAAGTTCCAAAAACGGTGAGAAGAATTTTCCCCCATCTCTGACATAGTGACCTTTTATTTTTAAATGGTGACCCCTAGGTCTAGATTCTCCTACAAGAGGAGATATCCTTTCCACATCCACCCTATCAGGACTCATCAGCAATGTGATACGTTACAATTAAGTTACCAGTTACAATTCTACAAGCCTAGCCTCTCCAACCTTTCCTTATAAAACTGCCTACCGAGTCCAGGCTTTAGTCAAGTAATGTTTCACTGAGCTTCTTGCAACACATTTACATCCTTTCTTAAATTAGAAGACCAATACTGTACACAGTTTACCAGATATAATCTCACCAGTGCCCTGTACAAGTGCAACATAACCTCCTTACCTTTGGCAACATCTGTGGAGAGAAGCAGAGTAAACGTTTGAACTCCATGACCCTTCCTCAATATGGTCAATGTACTCAAAACATTGGCTCTGCTTTCTCTCCACAGATGCTCTCAGACCTGCTGAGTTTCTCTACCAATTTCTGTTTTTGTTTCAGATTTCTGCATCTGTAGTTGTTTCTTTTATCTCCATACTTTTGTATTCAATTCCCCTCGCAATAAACAATAATGTTAGTCATAGTCATTGTCATAGAGTCATACAGCATGGAAACAGACCCTTTGATCCAATTAACCCATACCAAACATAATCCCAAACTAAACTAGTCCCTCCAGCCTGCTCCTGGACCATATCCCTCCAAACCTTTCTTATTCATGCATTTATCCAAATGTCTTTTAAATGTTGTAATTGTACCCATATCCACCATTTCCACACGACATTCATTCCACATGTGAACTACCCTCTGTGTAAAAGATTTGCCCCACTTGTCTTTTTCAAATCTCTCTCCTCTCTCCTTAAAAATGTCCCCCCTAATCTTGAAATTTCCCATCCTAGGGAAAAGACAATTGCAATTAACTTCCTTAGTTTCTCTAATTACTTGCTGTACATGCACACAAGTCTTCTGTGATTCATGCAGTAGAGCACCCAGACCCCTTTACATCTCAGAGTTCTGCAACATCTCATCCTTTAGATAATTAGCTTCTTTTTTATTCTTTCTGCCAAAATGAACAATTACACACTTTACCACATTATACTCCATTTTCCAGATCCTGGATACAGATATGTCTATCTTTGGCAGCTGATTTAGTAATCATACCTTTGGCTCCTTCATCTATGTCATATATATACAGCTCAGTTGGCTGAATGGTTGGTTTGTGACGTCGACAGTTTGGGCTTAGTTCCCACTTCAGTTGAGGTTACCATGAAAGACTCCTTCCCAATGTCTCCCAATACCTGAGGTGTAGTAATGCTGCCAGTCATCTCTTTCTTATAAGAGTAGGACTATGGCAACTTTACCTTTACATAAATTGCAAAAATTGAGGCCATAGCACACTTGCCAACCATAAAATGATCTACACTTTTGCCTCCAGTTAACTAACCAATCTTCTGTCCATGCTAATGTGTTATCACCTACACCATCAACTTTTATTTCCTGCAGCAACCTTTAACGTGGCAACTTTTCAATTGCCTTCCTCAAATACAAGTACAGTACATCTATTGGTTATGTTCTTTCCTTGATGAATACAATAGCATGGAGTTAAATGTGATTTAAGTTTCATAAAGCGATGTTGACTCTGCCTGAGTACCTTGAATTTTTCTAAATTTTCTAAAAAAGTATTTAATAATAGCTTGTAACATCCCCGCTGTGATAGATGTTAAATGTTAACTGGCCAGTAGTTTGCTTCTTTCGGTCCCCCTTGCTTTTTGGTAATGGAGTTACATTCACTATCTTCCAATCTAAAAAATGTTGCTGTGGAGGTGTGCAACAAATGAAAAGTTAGTAAATGTAACAATCCTTTAAATTCCATATGACAGACCTATGAAATAACAGCAATCAGTAACATGTTATTTTGCTTCCAGTGCCTTAATTGAAACTTAAAGCAGGAGATCTTAATGTTTGTCACAGCAAATGCAGGAAATTCCCAATCACAGAAGCTGAGAAGTACTAAGAAAATATGGAATGAGGAAAGTCCAAACATTCCTGAAACCAGTTCGATGTGCATATACAATCAATCCCATTTCAATTTCTCATAACATCATATCAATAAGCATTTTTGTTCTAAATTAACATCCCACAAATGACCAGGACAAAAATGGTCAAAAAATGAAAATCATAAGGATGTCCTGCAATAGGCCATTCCTACCAAAATCACACAGGTCAAGGACATTCAACATTTACAGACATCAGTGGCATCTTGAAGGAAAGTGACTATTAATTACTTCATACTAAACATGTGCAGAGATGACATTTGAGAAGTAAATCTCTGTCTCCTCCTCTAAAATACAGTGCCCTAAAGGGCTCAAAATCATTAACACTGGCCAAATGTTATTAAAACTCCTATCTCACAACAAAAAGTAGGTGACATCTAACATAGTGCGGTGTTCGAGTGCCAAAATATAGCTGGTAGATGGAAACCGAGCATTTATTGGTGCAATTCAAATATGGCTGCTGTTAGATTACAACAGTGACAAAGTATAAACGACCATTCAGAGAGATAAGCATTGGAAAGATTAAAGCTTCGCATGTTAGTCTTAGATATCTGGAGTGAGTTATTTCTCAATTCACAGGAAAGATAGGAACAGGAGAACAGCATTTCAGCCAAATGAAAATGTATCTTACTTGCATCCGATAAAAGGTTAATCTGCTATGGCCTAAGTGTTGTGTTGTCACAAGAGAACACAAGCAGATTAGCAATGGTGTACCTATTGCTTTAGAGATCTAATTGTATTAACGTTATTCAATACTATTTTCTGCTATTAAATCATCCATCTTTATCAAAGCATTTTTGAATACTGAGGGATATCAGAATGATGAGAGGACTGGCATTTAGCAAGAATGTTGAATGACTTTCTCTTGTCCCTAATCCTTACCCTATTTTGTTCTGCTTTTACACTTCTGGTCATGCTTTTGCTTATGGAGATTTTCTTTTCTTCCCTAAGCTCCCTCTTTTGCTGGAACTAATGATTTTGCTGGAGTATGATGCCATCTTTCAGGTACAGGACGAGACCTTGAGGGCTGCAAGCTTATTCCTGCATAAACAGCACACAGTATAATATTGTTATCAGTTTACTTTAGCTCATATCCTTTGTAGCAAAATTTGCTCCAAAGTGGTAAGGAATAGAAACCATATGTGCAGCTATGATTGAAACCCCCATCATTACTGAAGCTGAATGCAGCCAATAAAACATGAATTAAGAATCACCTTTGTGCTTGCAAAGCTCAGGAATTGCACTGCCTTACCATCAGAAGCTTGGGAGTTTGTACCTACATGACGAATTCAGTCCATATTCCATTCTGAAACCCCGAATGCAGTGCTGAGAAATTACTATTTCACCATAAATGAGACAATGTGTTGGCCCATGTGCTTTGAGGAAGAAAGTACGCTTTATGATGAGGTGACAGTCCCCCCGAGAACTAGTTTTTCTGATAAAGCACCCAACTGCCTGTAACCAATCCTGTGACCAGGTTATCTGCGAGGTAAGTAGTAGGAGAGCAGACAGTCTTCAAGGGATTAAGTATCGGGTGAGTAGATTGTGGGTGTGACTCTGATGTGGAACAGGGAATCTGGTTGTGAAGTGATGTGATTACGCTTATAGCGAACTGTTTACCTGATGTAGCCATATTCATATTATTTTCCATAACATAAGAAACTAGTGTGGATACTGTGGTAATGAAGAGTCCAACAGACATTTATTACAGCTAAGTATTAAATAAAACATTACATTTATAAATAAGTAATTGTCTGGGCTGATATTAAGCTAGTCCATTGAAACAGAAGGTAATGTTTTTGGCAGCATGTCATGTTTCAAGTAATCCGCAGTAAGATGGAGCATGAGACTTTTAGAGTGATAGTATCATGAACATGTCTCTTAAAGGAAATATGACACACTGACTCTCAGAGATATGCTAACGTAACACAGAGCAAGGAACAGCTCTGTTCAGCAGCATTTCAAGATAAAGAATAATAGGGTCAGGAGAGTTCTAACCGTAGCAGCCTGCAAGGCTTATGACAATAGCCTCGCCTGTGAACAAATGCAAGCCTACAACCAAGTGACAGCTAATGGAGGTTTGAAGCTACAGCCTGGCTAGAAGTAAGCAGAGAGTCAAAGAAAGATCAGCCCTTATACAAATCAGTACTAAGGCCAAGTGGCTAATCTTCCAATTTCTGTTATGTATTTGAGTTAAGTTATAGGAGGTGTAGGTCAAATGAGAATAGGGCAAAAGCTGAATTGAGAATACAATACTAGTACTTGTGTTCATTGTGTTTTTGATATTTTCAATATTACTGGCTAATTAAGAAGGAGTATTCTTATTAATATTCATCTTAAATTGCTGTGTAGTTAAACAGTGAACCATGTGGTTGTGTTCTTTTAGTAAGTACTTATGATTCAGATTCCTAAAAAAATAGGAAGACTAGTCTCTACTGACTACAAGAAGTTAAAAGTCTCAAGTTCTTGTTCTATGGTTCAGGCAAGCAATTTGTTTTCAAAATCCTGGTCAATATTCCTCCCTCAACTAATAGCACTAGACTGCTGCACATGTCATTGAGTTTGTGGAATTTTGCTGGGACAGGAACAACTTGCATTTTTATACCAGTCTTTAATGTGACAAATTGTCCCAAGACTTGCAGAAGAAGGCTTGGCAAATAACATTTGGCGGATGAAGAAATATTAGGATTGGTGACCAAAGCATTGTCAAGGAAGTAGGTTTAAAAAGGTTGTAAAATAGGAGATAGGAGACATTTAGAAAGGCAATTCCACCCTTAGAACGGTTAATAGCGTCTATGCTTTCTTTCACACTACAGTAACTACATTTAAAAATTGTGTAGTATTTTATGAATTTTATGACATAAAATAAAAGCAAATGTTGTTAACTTTTATTGCAATTTATTATTGGAAAGCTCCATTTTGCTTCCAAAGATTGCACTTAACAATGGTTTGAGAAATAATTGCACTAAAGGTATTCACTGATAAAAAAAAATTAAATTCGAAAGCAATGCAGAGAAACCAGCCACAACCTTTTGTTATCAACTCCGATGTCTGACATGTTATACTGTGAATGAATGAATGAATGAGTGAATGAGCAAATGATTTTATTGTCATGTGTATCTTACAGTGAGAAAAGAGTAAAATACAGTGAAAAGCTTTTCTGCTGTCACCATGGTCCGGAACCATTTTGAATAGCTCAAGAATAATAAAACAAAATAGAAAGACATAGCTGAGAGTCCATCCATCCTGAGCCAGTTCATCATCAATGATGCCTGCACTACCATCCCCCCTTCACTGCCCCATCATTATCTACGCCGGACTCAACCAATGCTGAACCAACTCTAGATGCCATCTTTCACCACTGGGCCAATAAACTCAGCTCAGAGAAATGTTGCATTTGGGGCCTACCTCATGCCAAGTCCCTCTCACTCATCAACCCTGTGCTCTCTGACCTGCACTGGCTTCTGGCTAAGCATCGCATCAATTTTAAAATTCTTAACTTTGTTTTCAGATCCCTCCACGATCAGACCCCACAATTTTTTTGTAATTTCCCAAAGAAAGCGGCAGTCCATCAATTCTAGCTTCTTGAGCAGCTTCAACTTTAATCACTCTGTTATTGTCACCCGTACCATTAGCTCTGCAATGCCCTCACTATTCCTCTCTCCAGTTCCTATTCCTCCTTTAAAACCACTGTCTTTAACTAAGCTCAAAGCTCAAAGTCCCACCAGCCCTAGAGATGTGACATTATCTGTGTGAATAAGTTGATTAAAAACCAACTTTCACACACTTTCAGGGTGTGGCCAATGATAGTAACTGGAAGAGAGGAAGCCTGACTAATCGTTCCCCTGTCTAACCCTAAAGGCACTTAGACCAATGTGGCATCCAGTTGAGATCAACTAATTCAACAGAGGTGGGAAAGTCTATCCAGTATAGTTTACTAACAGTAACTACTGGGGAATTTTACTTTGAATATTTGAAAAGTGTTGCTCTATGGACATTTCTGTTGACTGGCCCTATTAGTATATTATAAATTTCAATCCTATTGTTTTGAATCTAAATGGGACTTGAAATCCTGATGATGCCTATAAACAAACAGTAAAGAACCAGCAACAATAAAGCCTTTGTGCAAAATGCTTTGAAAGTTGTGCTAGTTTGCATATCAAAATAATGCATTTTATGTGTTTTAAAATGCTGGAGAACAATATTTCCCCTTCGATTCAACAACTTTCAGTGGCTTTTATTTTGTAGCTGTAATTTAAAAATCATGTCCATACCAAATGTAATGTCCCCTGAGGGGCTGCAGTTGAAAGTTTCAAAAATTCTTGTTCCTAGACTATTTTACAAAAGTGAATGTGTCAGAATTATAATTTCACAGGATTACTGTTAATGGAGCTCTAATTTCTCTTCAAACAATGGCAAGGCCTTATTCGGAGATCATTTTCAACACACTGCTAATATACAGAAGCCTCTCAATTAGAACATCCTCCAGCAAGCAAAATACTTTCTTTATCTGATCATGCGTCCTTGGTAAACACAGGAGAGTGGACAGAGAACAAAAAGGCCTTCAAGTACACGTTCTCTTCAAATGAAAGCTTTGTCGTGTTGAAAAGAAACAGTGCTTTGAATAGAAGCAAGAGTTTCCATTAACACCACCACAGTGGTAGCACTGGGGATAGCTTTAAACATTTTATGACTCAGCTCCTGTTTACCCCTACTCATGTCAATGACTCAAACTTCCCACTGTTTTTGGGACGTAAAGTTTGAAAAACATTGCTGTCTAGACAACACCACACTACGAAGTGGTTACAACATATCTTTGATTACATGACAGCAACACAATATAAGCTGCATCAGATCTTGCAGAGTCCACTGTTGAGAACTAAATCTCTTCTGCAGTATTTGAAACTGTCTAAACAGTGTTAATCATGTACTTTTAAACCAGAAGGAGACTCAATCAAAATTCAACTTGTGGGTATGCCTTTCTTAATAAAAGGATTCAACACTCCAGTTTAGCATAATACTATTCATGTTGGGGAAATAAGCTTTTCAATAGAAATGATAGTGTTTATATTCTTACATAAACACTTAGTTAATGATGCTCTATGCTTTACTAGCTATACATCTTTTGTTTTGCTTTGTTTCTTCATTTTAACTATCAATAACACAACAATGAAATAATTACAAAGAATAATTTAGTTTTTCCAAACACACTTTAGCACAATAGATATGTTTGCAACATGCATAGTGTTGGTTATGAAATTTACATCAGGAATGGGACAAAGCTGACAAATTATTATTCAAGTCTCAACAGATTTCTGTTTAGAAGAGGAAATGGACTGGAGAACTTGTACTTTTCACCTGATTAAATCCCACCCAACCAATATGACATACACCTTTTATTTTCTGGTGGATGTTAAAGGTTTAAAATGAACTTTGGAACTCTCAATTATATTCCCTATGAACATTGCTTCTGTGTGCAAATTATAAGTTGTCACTAATTAGACAATCTCATGCAGTAGTACCATTAAGACAGATTGTGCAATGCCATGGTCATGGATGGTCTCTGATATTTGAGGGAGGGAGCCACAATCCAGCTTCTTCTCATCAAAAGAACCAAATGTATTATTTTTCTGAATCATCTTATAATCCTTGAAATAGCCAAAAACAGTGTGAAGTAGGAACTCCATTCTAGTGCTCTAAGCAAAATCAGATCACAAATAACAAAGTTGGCCATTAATTCGCAAACTTACTTTGTGTAAATAAAACATCATGCTATTACAAGGATTTGTTTATAATTACTTTAGTGTTAACAATTAGAAATACCATTTTGATATTCCCTAATATACACACATACATACACATACATTCACCTATTACATTTATGATTTGAAAGAAGTTTTTTGTCCATAAGTATACAGTCATTTGCCAGCTAGTAAGTGATAGGAACAACCTCAGCACAAGTTGCACAAGTTACAAGAAATGCTGCAGGATTGCACAAACCAGGCTTCCCATCAGGACCTCATTTGGTGCTGAAAGGGCCAATGTATTTGTTCAGCTGACTACAAGCCAGCCTGTTAGCTTCCTGCTGCTTTGAAAGGATGCAACAAGGTATTACGTACACCCAGAAGTAGGCATCCCACAGCAGTTGGTATGCAACAAAAAGCATCGCCTTTCCTGCTCTCCTGAAGTTAAGAACCATTACATACCTGAGGTGACTCTGAATAATGGTATTCAGCAACTAAACAAGTGCTGTAAATGTAGCTAAAAACAGAAATTCAATCTGCTGCTGTCAACTAAGTTGTTCCCACTTTCCTCCTTACACATGTGCAGATGGGTCAGCAAAACAGATCATTAATTTTAAAGCAATAACACATAATTGGGAACACATAAGGCTAACATACATGTATTATCAACTGAAAGTGCTGGAAAAAAGTCAGTGATTAAAATAAGCACAATAAAATGCAAAATATAAACAATAGGTTTGTCAATGTTTTGTTTTGAAGTATCATGAAAGGAGAACGAGCTGCTGTCCTTGATACCACCTAGCTTGAAAGGAGGAAGAGCAATGCCTGAAGTGAATCAGGGTGTGGAATTTATAGAGCATCAAGATGTGGTTTTTAAATGCAGTTGACTATTTGGAGGAAGGAAAGGCAAGAAAGCCTACAATGTTAAGTCTTCGAAAAAGAATGATTCAGTGCGGCAGGTAGTCTTGATTTTAGCAAAATGACAATGCAGAGAGGAGAAAGTGTGTTCAGGAGAGAAAAGGATGGCAAAGGAAAGTGGAAATCTTGAAAACAGGTTTTAACAAGATACTTAAAATCCTCTGATTATCCCTTTGGTCCAATGGTTTTAAGAGCTGTCAGGTCCATTTTCCTAGTACTTGCCATTTATTTCTCAATAATAACCTGACAAGCATACTCTTGGTGTGTTAATATTAGGTAACAAACAACATAAATGAATGCAATTTATTTACTAGTAATCTAATTTAAGTGACAATTTATCATTCCTCAGGCATGTCATTCTTCTTTCATCTCCATATGCTGAATATTTCTCTCACACACATTCACAAATGACCTCGCAGGCTCGATGACTAGGAAGTAAATCTCAGATATGAAGATTCTCAGATGTGATTCAGCAGTGTTACTTTTACTGCAGTGAGGCATTTGCCATAAAATGTGAACAATCTTGGAACAGCTCACAAGATACCATTGAATCTACTATTTAAAGTGCTACTGCTTTGGTACAACAGCTTGCATGGCACCTCAAGCATCATGCATTGCCGTCACAGCGCCCTGTTTCTACCACTGCACTAGTTTTAAACAAAAATAATGGAAAAATTCTGAATTACACATGAATTAGGGATGCATAAAACATATTATAAACTAACGACTGTAACAACTCACCAAAGTTCAGTTGATTGTACTTTCCAACCTGCAACCCCTACCACCTTGAAGGACAAGGGCAGCAGACGCATGGAAACACCACAATCTGTGGCTTCCCTTCCCAGCTCTCACTATCTTGTCTAGAAACCATATTGCCATTGCTTCATCATCACTGGGTCAATATCCTGGGAACACCTTCCTAATTGCACTGTCATTGTACCTAAGCCACATGATGGACTGCAACAGTTCAAGAAGGCAGCTCCCCACTTCCTTTGCAAGGACGATTAGGGATGGGAAATAAATGCTGGCCAAGCCGGGGCATCCCATGAAAGAATAAAATGATAATCAGGAGATCGTCATTCTTAGGGGGCCCTGGGAATTTGGGGGCACTGTACCACATTCTCTGTAAACTCAGAAAGGAAATTTCAAATGTCACTTAACTTTAAGAGGAGGCAATGGCCTAGTGGTATTACCACTAGACTGCCCCGCCACACTGAACCATTATTTTTCAAAGACTTAACATTGTGGGCTTTCTTGCCTTCCTTTCCATCAAATAGTCAATTGGCATTTAAAACCCTCAGCTTGATGCCTGATAAATGCTACCACTAGACAACTAATCCAGAAACTCAGCTAATGTTCTGGGGACCCATGTTCAAATCCTGCCATGGCAGATGGTGGAATTTGAATTCAATCATGAGTCAGGAATTAAGAATCTAATGATGACGATGAAGTCAATTGTCTGAAAAGCCCATCTGGATTCACTGATGTTCTTTAGGGAAGGAAATCTGTCATGTTTACTTAGGGGGTCTGACCTGCATGTGTCTCCAGACCCACAGCAATGTGGTTGGCTCTTAAGTGCCCTCTGGGCAATTAGGGATGGGTAATAAGTACTGGCCTGGCCAGAGACACCCTCATCCCATGAGTGAGTAGAAAAAACTAAGTAAATGTTCCTATTGGACTTAAAGCTCTGGTTAACACAATGCCACTGTCATCACCAAGGTTGCTTGGGTGGGCACAAGATCTGGTCTCCCATAGCAACAGCAAACATGTCAGTGGAAACTAATTTAATGACAACAACTTCCATGTTGACTGTGGGTCTGGATAAGGCAAAAATGGGAAATGGGAGAAGACATGAAAAAAAGGAAGGATATGGAGGGAAACATGTAGATGACAAGGAAACAAGACAGAGACAGAAATGAGAGGAAAAAATAAATAGGGGGAGGCAGGAGTGTAGTGGTCATTCTGATCCAAAACTCTAGAGTAATGTTCTGGGAACACAGTTTGAGTCCCACCATGACAGTTACTTAGCACTTTTCTGAAAAAGGGTCCAAACCCGAAATGTCAGCTTTCCTGGTCCTCTGATGTTGCTTGGCCTGCTGTGTTCATCCAGCTCTGTTATCTCAGATTCCCCAGCATCGGCAGTTCTCACTATCTCTGAATACATTTCACGAATATCCTCGAAGGAGGAAATCTGCTGTCCTCAACCAGTCTGGCCTACATGTCACTCCAGCCTCACTGTAATGTAGTTGACTCTCAACTGCACTCTAGGCAATTAGGGATGGGCCATAAATGGTGGCCTAGCCAGCGATGCCCACATCCTTGAATGAATTTAAAACGAAAGAAAAAGAGATGAAAATGCAAGGGTGAAATGCTAAAAAAAAGTTTGCGTACAATTGAGAAAAGTATTCACTTGTTTCCAATTATAACAAGCTAGATAATGAAAGGCATTTCTCCACATAATTAAGAAGATAAGCATCTTTAAACCTACATGTATTTCAGAATAATAATGAACAATAAATATATTAAAACTTAGAAAAGCAGTTAATCAGCATGACAGTGTAATACTTGCTTAAAACATGATGCATTTATATATCAACATTTGACCTTAGCTTGCAGCTTACGTTCTACGCCAAGAGCATAAATTCAAATGGAACACAATCCTTGCTGGATTGGAGTAGTCTTTACCAACAAAGCAAATTATGATGAGTTCAAAGTTAAATTGTTTAAATGGCAAGTTATCTATTTATTTAAAGTCACCACACGTGTGACTCAGTAAAGATTTGAAACGATAAATTAAAAGGTGCAATGTTCATACATCATGTCTCTGTGAGATTGTGCATCAAGTAAACTAACCAGCTAATCCCCTGAGGTTCAGTACCCAGGAATCAAATGGTTTGATTCTCAAATTGAGGTATTCAGGTCAATAATCATTAAGGGAGATTTGTAATTTCAACAGAATTACAAAAGTGCCTTACAACCTATGATAAATAGGAGGACAACGGGTCATCGCAAGTGTGTATTGACTTTTATTTTATGAATAATAGACTCCATAACTCCCTGACACTGCACACATGGGTAAATCCATTGTGTGGCTCATTTTTCATCAGTAAATCAATATCACACTCTGGAGGGATTATATCTCTAATTATTACATGTGATTACTTTTTTTTTAGACATTAATCTAAAAAATGAGTCATGCATAACAACGTGATTCTTTTCCATTAGTTACCAGCTACACTAATAAATGCAAATTGTGAAATCACTTCAATCCAAATTAGCATAAACTGTTCAATTCATAGTTTTAATATATAGGAACCTGCCCTCCCACATGGTCATAGCTTATACGTTTGTTAGTAATATAGCACATTACAACAACAAAAATGATATCATAGCAGTTCACTACAACACACGTGCAAATGTATGGCAATTCAATTCTCAAAATGAAAGAACATTGCATATCAGCATTTCTTTACATTTGTTACTCATTTTATGCTTAATCATTTTATAAAACCTAAAAGAGAAATAGTATTAACTTGTTCTATGTAAAGCTGAAGGACTATTACTGACAACAGAAAAAAGCCTAGGATGCATTCACAAATGTACTGATATCTTTGTGTCCAGAATATATGGACTGGAATATTCCCAGCCTTAGGGCTGAATTTGCCCAGGCTCTGAGGGACATGAGTAATGGTTAGTCAGTTCAGAAAATAAGGTAGATCGGTAAAATTAGATTCTTGATGTCAGGAATAGAGAAGTTCAATTCTGCAACCATGGTTTCAACAGCAAGTCGAGAAACACACCAATGCATGGCAAGAAGTCTATTTTCATGTCTTTAGTACTTAATCATACCTCATTAGTATTCAGTTTCCCATTTTCCTGCACACCAGTAGGAATACAACAGAGTCAGTTCCCAACTTGAAGGCCAAGGCGGGTACCTGGATGCCTGCTCCTCCAGTCCTCCATCCTGGACAGCAATCCCCAATATCTCACTTCACATTCCATGGACACTGACCAGTTCCTTTTGAGCTGGTAATGGACACGCATCAGCATCATCATAACACCATGGCACATTTCCCACTGAATCAGAAGACAGTTCTCCAGTTAAGTGTTACACTTTGAAGCTCACCAGCCCTTCCCATTGGCATGCTGCTTCCAGGACACTTTGCAGGCAGGAGCAAGCATCCATCTCGTGGACTGGACCAGCGTGTATCTCAGGGCTCCTTGCTTGCTGTCTTCATGCTCAGTCACTTTGCACCTACTTGGATGCTCACAGCATCTCTGTGTTGCCTTCTGTTGCATGTTTGTACTTTTCCATTTAGAATTCTTAGAATCCCTACAGTGTGGAAATAGGCCCTTCAACCTAACAAGTCCACACTGACCCTCACAGCATCCCACCCAGACCCATCCCCCTATAACCCACCTAATCTACACATCCCTGAACACTATGGGCAATTTAGCATGGCCAATCCACCCAGCCTGCACATCTTTGGAATGTGGGACGAAGCCAGAGCACCCGGACAAAACCCACATAGACATGGGGAGAATATGCAAACTCCACACAGACGTTCGCCTGAGGGTGGAATCAAACTCAGGTCCCTGGTACTGTGAGGCAGCAGTGCTAACCACTGAGCCACCATGCTGCCAACTTTCACAACTTAAAGGTTCACAGTACTTCTGCACAGACACAAAGCCAGGCAACTTGCCATGGTTGTCAAGTGATCAGTCAAAGGGGTGGACATGTAGCTGTATGGCACCAGGTCACAGCTACAACAGAAGCCTATATGGCAAATACATTGCATGTGCTTAACGTTTAAGGGGAGTAGTCCTCAGTCAGGTAAAGGGACACAGCCTACATCCAGGGGATCAGTCAATAGAAACATCTGATCTGAGATCAGGGGCTTGGCTACAGTCAGTTGGCTGCTAGGAGTGGTCAGGTTCAGGAGTTCCATATCACTACAGTCTGGGGAGTGGTCCACAATCAGTCCTTCTGTTCGAGTTCAAACAGTCCAGAAATTGGCAGTTTGTCAGGCAGGGAGCTGTGGAAAAATCACTAAGGGGACCAGTCACTTATCAGTCGGAGCTGTCTGTCCAAGTCAGTTGAGGGGTTTAGACCAAGGTCAATCCTGGGAATCTGCTCAATGAAAGTCAAGGCACTTATTGGGACCAGTACTTTGGTAGGGATGTTTGGAAGGTTAATTATGGTACTGGGAGGCAGCATACTAGGAGGCAGACAGGACAATGGGAGATGATTGTGCATTGGAAGACACAGTTTACTACAAGGCAATGGAGCGGGGAGTCTTCAATGGTCACAGCCACGTCATCTTCAATGAGGGGACAGTGCAGTAAAATAGTTGTGGTGACTACATTGTAGGGCTGGGGTTCATTGGGTAACATTGGGAGATTAAGCTTTAAATGCGAGAGTGTGGAATCTTAGTACTCATTGAGCCATATAGAGTCAACAGTGCAGACAAAAGCCCTTTGGCCCATCTCATCCACACCTGTCAAAAACAACCGCCCGACTAACTTAATCTCACTTTCCAGCACAAAAACAGAAGTTCCTGGATAAAAACAGCAGGTCTGGCAGCACCTGTGGAGAGAAATTGGGCAGCACGGTGGCTCAGTGGTTCGCACTGCTGCCTCACAGCACCAGGGATCCCGGTTCAATTCCATCCTCAGGTGACTGTCTGTGTGGAGTTTGCACATTCTCCCCATGTCTGCGTGGGTTTCCTCTGGATGTTTCGGTTTCCTCCCACAGTCCAAAGACATGCAAGTTAGGTGGATTGGCCATGCTAAATTGCCCCGTAGTGTTCAGGAATGTATAGATTAGGATGTTGGGTCTGGGTGGGATGCTCCGAGGATCGGTGTGGACTTGTTGGGCCGAAGGGCCTGTTTCCACACTGTAGGGGTTCTATGAATCCGTTAAACAAAAAAATCAAAGTTAAGTTTCAGGTCAAGTGACCCTTCCTCAGAACTGAAGCTCAGCAGTTCTGAGGAAGGATCACTCAACCCAAAACTTTAACTCTTATTTCACTCCACAGATGCTGCCAGACCTACAGTGTTTATCCAGCAACTTCTGTTTTTGTCTTTGATTTACAACATCCATAGTTGTTTCGGTTCTGATTTTCCAGCAATTAGCCTAGGCTTGTATGCCTTGGCAAGTGCATATCAAAATACTTCTTAGATGTTATAAGGGTTTCTGCCTCTACCACCCTTACAGACAGTGAGTTCCACATTCCCACCACCCTCCGGGAGAATAAATATTCCCTCACAACCTCTCAAAACCCTGCAACTCACCTCAAATCTATGCCCCCTGTCATTGATCCCTTCATCAAAGGGATAAGTTCCTTCTTGTCTACCCTATCTCTGCCTCCCACAATTTTATACATCTCGATCATGTCCCCCTTTAGTCTACACTGCTCCAAGAAAAATAATCACAGTCTACCCAATTTCTCTTTGCATAAGTAAAACTCTTCAGCCTAGAAAATATCCTGGTAAATCTCCTGTGCACCCTCAACAGTACAATCACATCCCTCCTATGATTAGGACTCCAGGAGAGCACACAATACTTACTTGTGACCTAACCAACATTTTAGACAATTCCAGTATAACCTCCCTGCTCTTAAACTCTGTGCCTTTGCAAATAAAGGCAAGTATCCCACATGTCTTTTTTACCACTTTATCTAAATGTCCCAACATCTAAAGGGACTAGTGGACATGCACACCAAGGTCCCTCTGATCCGTGTACTTTCATTCACCATGTACTCCCTTTCCTTATTTGTCCTGCCCAAGCATATCACCTCACACTTATCCAGATTGAATTCCATTTGCCACTAATCAGCCCATCTGACCACTGATGGGGTCAACAAACAGAGCAGGATGAAGGAACATGAAGGTTCAGGGTGGGGATGGGACATGATTATCACCGCCTGCAACTTACTCTGCCAAATGCAATTGCTTTTCTGCATTGCTTTTCTATCCTCACACAAATCATAAATTCACAATGGAAATGGGAAATGAATGCGCACACACCTGGAGTAAGTGGTTAATTTTCTGTCTGAGGGAGTGGGCTGTACTGGCAGGTGACATGAGGCCATTCAAGGGGAAACTGTATTAATCAGACACTTACACAGTACAAACTGAAGACATCTATAATCATAGTAAACTGTATGTGTCCAAAAGTATGTGGGATACAAATCCAGATCGCAAGCAGTCTTAACCATGTCATTTGTTATTACAGGTTGATCATCACCATCTCTGTGAAGCCAAAGTAGTCACAGGTAATCGTAAAAGTCTCACCTGAGGGCCACAATTTGAAAAAAGACAATCCAAGGTCTCGTTGGCTGCACAAGGGCACTGAGCCAATTCCTTCTCACCTTGAACAGTAGTCACTTGCCACATGCTCAAATAAGCAATTCTGCATTTCTTAGATTGGGAGAGACAAATCAGTAATCCTACCACACATATAATCTCCTCCTCTCTTAACTCAGTGTGGTTTACATGCATTCATAAAAAGGTTTCCCATGTCAAACTTATTTTTATACAACCGCTGTTTCCAAGAATCTACTGGTGAACTGAGTGGGGTCCCACAATTTTCAATCCACAGATGTATCAAGGCTATTACCAATGCAACAGATCACACTGTTTAATCTCAGCTCGTCATGACTAGGTCAGTGCTGCAGCCCGGGCAGGAGGCTTTGCCAATACAATTGGCTTACCCCAGGATCAGGGTGCTATAGATTGTATAGACATCATGTCAAGAGCACCATATCAAAATGCAACAAACTTCATAAACAGAAAAGGCTTCCTTTCCAAGAACATGCAAGTCATCTGTGATCATTGGTACCATATCTTAGAAGTCTGTGCCAGGTACTGTGAGAGCTACATTGATATCTATACCCAGCAGTGTGAGTATATCCCCCATTGCTGAGTACATAATACTGTGAGTGGAGCACCACGGAGGCATGCTGCACAAACACTAAGACAAGCTGCAAAGAATAACAATGAGATAATTCACTAGACCTCACACAAAGAATCTTTACATGGAAGTCCCCACCACTGACACTTAGCTGATTTGCAGTAAATTTCAGTGTTTGGTCCTCCTACTTGTAGTTAGCTGATTGTAGATAGAGTGCCATTTTCGGTTATTCACTTCCAATAATTCATTCATGGGATGTGCTGGGGCAGAATTTGTTGTTCATTCCTAGTTGCCCTTGAGAAGATAGTGGTGAGCTGCTTTCTTGATCTCCTGCAGTCTGCTTACTGTTGGTAGACCCACAATGCTGCTAATGAGGGGAGTTCCAGGATATTGATCCAGCAACACTGAAGGAACAGCAATATATTTCCCAGCGGCTTGAAGGAGAAACCAGCAGGTGGTGTTTCCATGTATCTGCTGCCCTTATCCTTTTAGATGGCTGTTGGTTTGGAAGATGCTATCTAAGGATCTTAGGTGAATTTCTGCAATACTTCTTGTAGATAGTCGCAGCAGTGTGTACCGTGGTATCAGTAGTGGAGACAGTGGATGCTTGTGGATATGGTGCCAATCCGATGGGATGCTTGAATGTTGTTGGAGCTGCAGTTATCCAGGAAAGTAGAAAGTATTCCATCACACTCCTGGTTTGTTCCTTTCTACACAGCCCTTGGCCCCAGTTCATCCAAGAGCTACACTTCAACCTTTGCTGGAACAACAGCTGTGTAAACAGCACCTACAATGAATGCAGCCAAATAACACACAGAAATTTCCCATAACCAGAAAGTGAGATAATGACCAAATAACATTTTGTGATGTTGGTTGTTTTTTTAAAAATATTAATCAGGATATTACCCAACATTCAGGGAAACAATCTTCAAAGTCATCCATTGGCTGTTTTCAATCCATCTCATCATATGGATGGGGGCCTGATTAATAGTCATCCAAAAAATGGCTCTCCTGGCAACATAGCATCTCTTAGTCCTGCACTGGAGTTCTTGCACCATTTGCAACTCCCAGAAGCTGATGTAGTCTGCATTCGTGTACAGCAAGACCTGAACAATATCCAGGCTTGGACTTTTATGCAGCAAGTAACATTTGTGCTATGAAATGCCAGGCAATGACCATCTCCAACCGAAGAAATTCTAACCATAGTCCCGTAACATTCATTGACATTATTATCACTGAATTCCCCATTATCAACAATCAAGGGTTACCATTGACTAGAAATTGAAATGGATGAACAATATAAATATCGTGATTACAACAACAGGTCAAAGACTAAGAATTCTGTGGCAGGTAACCCACCTCCTTTCTATCAAATGCATGAATGCCATCTTAAAGATTTGCCTGGCAGCATCAGAGGAGCAGGAAAGCTGACGTTTCAGGTCTGGACCCTTCTTCAGAAATGGGGGAGGGGAAGGTGGCTCCTAAATAAATAGAGAGAAGGGGAGCGGTGATAAAAGGTGGGTAGTGGAGCAGATAAGTGCGAGAGAAGACGGACAGGTCAAAGAGGCAGGGATGAAGCTAGTAAAGGTGAGTGTACGTAGGAAGTTGGGATGGGGGTTTGTCAGTGAGGAGGGAGGGGCAGATAGGTGGGAGAGAAGACAGGCAGGTCAAGGAGGCGGGTAAAGGTGAGTGTAGGTAGGAAGTGGGGGTGGGAGTTGGCCAGTGAGGTGGGAAGAGTGGATAGGAGGGAGAGAAGACAGACATGTCAAGGAGGCGGGGATGAGAGGGGGTGCTGGTCTTGGGATAAGGTCGGGGGTGGGGAGATTTTAAAGATAGTAAAGTCTACATTGAGGCCATTGGGTTGTAGGCTTCGAAGGCAGAATATAAAGTGCTGTTCCTCCAGTTTCCAGGTGGCATCGTTGTGGCACTGGAGAAGGCCCAGGATGGACATGTCGTCCTCTGTTGCTGGGTCCAAATCCTGGAATTCACTTCCTAAAAGGAGTGTGTCCCTACACACCAAGGGCTGCAGTGATTTCAGAAGGCAACTCAGGGTCACTTTCTCCAGTGTAGTTAGGGATGGGCAATAGATGCTGACCAGCCAGTGTTGCCCGCATCCCATGAAAAAAATTAAGTGAAAAACACTACAATCATATTATTCATTTCTGTTACTGTCAGTGATGGGGCCATGAATTATACATGTTATATAATGCATGCCACTCATACACATTGATTGGTAAATAATTAACCTACAATGAATCTTGCAGCTAATTGTGGTGTATCATAATGGAAACATTGTTGAATATTACAACTGCAATTTAGCTCCCTCTCCAGGAAACACACTGAAAATAGTTACGCTGTATCAGGACTGGAGTAGATGGAGATTGCTGGGAACACCCATGCAGCAAGAATATTTTACTTCTTTAACCATGTGTTAAATATAGAGGGATTGGCACATGACAGAATGTGAGCATAATGTCTACTCTATAGGGAAACTGTATAAAGCTCATTGAGTACCTGAGTACTAGTCCCTCTATATTCTGTATTAAACATTATTCACTTTGAGCATCCCATTCCTGAGCAATGTTCAAATTTTAACTCTGAAGGATGTATCAACTTAAGCCCATTTCGACTTTGCCTTAAACATTGATCTAACCCCATACTGGCCATTCTTTGTACATTAATGCAGAGGGACTAATTCTTTCGGGCCAAGTTCAGCACAGAAATGCACCTGGAATATATGGTAAGTTTGTTTTATTTGTTTAGGTGAGAGTTGACTTTTTATCATTACCAAAGAAGTTTTGAGAATATTCAGAAAAATACTAGAAGGTGACGAGGGGAGGATGCGGACTGCAGAGCAACGGATCCATGAGCCTGGACAAAAATACCTGTGTAGTGCTGGAAAAAGCAAACATTATGGGGAGGAGAATGTGCCTGGAAATTTGATACAAGTATTTGGGCTCACGGTGAACAAACGAAGAGAAACTTTTGAAACCAGGTAGGAACTTATGGAGGAATTGGAGCAGTAATTCATTTGTAAACACGCTGAGCCTCTGGCTAAAGGATGGCTGAGGTGGGATGGAGGCGAATAAACATTTACTTATGGTGATTATCGACTCGCAATTGTAATAGAGCCAACAAGAGCCGCCAAGGATCAATAAAGTCCACAGGTGTTTGATCTGCTAAAAACCGAGCACTTAAAGATTGTCTGAAATCAGGAACTTTCTGCGTTCCACAGAGAATGCCTTTCAATATTTGTCCAGCTCACTCGTGAACTTCAACTTTACAACTCACAGGACGGTGACATGCAGCATTCGCTGCTGCCTGCATTCGGTAAGAAGGCTCCAGTAAAAACAGAATCCCTCCCCCCGCTGAATAGATACCAGGTTTCCATTGCTGTCCCAGATGTATTTCGGCCCGGAACCATGGGCTCTGGATTCACCTTTACGACATTCGAAACCATTTCAATACATTAAAAAGTCTCGAACTTAACAAATAACGAGGGTGGGGAATGGGATCAGATCGGGGAGTGGGACTAATCGTGTCAGCTGATTGAGAGAGTAAGCGCAAGCACCATTGGGCCGAATGGCCTCCTCCTGTGCTGTATCGTATGCTTTGGACGTGAGTTACACTCACTCCGTCCTGCAAAACACATCAGCAACGCTGCACTTGCGATGCCCAGCCACACATGGCTATGGGCCAAGTGCTGGAAAATAACATTACAATTGTCAGGTGCTTGTCTCTGACCAGACTGGAGGAGCTGAAGGGCCTTTTTCTGTGCTGCAGACCTCTCAATGACTGTCCCCATCCACCACCACACCTCCATGACTACCCCACTCTCTCTATATCTGACCCTTCTCTGTGACTGGCCACCCATGACTGTCTCTCCCATGACTCCCCCATGACTCTCTATGACTGCCCCCTCTCTCTGACTGCACCCATCTCTCTCTATGACTGCCCCCCCTCTACTAATGCCCCTCTCTCTGTGACTGTCCCTCTCTCTCTGACTGCCCCCTCTCTCTGACTCCGCCCCTCTCTATGACTGCCCCCTCTCTCTACTACTGCCCCATCTCTCTCTGCGACTACCCCTCTCTCTCTGACTGCACCCATCTCTCTCTTTGACTGCCCCCCTCTCTATGACTGCCCCCCTCTCTCTGACTGCCCCCTTCTCTCTGACTGCACCCATCTCTCTGGCTGCCCCCCTCTCTCTGACTGCCCCCCTCTCTCTATGACTGCTGCAGTTGGATCAGGCGAAGTTTCCCTTCGATATAAATTGCACTTCCGAAAGAGGGGCAGAAACAACTAGACAACACTGATGCCGACCAAAGTTCCCTTCAGCTCTCGCTTGGTGTAACCTATCAACAAAGCCACGTGTGTACGGCTCAGTGCCTTTGTCCATTGTGCCTCCGTAATATTTATTCTGCATTGAAGACAACAGCAATTGGATGGGAAGTAAGAAATTAATGTGAAGCGTGCTTGCTGTATAAAAACCCAATAAAACGGAGGTTTCCACAGGCTGCCTCCTGGTAGAGATCTTCGGCGCCCGTTGCATGCAATGCCCACATTTGGATGTAGAGTATGGGGCACGGCGTGGAGGGGGCGCGGAACAGAATGATGTTCTGTACGGAGACAGTGACTGCCCTCACTCGCTCAGCCAGTCCAAGGGTCTAGGCCCGAAACGTCAGCCTTCCTGCTCCTCTGATGCTGCTTGGCCTGCTGTGTTCATCCAGCTCTACACCTTGTTATCTCAGTCCTGTAGTGAACCTGGAGATAATTCTGGGGATCCTCCAGCCAGCTAATCACGTCGTGGGGCGGCTCGTTGACTTGCTCTGGGAAAGTGTCTGTAGTCTTTTATTCTGTAAATTTGAAACCTCGCGATTTATTTCTGCTACTTGTTTTTTACCGCAACCCTTAATACTACACTGAGTTACTGCACCCAAAGTTTATTTAGAAGAAACTGGATCATAAACATTGTGGTCCAAATGAGTCTTTTGTTAATTAAAAAAAAAACATAATTAAATATAAGCATCCATATTCTCTTGTAATGGATGGATTTTCGCCAAAAAGGTACCTTCCCACTTAGAAAGACGCACGGACTTGGTCTTCCCTCTCTTCCTCGCAGATGCTGCCTGGTCTGCCGTGTGTTTGTTTTTTTTCTCCCTTTCTGTGGGTGTTTGTTTGTAAACATGTCCCACTTGTTTTTGTTGACGGAGGTGGAAATAATCAGAGTGCCTTCTGCTGAGTGTGAAGGAACTGGGACAGGTTAAAAGTCCACCTTCAGTGGCTCCGCGGCATTTAGAACTGACCTCCCTCTCCCCCTCTCCGCCTCAACCAACACCTCCCGCCTGTTTAAACCAGAACAGCCATAATTACAGGGAGGGCGGCAGATAGCTCTTGTGCAGTCCAACTTTTAACAACTATGAGCTGCACCCCAGGTCCACCCTGAGCAAAAGAATATACAACGACGTTGAAATTGAACCGGATTGGACAATAGACATAGATATGAAAACAATCTGACATTTCAATTTATTTATATATATAGATATATATAAATGAATCAAACCTGAATTGAAATATGAAAGCTAACATCACTGTAGAGTACAGACATTTGGTTACTGAGTTGTCATTCCTCAGGAGTTTTATTCTCTCTGAAAACGATTTTCAACTATTTCAGTAGATTTTCTACCAAAGAAAAATTCCTGGAAAGGTTTGGCAAGAACCCAACACTTTCTTTCACGGAGTTTCACATGTTAATAATGTGCCTAAAGCGCTGAACTAGACTCTTGAAATTTAACTAAGAAAATATTAACTGTACCTCCCACACATCTTGTCAAATCATCCAGTTTTGACATAAATGACACGAACATCTAACTCCATCTGTGCCAGTCCTAGCAGTTCTACACACGAGTTATTTCCCTATAAAAGCACCTCAGTGTCGACCATCTCCGTTTTCAAATCTTTAGGGAAAAACTAAAAGTTGTAAGGCAATTTCCAAAACTCATGATTTTGTTTCAGGCACGAACCTTGCACGTTTCACCGATTCATTCATTCGCTTGCTGTAAAATCTCAAACGAACCGAGCAGCCGTAATGAAATGGCAGCGTTGTTTGGCGGCACTGTGTATGTTCAGACAGTACCGTGGTCACTTCCGATCATACCTGAACCGACCTTCATCACCTGGACAATTCTCACACCACGACTTCTGCATCATTTGAGATAATGAGAACTCCGTGATGTGTAGAAAGTCTCAGGGAGCCAACAAAGCAGCCTGGCCCCGGCTGAGGCAAGTCGTTTTACAGTGTGGAAGTAATGAGCTCTAATCTACCTGAAAGTTCTTGAACAAAGCTGAAAGCCGGGTGATGTGCAGGCTCAGGCAACGGGATGTGCATCTGGCTTTGGAAACACTGTCGGTGGCGAGCGACTCCTCCTCCTGCTTGCGGCCAGCCCAGCTCCAGCCTGCTGTAATAAACAGGACGAGAGTCACACGGGCAGCCAGGGAACTGCACCGAGCCATTGGCTGCCAGGGTAAAAGCCTCGCGTTTGATGTCTTAAGCCGTGGGCTGATGAGTCCGTCCTGAACGCGATCACTTCTCAGTCTACAAAGCTCACATCCCTTTCTCAGACTGGGCTCCCAACTCCTACCACCGCCTCCTAGTGCTCAATTGGCTCAGTGCTGTTTGATTGACAGTCTTGGTCACCCCCCCCGCCCCCCAGTACCCCAACCTCCACACAAACTCCTGGAGGTGTGCAACTCGAACGCTCACACTTCATTGTAGAAAAGGCTGAGGACAAGGGGGAGCTAAGAAGCTAATAACTTTAGCTGGGCCCACCCTTTATTAACTTAGTACCAGATGCTGTAAACAGCTCAACATGATGTTTGAAGATAGGTACCTTTTTTTTAATGCCCTTGCCTCTGTTACGACCAAATACTTTTCTGTAAAATACAACGTCAAAGTTTCGAGCTATTTCACAAGTTACAGCTTGAATCAGAAATTGAAATTAAATCGTGATTGCAAACAATGGAATCATTTAAAAGCAGATCTTACTCAACTGTGTGCTTGAGGCAGCAGAAATCAGGGCAACCCGTTAATTCACCTAGAACTGTGCCAGGTTTCTTTTGTTTTCTGTGTCCTGGAATGTAATAGGCTCAATTAAACTACAACTTTAACTTTCTCGGGTCTACCTGAAGCAGTACGAGAGCCTCTAGAGGAGACAGTCTAACAACGCTTCAGTTTGACACAACGTGACGTGCAAGAACACGGGGAATGAAACGAAGAACTTGCATTTATATAGCACCTTGCACAACCTCGGAACATTCCGATACACTTTGCAACGAATAGGAACGAGAGAGCTCCAGCCACTGGTAAAAGAAGTAAAAGCGACATGAAAATTCATGCAGCGAGAAGTTAAAGCTGTGCTTCCCAAAAGCTTTCCTTACTGTGACCCTAATTTAAGGCTTGTAAATTGTCGTGACTCCGTGGTGGACAGTGGATATTGAGGGTCAGCACCCAAGCTTGCAAGCCCCAAATTTCAGCTCACAACCCAACTTGGGTTACCTAACCCCACTTTGGAGAACCCTGGTTAAGGTCTGGAATGCACTACCTACAGTGTGGCAAAAGATGACTCAAACTAAACAGTCGAGAGGGAATTCGACCCCGAGAAAAGAAAGGATGCAGGATCAAAAGGAGAAGGCAGGAGAATGGCAATTTGACAATGCTGACTTGGAGAGCTGTGTGGACAGCATGAGCTGAATGGCCTCCTTCTGTGCTGTAATGTGATTATATGGAGTGCTTTCTAAATGTGGTCATTGTTACTATATGGGGTCCTGTGGCATTCAACGTGCACATAGCAAGGGTGCATGGCACAGTGGCTCAGTGGTTAGTACTGCTGCCGCACAGTACCAGGGACTTGGGTTTGATTCCACTCTCAGGTGACTGTGTGGAGTTTGCACATTCTTCCCATGTCTGCATGAGTTTGCTGTGGTTTCCTCCCACAGTCCAAAGATGTGCAAGTTAGGTGGATTGGCTTGCTAAATTGCCCATAGTGTCCAGGAATGTGCAGGGTAGGTGGATTAGCCATAGGAAATGCAGTGTTTTGGTGTTGGTGGGGGGGACGTGGGGGTGAGTCAGGGTGGGATGCTCTTTGGAGGGTTGGGGATGTGTGGACTCAATTGGCCAAATGGCCTGTTTCCACACTGTAGGGTTTCTATAATTCTAAATGGCAATGCAGTAATGATTGAATCTTTTGTTGTATTGATGTAGATTGAGAGATAACTATTAGCTAGGACACTAGAGTTAGCTCCCTGCTTCAACTGAAAGTAGGGTAAGGAATCTGTCGTAGTCACCTTTGAGGTCCAATGTCTCATCCGAAGAACAGCATCTATAAAGGTGCAGCACTGCAGGGTCAATTTCAATCACGTGCTCAAGTCTCTGGAATGGGTCTTAAACCCATAGCCTCCAAGGCTCAGAAGCTGAGCATTGGGCAAAGGCATCCTATTATGGTGGGGTCAATTCCTGATTTATAATTTTACCAGCAAGCCTCTTAGAAATACATGGCGTAAACTAACTTCTGAAGTATTTCTTAAATATACATAGATATATCATATTGAATGTTCAGACAGATTAGGGAAGGTATAACTGTGGTATATAAACATTCACAATTTTTGGATGACAGCATTGTAACCAGTCCAACCTGGGTTTATTAGATCCTGGACACCAGATATTGCCTCATTTCAAGGACTACTGCAGATGCTGCAATATTAATGCCAAAAACCTAAAATGTTGCAACCTCCTTCGCTGATCATCATTTTAAGAACAAAAAAGAATTGGCTTGTGGTGGATAGCGCAAATTATTGCTAGCCAAGACTACTGCAAGCATGTAACAAATCTGAACTCTATCAAGAGCTTATTTTGGATTTAACTGTCAGTTGACTAGACACATTATTTCAATATACTTGTACAAATTACTGCATATGTATTACTGAGTATATGTATAGACTACCAGAAATACCATGACTAAGTCTACACATACTGTCTACTCAAATAATAGAACACACAGGTTAAAGGGACTGTCTTCAATGTGTTCTTAAGTCTTCTGTAGGTATTCACAATTAAGCAAAAACTATAATAGCAACTTCTATCTACCACCAAATGGTCTTGAGCATTCAGTTACCCCCCATTATATTATATCAGTAATGTTCACGTTTGGTCACTATCCAATGTAGAGTTTTAATTATCTTTATATACGATGGAGAGGTTCCATTATTCAGGATGCTAAAAAGTACTTAAACATTTCGGGAATCAAGACCATGAGGAATATTCAGAACAAGCAGGGTTAGAGGATGGTGAGAATAGCTGATCTCAGGCAGGGGATAGAATAAAGCTAAAGATGTATGGGGAAGGAGAAGGAAAGTTGAGGAAGGGGCATGGGAGTTAGCTTTCTAGCCAATTTTTTTTCACAGAAGGGAAGGGGTTTGTGTCAGATTTCTACTGATTTATTTGTAATGGAAATGCTCTTTCTGTTGGGGAAATAAGACTTGTTCCTTCTGGGTGTTATATGCCTCAATTCCTCTTGCAAGGATTTAAAAAAAAAACGCAAATAGATCATTCTTCAAAACTTCTGAATTTAAAGGAATACAAGCTACATTTATCCAATGTGTCCTGTAATTTAAACTTTTAAACCCATGTATCATACTAGTGAGTTTGTTTTGATTCCCCTCCAAAGACCTTTCTTGAGATTAATCCTAAAATTGAACATACAACTCTAAATGTTGTATAACCTACGCTCAGTAAAACTGCACAATCTCATTCTTGCTTTTAAATTACAAAACTTACTTAAGATAAAGGCCAAAATTCAATTAACTTCTTTGGTTGAATTGAATTTATTCTAATTCCTTTTTATTAAATTTATTTTAGAATTAGCTCATTGTAATCACTAATTTTTTTTTTTGTTTATTCATTCGTGGGATGTGGATATCACTGGCTAAGCCAGCATTTATTGCCCATCTCTTAATTACTGAGAAGGCAGCTGAGAGTCAACCACATTGCGCTGGGTCTGGAGTCACCTGTATGCCAGACAAGGTTAGGACAACAGTTTGCTTCCTTAAAGAACATTAACTTTCACTCAATCCTATTTCAAAATGGAATTCCTGATGAAGCAATAGTTACCTTGAGATTGGATAGAAGGGCACTGAAAATTGAAGAATAAAATTAAAAATTGATGATCTGCTGCTGTCAAATGATTGGTAAGCAGGAACGAATGTTAATACTTGTCATGTTGTGACGTTTGATTAGTGCGGGAGCGCAGTGCAAGTGTTTTTTTAAGGTATTATTTTAGGTTCAGGTGCATAAAAGTGTTGTTCTGATCTCTATTTAAAGAGAGTTAAATACAGTGGGGCTATTAAATAATATTAACTCCACTGAAGACAATGAGCTAAATGAGCAGACTTTGGTGACATTAATTGAAGGATATTTATTTACTGGGGCACTGAAAGAATGCCTTGCTCTACCATAGACAATGCCATGGGCTTTTTTACATCAACTCAGAGAAAGAAAACATCTCATCTAAAAAATGGCATTTTTGTCTAGGTGGCAGTACCTCACTTACAGTGCCATGAATCCAACCTATGACATAATTAGAATAGGGTGGGGCAAAGCCAGGGAGCAATTTAAAGTGAGAACAAGAATTTTGAACCCAACTTGACATATTATGAAGGAAAGGTAGAGGAATTTGAAAAGTGTGAAGATACCAGAGGTGCACTTTGTGCAAGGAAAATTACTGGCATTTCAAAATGCTTTTCACTTGAGTTGAAGTTGGTAGGATATTAGAAGGGTGTCAGAGAGATTGAGATTTTAACTGATTAGGAATAGATTAACCTTTTAACAGTGGTAGAAGCTGTTAATGATGCAGAGGTGAAAAATTCTTTATTGCCAACAGTGCAGCTGTCAGACTAGTAACTAAACTTGGAGCTAAAAAGTATCCTGAAAGTCTGCACAGCCTGATGACTTCAGACCAGGAGGTTCTAGAGTGCTAACTTGATGAAAAGTTCTGGATCCCTTGTTGAGCAGGATTGGAACAACACAGAAAGCCACATTCAAACGAGAACACCAACACTAGAACAGAACGTTACAGTGTCATTCTTCAAGGGAATCAGGATCACTCTTGTAGACAAAACAGTGGTGTTTGGTAAAGCAAACACTCAAAATGAATCATGTCTCCCTGAAGAACTAAAGTCGCACATATGTACACAGCATTTTTTAGAAAACATATTTGAACTTAGAATATCTTCAGTTCATTCCCCAACAGGCAATAGCCAAATCTTGTGGGTAAAGAGAGTGTTGCAAGTATTTTAGGGCAGAGGTTATGGATGATCTGCTAGATGTATAGAATTTGAGGATGGTGTGCTAATCCCTGTTTAGTGACTGGAAGGTTATATCGGTTCAGTGCAACTTGACAATTTTCTTGGTGTGACAAAGGGACCCTTCAAGTCTGCTGAGTTAAGCTAGGAACATGGCAAAAGAATCACCTTGTTTGTTATGTGCTGCAGCATTATAAATGCCTTACAAAATGTGTTTACAATTTCACCATCATGTAGTGACCAGGGAAATTTTTCCACCTCCCCTCCACATCTTTTGAACTAAGTACATTTTAAAAATATTCTGACATTCAACAAATTCATCTAACTTTAACAGAACATTAAATATCCCACACTTATTATTTTATAAAAGTCCATATAAGCAGTGCAATTTACTTGATTACATGTTAATGATTGTCTGTTATGGAACATCTGACATGACATTCCTTTTGGATTATTCTATTTCACACTAACAGTGAAGTAGATGTTTCCATTTTCCTTTATATACACTTCACTTCAATTCCCTGTCAACTGCTCTGCTGATTTTAGATGGTCTTTCATTATCCCAGCAATTTCAGAAAGAATAGAGTAGGGAGCTATGAATCAAATTTCACTTAACTCTAGCAACTACTGCCCAAATGGTCCAATTTTCAAGTGAAATGTTTTAACTACTAATTTCAATTTTTATGCTCTCATCACTCTTCCCTTCTCCATCTTCCAATACTGTTTACTTAGCATATTATATTGTGAGTTATTTCACCTAAAAAAAAAAAGGAACTAAAGCTGAGAGACCAACCCACACCTACACCTATTATCTTACTCATTCTCCTTTGCAAGGTCAGAGAGAATTTCCACTCCATCCATCTCGATTTCATTTTCTTATATATAAATTGAATGTAACGACAACAAACAATGACCTGCAGTTATATAATCACATTTCACATAGAAAAACATTTCAAGATGTTTCACAGACAGCTTTAAGGCAAAACAGATGCCAAGCCAAAGGACAGATTGGGAAAGAAGGACCAAAAACATGGTCAGAGATATGGATTTTATGAATATCCTTTTAGAGGGGAGGTAAAGAGACAAAGGGATTCTGGGAAAGAATTCATGTGCTTAGGTCTTAAGTGCCTGAAGGCAGAGGCACTAATGGTGAGGCAAAGAGAGTAAAGCAGTCATGAGTCAAATGTAGAGTTCAGGCAATGGAGAGGTTTCCAGGATTTGATGAAATTACAAAAATATGATGGAGTTTAAATACAAGGATTCAAATTTTAATTTTGAGGCATTGGGCACCAGGCACAAATGTACATTTGAAAAGACAAGAAATTGAGCAAGTAGCACTTTGGGCAATAATTGATCAAAGCAGCAGAATTTTAGATCATTTGGCTTAGAGATAATGGTGTGTGCTTCACTGGCCAGAACAATATTGGCATATCTAATTTGAAGGCAGCAAAGGCTTGCACAAGGGTTTCAAATCTGGGTAGGATGACATAGGGTTAATGGAAAACAATGCTACACATGTGGAAGTTCCTCCATCTTTATGATGGGAAGGACGAGGCCAGAAACTCAGTTTCAATCAGGGGTCCATCACGGCATCACAGTCTGATTCAGTTCAGAATAATGGCTGGTATAGGCAAGTTCAAGTTGGCGGTAATGGCTAATCCCATGTCTTGAATTGTTGTCACAATGTGATACCATGAAAATGAGGAAGAGGAGGGGATAAAGGGAGACTCAGGAGTTGTTATTTTGAGCATAGGACAAGAAGTCATCACTGTAGATGCTCTGAATACAATCAGATATACAACCCTAACCCTAACCCTAACCCTAAGCAACAGTAATTCCACCAAGCTCACAAGGCATTAGGTGTAGGAAGAAGAGGATGTGTTTCACAATGCCAAAGATTGTACAGCAATTGAGCGAGATAAGGAGCAATATGCACCTGAGTCACAATCAAGGAGAATCTCTTTTCCCGAGTTTAGTTAGGTCTGTTTTAGTGGTGTGGAAGGGGCAGGATCATGATTCAACTGAATTCACAAAAGAAACTGGAGGACAATGCAGCAGGATCTGACAGAGACAGTATTTTCTAAAGCTTTGGACAGAAAAGAAGATTGGAGATTGGAGGTAATTAACAAATCATTGATTTTTTTGCAACATATACAGAAGCATTATAACTCAGTAAAGGAGAATTGGATTTTTGCTAAAAAATGCATTTTGTGATCTAAATGAACCATTGTACTTAGAAAACCCTTGTTACTGAACCACCTGTAAATTGAAACAGCTTCCTCCCTTTTGCTGGTCTTGTAATATATATGATTTTAAAGTTCGTTGAAACTTCATACAGCATAAATGGCTCAAGAATTATTCACTTCAAGAATAAGACAGAAGGTACAAGGTTACATCCTGAAGGTCCAAAGCACAAAAGCTAACTAAAATCATGACAGATGAACTATAAACAATAAAGCAATGACATGCAGTTGGAGAGTACTTTTAATGTCGTAATATATTCCAAGGCACATCACAGAGTACTGTCAGACAAAAATTAGCAGAAAATAACATAAGTCATTAAGAACAGTGGTCCCAAAGTTTGAAGAAAGAGGTTTTAAGGAGGAAAGACAGGCAAGAGATTTAGGGAGAGAATTCCAATGCTTGGGACCTAAAAACCTGAAGAATGGCCACTAAATTATTGAGTGAAGAGAAGGCCATAATGAAAGAAACACAAAAATAAACGGTTTGGAAAGGAATAAATAGCCATAACACATTCCTATGTTTGAGTGAGCTTTGAAGATTACACCAGTTTATTTATTAAGTTTTGATCTCATTTGAATTTAGTGTGGCAACATACAACTCTCATCACTTCCCTTTGAGAGGCAGATCCTCAGGAGGAAGGGAATAACAGTGGGAATCCTTGTTACCTGCTTCTCAGCATCCAGCAATGATCTTATTGACAGCCTCCTCACATCATTACCTGTGATATACCAACTGCAGAAACCGTACACACTTCCTATTTGGCCTCCTCCTCAGGAGGACAATATTTCTGCTTTGTTTTACCACTAAATTCAATAGACTGTAAAATTCACAATTCCTGTATTTTGTGGTTAATTTGCTGAATACACCTTTTAAAAGAGGATTTCAAATAAAATTGACCTCTCTACTAAGGGGAGTAGTTCCTTCCTATGACCCCTCAGAACTTTGTACACCACAATCAGATTCCCCTTCTCTGTTCTGAGGAAAACAACCCCAGTTTGTCTAGCCTGTCTTCATTGCTGAATTAGTCCAGTCCAAACAACATCTTGGTGAAGCCCTTTTACACCCTCTCTAAAATAATCACATCCTTCCTATAATGTGGATATCAGAACTACACAACTCCTTTACTGATTCCTTGCTGTTGCATGCAATGCCTTGACTAGTAAAGGCAAGTGTCCCAGATGCTGTCAGAACCAACTTTTCTATCTGTCCTGCTGTTTTCAAAGATCTATGGATGTATACACCAAGTTCACTCTGATCTTCTGTACTTCCTAGGGTACTACCATTCATCGCGTATTTCCTTGTCTTGTTCGTCCTCCCAAAATGCATCACCTCACATTTTTCACAATTAAACTCCATTTGCCACCGTTCAACCTAACTGACCAGCCCATCTGTATCATCCTGTAGTCTAAAGCTTTCCTGCTTGCTATTTAGCACACCACTGATTTTCTGTGTTACCTGCGAACTTACTGATCATACCTCCGACATTCATGCCTAGATCATTAATGTACACAACAAACAGCAAATGCCCAGCACCAAACTCTGTGTTACACAGGCTTCCAGTGACAAAAACACCCTTTGCCCATCACCTGCAGTTTCCTGCCACTAAGCTGATTTTGGATCCATTTGTCAAGTTACCTTGGATTCCGTGGGCTTCTTAACCAGCCTGTCATGACAGACCTTGTCAAAAGCTTTCATGAAGTCCAAATAGACTATGTCAACTGCTCTACCTCAGCTACACACCTAGTCACCTCCCTGAAAAAATTAATCAAATTTCTTTGCAATGATATCCCATGTCAAAACCATGCTGACTATCCTTAAATAATCCTTACCCCTCCAAGTAGAGATTAATTCTATCCTCTGTGATTTTTTTCAATAGTTTCCTGCCCACAGATATACGATTCACTGGCATGTAGTTTCCTGTTTTATCCTGCCACCTTTCTGGAATAATGGTACCACATTAGCTATCCTCTGGCACCCACCCTCTTGTGGCCAGGGATGTTTGAAAATTAATGTCAGAGGCCCTATAATCTTTTCCCTTGCCTTTTACAATAGCCTTGGCTTCATGTCGTCAGGTCCTGGCTATTTATTTACTTTCAACCTCTCTAAAACCGTTACTATCTTCTCCTTCTCCATGTTACTTTTCATATCACGGTCCCCTGTCCATGATTTCTGGACCTACATCATTCTGTGCTATTACCAAAACAGATGCAAAATACTCATTTAAAACCTCAGCTATGTCTTCAGTTCAATGCACAGATTGCCGCTTTGGTCCCTAACGGCCCTATTCTAGTTATTCTCCTGCCCCCAATGTAATTAACCCTGCACTTTCTATACTTCTCCAGTGCATTCTCTGTCTTGAGCCTTTGATATCTACCAGAGGTGTCCTTTTCTTTCTTATCCAACCATGAATTCTCTAGGCTTGTTGGTCCCACCATTCACTTTTATGGGATTATATTGATCCTACACTCATTATTACACTTTTGAATGTCTCCCACTGCTCAGATGTGGATTTTCCTGCAAGTAGTAGCTCCCAGTTCATTTTGACTAGATTCCATCTTCTTAAAATTAACCTTCCCCCCCTCCCCCCACAATTCAGAACCTTTATTTCCAGCGCATCTGTTTTCTTATCCATAATTACCTTAAATTTTACTGAATTGTAGCTACTATCATAGAAATGCTCTCCCTCTGCCACATCTATCACATGCTTGGCTTCATTCCCTAAAATTAGGTCCAGCTCCTCCCCTTCTGTTATAGGACTTTCTATGTGCTGGCTTGAAAAGCTCTCCTGGACACATTTTAAAAGCATGCCTTCTCTAAGCTTTTCACCCTTTGTCTATCCCAGTTAATATTGGGGAAGTTGTAGTCCCCTACTTTTATTACCTTCTTATTTTTATATTTCTCTGAAATTTGTCAACATATCTGTCTTTCTATTTCTCCCTGATTGTTTGGGAGTCTATAATACACCCCCAGCAAAGTTATTTTGTTGTTAAGTTCTGCCCATATGCCCTTATTTGAAGAAGCTTCTGAGATATTACTTCTCTATACCGCAGCAATTGATTCCTTGATCAATGCTGCAACACCAGCTCCTCTCTCGCACCCCACACCACTGTCATGCCTAAAGAGTCTATAACCTGCAATCTTGACCCTCCCTCAACTATATTTTCCAGATAGCAGTGATATCATAGCCTACGTGTTAATCAACACTGTGAACTCATCTGCCTTACAAGACTCCTTGTATTTAATAAATGCAACCCAGCCTCGGCATTCTCCCTTGTGTGCTAACTTGAATATCTTTGCACTACCTTCCAGACTGACTTAATTCTTCTTCCATAGTTGTCTGTGTATCATCTCCTATTGTACTTCCACTCCCCATTCCACTCCCCTTTACCTATATTTACTTGTCCCAGGACTGGTTTCTAACACCCTACGTCACGTTCAGGGACAGTAATACGTAACATACATACACATCACTACCACCTCGTCAAGGGCAAGTCAAATGGGCAATAAATGCTAGACTGACATTCTATAAATGAAAAAAGAAACAAGTAAATCAGGGAAATTAAGATAAATAGGACAGGTGAACATTATAGTGTGATATTCTCCAGTCCGCAAGCCAATGTAAATACTTGATATCTTACCCAGACACTGGCATACATACACACACAATCACACATTTACACAAAGTGCTAATTAAAAGAAACCCAATGATAATTACTTGTAATAAGCTCACTTTAATTTCAAATAACGCCCGTTTAGATTACTATAAAAATGACTTTTGCTCCGAAAATGGCTTTTAATCTAAACTGTGGAATCTAGTAAAACGTATGTGAACAGCATAGTTTATTGGAATCAGAGGATTAAGTCAATACTAATTATGTTCAACGACTATCCTCTGATCAATATTGCTTCACATTAAACAACTCTAGTGGAAATAAAACAAAAATGAGTTTCAGCTTTGTTGCTGTTTGGAATCGTGATTTGCTGGATGCTCTGATACGGAGAGCGTGAACGGACCTGCGACAAATTCCGGTTAAACAGTATCTTTAATTTTTTTAACGTGAGACATGAGTTCTGTTAAAACAGGGCAACGTAGCAGAAAAGGACGCCGCGCTCTGGAGAAAAGCTGAAATTTCCCTGGCGTAAAGACAACATTGCGATCAGCATAGGAGGAAAATAAAGTGACACCTCGTCAAATCATGAATCGCATGTTCCCTGCTGCGAGAACTGGGATCTAGAAACGGAAGTCTTTCTGTTTATTTTCTATTTTAATTGTTGCTAATTAAATTCCAGTTAATGCACTGTGCTGAGCTTCCAATAATGATGTGTCCTTTTTTCACGTTCAATACCATTTCTAAACCTTAATAATATCGTTAAACCAATCTGGAGCAGCGAAGGTTGAGATAGGACCTGATTGATGTGCCTCAGATTATAACCGGCATAGATAGGGGGCTAGAAAGGCACTTTGTCCACTAATAGAGGAATCAGTAATCCAGGAGCATTGATTTAAAGTAAGGGGCAGAAGGTTAACAGGAGAGTTGAGAATATTTTTCACCCAGAAGATGAAGAGAGTCCGGAATTCACTGCCTGAAAGGGTGGTTAAATCACAAACTCTGGCAAGCTTTAAGCAATATTTAGATATTCACCTGCATTGCCATAGCCTCTTGGGCTGGGGGCCAAAAACTGGAAGATGGGATTACTATAGTCTGTTAGAGATAGCAAGAACGACAGATGCTGGAGTCAGAGACAACAGCGTGGAGCTGGAGGAACACAGCAGGGTCAGACAGCATCAGAGGAGCAGGAATATTGACGTTTCGGGACCCTTCTTCAGAAATAGCGAGGGGGAAGGGAGCTCAGAAATAAAGGGAGAGAGGAGGGGCAGGGCTGGGGAAGGTATGTGGGATGGTGATAGGTGTGTACAGGTAGGGAGTGGTAAGGATTAGTCAGTGGGATGGCTGGGGCGGATAGGTGGGAGAGAAGATGGACAGGTTGTGTCAGGTCAAGGAGGCGGGGATGAGAGGGAGGGTTGGTTATGGGATGAGGTGGAGTGGGGAGGGGTAGTGGGGAGATTTTAAAACTAGTGAATTCCATGTGTAGGCCATTGGGCTGTAGGTTCCTGAGGAGGAATATGAGGTGCTGCTCCTCCAGTATGCGGGAGGTGTCATTTTTGACACTGGAGGAGGCCCAGGATGGTCATGTCACCCAGGGGAGTGGGAGGGGGAGTTAAAATGGTTGGCAACCAGAAGATGTTGTTGTTTGTCGCATTCAGAGCGCAGATGCTCTATGAAACAGTCTCTCAGTCTATGCTTGATTTCACTGATGTAGAGGAGGCCACATTGGGAGCAACGGATACAGTAGAGCAAGTTGATGGATGAGCTCCCTTTTATGAGCTCCCTTCCCCCTCCCCATTTCTGAAGAAGGGCCCCAACCCAAAACATCAACTTTCCTGCTCCTGTAATGCTGCCCGGCCTGCTGTGTTCCTCCAGGCCCACACTGTGTTGTTTCTTACTCCAGTCTGTTGTTAGATCTGTTGACCAGTGGTACAGGATGGACTGAATGGCCTCCTTCAGGGCTGTAAAAGTTTAATGAGTTTATGCAATTATCATTAAAATTATTGTTTGTGTGAAAAGAAAACTCGATGTGTCTTTAGAAGGACATGAACAGTTAAGTGAACTGTCAGGTATATGTGGGATGAAATTTGGTGTGCTACCTTTGGCAAGAAACCTAACAAATACTAAATGGCAATAATTTAAAAGCAGAAAGTAGTTAGGCAGCCTTAGGTTTCAGATGTACTGTTTAATCTTTAACATCAGAGGATACATTGACATATCCTGTAAAAATAGTTCATGAGTCTCCAGCTGTTATCAATAAGACACTCGGAAAGAAAAGAGTTAATGCCACATCTTTGCAAATAGTTTGTTCAGTTACAGCCAGAGTACGGGAGCTGATTCTACAGCAAAGCACTCACAGTGCTGAAGAAAAACCCAGCACCAGCGATGGTTGGGGGATGTCCTTTTAATAGAATGGATAAGAATGAGGTAGTGTGAGCCTGCTATTTCCCGTACAGCATTCATTGCTGCTACATTGTCTCACAATTGGGAATATCCAATCCGGATATCATTGTGTCATAGAGATATACAGTGTGGAAACAAACCCTCTAGTCCAACTCGTCCATGCCGACCAGATATCCGAAATTGACCTAGTCCCATTTGACAGCATTTTGCCCATATCCATCTAAACCCTTCCTATTTATACACCCATCCAGGTGCCTTTTAAATGTTGTCATTGTACCAGCCTCCATCACTTCCACTAGCAGCTCATTCCATGCGCATACCACCCACTGTGTGAAGAAGTTGCCCCTTAGGTCCCTTTTGAATCTTTCCTCTCTCACTTTAATCCTATGCCCTCTAATTTTGGACTCTGCTACCCTGGGGAAAAGACCTTAGCTATTCATCCTATCTATGCCCCTCAAGATTTTATAGACTTCAATAAGATCACCCCTCAGCCTCTGACGCTCCCTGGAAAATAGCACCAGTCTATTCCATCTCTCCCTCTCGCTCAAACATTCCAACCCTGGCAACATCCTTGCAATTGTTTTCTGAACTCTTTCAAGTTTCAAAACATCCTTCCTATAGCAGGGAGACCAGAATTGAATGCAGTATTCCAAAAGTGACCTAACTAATGTCCTGCACAGCTGCAATGTGACGTCCTAACTCCTATACTCAATGCACTGACCAATAAAGGCAAGCTTATCAAACGCCTTCTTCACTATCCTGTCTTTCTGCATCACTACTTTCAAGGAGTTATGAACCTGCAACACTCCCCAAGACCTTACCATTAAGTGGATAAATCCTGCCCTGGTTTGCCTTTCCAAAATGCAGCACCTCACATTTGTCTAAATTAAATTCCATCTGCCAATCCTTGGCCCACCTGTCCATCTGATCAAGGTCCCGTTATACTCTGAGGTAACCTTGTTTGCTGTCCGCTACACCATTAATTTTGGCATCATCTGCAAACTTACTAACCGTACCTCCTATGTTCACATCTAAATCAGCTCTTTTGGTTCTAGTTTTGGTCTCCTACTTTACGGCGGTGTCAAGACAATAGACACTGCATTTAAAAAAATGAATAGAAACCCTAGAAAATACCATAAGAAGTATTGAGGAGAGTGTAAAAAAAATACAAACGGTTAAGGGTCTTCATCGAAGGATTCACAATTTTGAGGGTTTGATCAAGTATCACATTTACTGGACACTTAGTTGTTAATAAACATACTTAACTTAAAGATAACCACAAAAAGAATCAAAGGAAGTGAATGGGGAAATGTCTTCAATCAGAAAGGTGCTAGGAAAATGGGTTCTGTATCATCCATTCTTATGCATCAAGAGGTCTCTTCAATTAACAAAATGGTGCTGATGAAGCACACAAATACATATTCAAAGAGAAGTTCACTGTAGGCCAGGTTTATATGGGGATTACCCCAATGCACTGAACCATCAGACAACATGTCTGGTTGGTACTAAAGTGGTTTTTGGTGACTCACAGGTTTGTGTCCAATCCAATTTTTTCATGAACAACTTAGTTAAGCTTCTTGTGACATTGTGCACACAGGAAGAATGAGCAGAAACCACACAGTGCAGGTCTGTTTGAATGGGGTGTAGGTTGAGGGGCAAAAGTTCCCAGCAGAAACCTATGTCCATAGAGAGTTGTCAAAGCGCAGACCTGCTGGAGAACAGATTTCCAGGAGTGCCATAGCACCCTGGAATCCCTGTTTGCACACTGGTATCCAGAGCCATGAATATAGCAGCTATCACAACAGCATCCAAGTATATTCCAGTATATCACTCAGTTGGGTAGTTACTCTTAGGGCTGGAATGGAAGCTGAGACATTTCCCATCAGATGTTGCATGGTGCTTGGTTGAACACTGCTGCTGGAATTAGCAGCTCATTCCACCTTAGAAATGATGGGCTCCAGGGCACATTGCCAAGTTAGTACCAGCTCCAACCATGCTCCTTGACAATGAATGTTCCTGGATCTCACAATTACTAGTCCAGTGGCATTATCATGATGCCAACACCTCCCCCGTTTTCCAATGTTTTCAAGCGATGACAAGTGAGTTTGGCCTTTGCAACAGTGAAAATTGTATGAGTCTGAGCTGGAGCGATGAACATTAATATAAGTTGTGAAAACAAAAATAACACAAATAATCAGCAGGTCAGAGAACCTTTTCAATGAGAGAAACATGGTTAACATTTCAGAAACAAAAACCGAAACTGCTGCAAAAGCTCAGCAGAACTGAGTTCTGACGAAGGATCGCTGGATCCAAAATGTTAACTCTGACTTCTCTCCACAGATGCTGCCAGACCTGCTAAGATTTTTCAGCAGATTCTGTTTTTGTTTCAGATTTCCACCATCCACGGTTCGTTCATTTTTTTTCACATTTCAAAGTGAATGGTCTTTCATCAGAATTGGGTTACATCGTCACAACTGATACAATAGAGATAATAGGTACTGCAGATGCTGGAGAATCTGAGAGAAACTGGGAGAATGGAATGGAATCCTTACAGGAAGCAGGGAGTGAGTAAGACTAGTCGAGGGAATTATAGGAGTCAATAAGTTTATAGTATTTGTTGATGGCTTATCCTCAGAAATGGAGATGTCAAAGTTAAGGAAGGAGATAGAAATAGACCGTGTGAAGGTGACGGAAGGGTGGAAATTGGAAGCAGTAGTTCAGGGTGACAGCAGGGAACAGGATGATGTAATCACCAATGCCCAAGAAAATGAGCTGAAGGAAGAGGCCAAAAGCAGGACTGGAATAAGGCATGTCCCAAAGATCTCACAAAAAGCAATAGTATAATTAGCACCTATGCAGCACAGTTTATCCACCTTACTATTTGTATGTGTCCTGAATAACAGAAATTGTTGGTAGCTGAGTGATAGGGGTGGCAAACGCAGCAGTGGCTTAGGCTAACTGTACCCCTAGTAGGGATATTACATGCACTCACTAACTGATCACTCATGTGAGATCAGTAAAGGTTTCCTGCACTGCACAATGTTGTAGAAACAATATTCCTGGATTTTCCATCTAGATTGCCAGTGCATCCTAACCAAGTGCCTGGTGGTTCTCCGGTTCCTGCTGATGATGCAACCCCTCCTCCATCCCAGCTCATTTATCCAAAGAGGCCAAATCAGTTTTAAATGTAATGATGGAAATTCTGGCGCTATTTGAAATCTGTATTGGATAGTGAATAAGTTAGACAACTGACAGTCTATCAATACCCAAGAAATAAGAAGGAAGATTCAGAATGCAGGACCCAGGCAAAATTTGAAGATGCGAAAACTGAATTCTGCTGCACCAGACTGCCATCCAAATATTGTACCAGAGTCCACTCATTTCTATCAGTTACTCATTTTTATACTGCTCCACTTGATGGCTAAACAGTTCCCTCAGTTCAAATTTATGCATTCCTATCCAATTTCATGTTATTTATGTTAGAGACATGATAATTGAAACTTCCGCTTTACATCTGGTGTTCTGAGTTCCAAGCGACAAACAATTCCTGCATACTCAACAATCAACTGCTGTAATTTTGTTTATATTGTTTGTCACCTTTATCGTAGGTCTGATATTCTCAGCCTGAGTGGCTATCAGATAGTTTGTGAAGACTGGGCTCATTAGTTCTGTTTGTTCAACCCTTCAAAACTAACTGAGTAATGATTGACCATTGGCAGATGACTAGTAGTATTATATTTTGACACCATAGGGATTCACTTAGACTTTCTTCAATGGTATAGAGTGTAGAGCTATATAGAATTAATTTAGTTTAATCCTTGACAAAAGGCAGTGAATTGCTATTTGATTCTTTTACTGAAAAGCTGGTAATTTAAAATGTTCTTTTTATCCTGGGAATAGTTTTACAATGGATTACTGCTCCATGTAACAATAGACTGAGTAGGCAGAAATCTGTCCTAGTGAAGGCAGTGACATGAACTAAATTGAGGTCATGGTCAGTTTCAGCACAGGAGAGGCAAACTGCGTAGAAATAGAATAGCAGAGAGATTTTTTTAAGGGGAAACTAGGCAAGCATATGAGGGAGAAGGAATTGGATGGTTACATGGGTAGATTTAGATGAGAAAAAGATTGGAGAAGGCTAAGGTGGAGTATAAACATTGGCAGACACAGTGACAAGAACAAAAATTTGGTCCCTTGAGTCTATTCTGTCATTTGATAAGATCATGACTGATCTGATTATGGCCTTAACTCTACTTTGCTGCCAGTCCCTCACCAGCTTCCCACCCTCCATAACCCTTGACTTCTGGGTTAATCAAATATCTGTCTAAATTAGCCTTTACTATATTCAGTTATCAAACCTCCACAGGGAAAGATAATTCCAAACATTAACAAGCTACTTCATTCCTAACATCAGTTTTACGCTGCCTAAATCTCACCCTCCTTTCTGATGCCTATCTCATATGACCCCTTCATGGCCGCTTATACCTGTATTCCCCTCACAGGACATCTCGTTCCATGTCCTGCTGTATTCCGTATTCTCCCACTTACCCCCATAATACCTCTTTGCATTCCCTACCCCATCTTCATTCTATGCATCCTCATAAATTTGATGCATACTGTCCGTGCTCCCTCTATGCCCTATATGTATAGCCACATACCCGGGATTAACTATGAGCTTATCTTTGAAACAGATAGTTTTTAAAAACTGTTAAAACTAATTGAGCTGTCATTCAAACACCATTCATCCTGAAATTACATCTCTTATTCATAAAACCAGGCAATAATGTAAAACCCTCAAGTGGCGAATTTGTTTTTAAAAGCAATCTTGTATTCAGTACCCACATCACAACCGGGTAATCCTTTTAAAATCTCTTAAAATTACTGCACAAAAGGTAAGCACAGCAACACCCCCTGCCCTGAGATAACTAGTTCTGTAGAGTTCAAAACTCAGCCAAACATTCATAATAGGCCCAGTCGTCAAAACAAACCAGAACCAAAGAAAACAATGCATTCAATAGAAAAAGCAGGAACAAATGGTTCCATTTTGCTTGGGTCTGCAATTGTTGCTAATCCTTAGTTATCTTTGATAAGGTGATGTTGGGCTGTCTTCTTGAACAAATAGTCCATTTGTTGTAGGTACATTAACAATGCTGTTAGGGAAGTGTTCTATGATTTTGACCCAACAACCCTACAGGAATGGTGACATATTCCCATGTCAGGATCATGAGTGGCTTGGAGGGATCTTGTAGTTTGTACTGCCCTTTTCATTCCAGCTGTCACACTCATGGGCTTTGAAGGTGAATTCCACCAGTTTTTTATTCTCCAAGTGAAAGTTGCTACAACAGGCGTCCAGTGTGTAGTGGATCTTTTAAGTGCATATCACTGCTACTTTTTGTGTATTCTTGTCACCATTAGTTGTGCGTCTGCTGGTTTTCTATATTTACCTGATTCATCTCAGTGTAATGCAGAGATTACACTAATTCTAAATCAAAAGTTTGTTTACAGAACATTAAACATCTTAGAATTTCCACTAGTTTTAATTCATCTGTGGGCTTTGCAAGGAGGCCCACTTATTCTATAGTGTCTTCTCCCGCTCTGTGGAATCAGTGACTTGACTCTACTCATAGGCTTAAGCAATCAAACACAATTACGTAGATCATGAACAGACTAGCTTAATCAACTACAGGTTAATCAGTATTAAACAGGACATGCAGGGCATTTAATTCACATCAGGCTGTTACACCACGGATTCCAAGCAGTGTTTTGTTCTGTTTGAAGCACATTTTCCAATGGGAACAACAATCCTTCAACCCTGAAATAATATTCTTCAATGTAATGTCAACTTACCTCTCAGGACAGAGCCTACGATACATTTTGAAGTTATCAGGGCATTTAATATTTCCCTGTCACAATGTTGCCAACTGTTCTGTTGATTCTTACCAGTGATCGAAAACTCTACAATAAGGCAGGGTTTTTGTTTTAGCACAGAAAGTTTAGCATCAGCACAGAATATTTCCTATAGAGCTCACAATGACAACCTTGACCCCAGAACAGATTATGGTTAAGTGACCACAGGCCCAAAATTGGACATTCTAAATTGACCCACAGCTGGAGAAATTGGCCCTGACAAAAAATTGGTCAAATTAAATTAAACAGCAGCCAGCAGCTATCAGTGACAGTGAACAGAGGAATCCAAGGTTGAAGAGGTTACAAAGGTTCAAGGGGAACCAGTTAGAACGAGCTTGAGGGTTGTATATTAGAGAAGTATCAGGCAGACTTTCTGGAATCTTGATATCCAGCCAGTGCCTGAGGATGTGCATTTTACAGTCAGCCTTCCTGCTCCTCTGATGCTGCTTGGCCTGCTGTGTTCATCCAGCTCTACACCTTGTTATCTCTGTATAAACTGGTTGGTGCCCAAAACATGGACAACAATATTTATGTGATTCTGACCCATGACAGGGCTACACAGAAGTAAATGTTGAAGGAAGGAAAGGCAAATTTGAAGGTTTTTGAGATTCCTGGCTTTGTTCTTGCCTCCACCACCAGATGAAATTCTGGCCCCAAAAGCTTACCTAACGTCCATTCGTATATAGGGGTCACCAAGTAATGGTTTAAATAATGAAAGAGAAGATGAATGGGCTTTGTTACTATATAATCAGCCTTCTTAATTTTTGCAGCCATATTATTTTACATTTAAACAACTACGCAGACTTTAGCCATTCAGGATGGTATTTTTGCAATGTTTTCCTGCTGTTTGGAGAGGCCAGGTGGATATCTTATGCATTTTTCAGTGCAATCACTCAGTAGATATTTCTCATTCAAGGGCACATGGTATCCCATTCATAACTAATTTTTTACTTCATACAAAGATCAGGCCTGTCTCTGTGACAAGCACCTGTCTCCTTCATAGAAATACAGTTTTCTACATTTGCTTAATGACCCTGTTAAGCAATGCCTTCTACTTTCCTGTTAAAATCCTGATCCCATTGTCAGCCAGTGTTCTCACAGCAAAAGCATGGTAATGTTTTCTAGGAGGAAGCAGTAACTGCAAATGTTGAAAATCTGAAGAAGGAACAACAAATATTGGATAAACACAGCAAGCTAGTCAGTCTTTATAAGTAGAAAACACAAATTAATATTCCAGATACATATCTTCCACTATGATTAAAATATTCAGAAGTGTTTTCAATTATTTGGTGCCTTTATGTGACTTAATGCGCTGCTAGCATCTAGTTATGAAAACACAAAAGATCTAAATTATCAGTTACACGTAAAAATTGGATCAGTCACCACTATCCAAACCTGTGAAGCAATTACAAAGCTCACCTGATTTCACATCGGACTGAGTACACTGCAGCTGTACTAATATCTATAGATATTTATCATTAGAGTTTCAATTTATGCCTGAGATCATTTCAAGATTCTGCATCTTGCAGTTATATCACTGCAGGTATAATAGCTCCAATTGAATGCCTGTAAAGATAGTCAGTATAAATAAATGAATAGTGTACATTAGATTATAATTGTGACTTCAGGATACCATCTTCTCAAGGACGACTAGAGATAGGCAATAAACAGTGGCCCAGCCAATGACGCCCACATCCCACAAGTGAATAAAAAAGTGTTATTGATTCAGACACAAGATAATGAGATCCACTTTGTTGCTGGACAAGGAGAAAGTTTTGAGATTACACAATGAGAATAATAAGTAAAAGCACGTAATAACATTTAACATTATATCATGCAGGCGGAGAGCTATTATTAACTCCTTTCACTGTGCCGTGATTTTCTTTAAGTTTTTGTATTCATTCATGGGCTGACAGCGTTGCTGGCTAAGCCTGCATTTATTGTCCAGAGGGAAGATTGGAGAATAATCAATATTAATTCTTGGTTCAAGCAGGGCAAGAGGGATAATCCAGAAAATCATAGGCTGGTGAACCTTATATCAGTGGTAGGGAAATTGTTGGAGAGGGTTTCTATGCATCCCCCTCATTCTTTTTAACTCTAGTGAATTTACTCCTAACTTTTATACAATATACTATACATTTATACATATACCAGGTACTTTATAACATAAGTTGTTTTATGGGTGCGAGGAAATAACTTTTTTTAAAAAAAAATGCACCTTGAACAAAAATAGAAGTTGAAGACTCAAAACAAAACGGTCTTACATATGTGGCCTCATGGAAAGAAATAAAGCTGCTGTTTTAATCAATGTTTTTGACCTTCTGATTAAACTATTCACTGATTACTTTGAATTTCTTGATGCAAGTACGCGTTAGCAACAAGAAATGCAATGTAAGAAACATACATTAGTGAAATGGTTAACATTATTTGGTATATCTTAAATTTGAACAACTGTAATCTGGAGATAATTGATGATAATTTGCATCATGATGATTTCGCAGCCTTCATCTTGTTAACACTCCAACGGCTCCAGCAGTGTCTCAGCACTGAAATTAACAATTTCATGTATTTTTAAAGAACACACTGTTAATTAGGAAAAGTGCTACTGTTCTTTGCATTTCTTTTAAAGCTTCATTACCCTCCAAGGTTTTATTTAATTCGAATGCATTTACCGAGATAACAGTTACTTGTTAAAAAAAAATCATTCTCCTGTTCTTTCTGAGTTCGGAGATACAAGATTGAAAATTATTGTTATCATCTAAGCATTTAATGTGGTCATATTAAAATTCAATGGTGGTGTTGATTCAATTCTCTATGCAAAAGTTGCCAGGTTACAGTAACATTATTTGTAATTAGAAGTTTTCATTTGCAGAGTAAAGGAGGGATTTGTATTATTTCATTGAACATTTTCTCTCTTTTTGATGGTACATCTCAAAGTCTATGGTAGGAATTTTTTTAGCTGCCTTGAGCAATTTTGACAATAGCAATGAAACTGGGAAAATATGGCAAGAATTTAACAAAATATGTCAAATGCTGATGTCAAGAAAATAATTTCTGGTTATCCCCTAAAGTTTAAAATAGTGAGTTCTGAATCTGCAACTAATGAGCTGCAACTACCTTATGTCCATACATTATCATTTCATTACTAGATAATCCCACCTCTGTTCCATATATCTCCCCATTCTCCCTTGCTCCCACAAGAAACTAGTCAGCACCAATTCCTGACATGAAAGACAGAAAAGTCACCTGGGCAATGGCAACTCACTGCTTCCTTCTGTGGGCCTTTTTCCTTCACCATCACTATCATTTCCCTGTGTGCTTCATGGTCTTTTCCACCCTTTGTCCACACAAGTGGACTTTGTCAAGCCACGAGCATTTGCCAGGATGCTTTGGTCACCAGGGCACAGACGCATCACATGCATCACTCTCTTAGCACTCAATCTCTTTGTGCTTACTTGGAGGCTGTCAGACTCTCAGGTCTGCGTCATGCATAGGCTCTTCAGTCTTAACTTATCTGGTGTCAGGATGTGTGGCTTGCATTGATGCTTACTGCAGAGGGAGAGGGAGGCACTGTCTGAACAGTCAAAGGGGTGGGCACACTGCCTTAAGGCACTAGCCTACACCATTGTTGTACATGCAACAGTTTATACGGTAAACACACTGTATGTGTTTTGACCAAAAGGCCATGCCTGAAAGTCAAAGGGGGCCAGTCATTAACAGGGTGAAGTGTGGCCTATGGCCAGTCAGGAGGTGCCACCACAGTCAGTCAGGGGGTATGCCTGATCTCAATCCAGGGGCTTTGTCACAGTCAGTTGGGTGCATGGTGCAACCAGAGACCAGGGATGAACTCTGATTTCTCTCCACAGATGTTGCCAGACCTGCTGAGCTTTTCCAGCAATTTCTGTTTTGTTTCTGATTTTCAGCACCCACAATTATATCAATTCTTTTTTTAACCAGGGCTCAGTGTTTTTGCTGTCCAGAGGTTTGATCATGGTTTGTCCTGCAGGTCAGTTGAGTTGCTGTAGAGGTGCTACTCTGGGTGTTGGGTTGTGAGCAGTTGGGTCTATCCTCCCAAGTCAATCTGGGGATATAGGTCACAGGTGTTAACTGTTGGGGGTTTATCAGGAGTTCATGGAGGGTCTCGGGAAAGTGGAAAGTTCATGAATGAGTTCAGGATTCATTGGACTGGGTTACTGAGAGATGGATGATCATGAAAGAGGGCAATTCAAGATAGCAGGATGGGATTTCATAGAGCAGTGGAGGGGATGAGAAGCTGCAAGAGGGGGGAGTTCTCACAAGTCAAATCAACTCTGGCCTCCACATTGAGGAGAGTGCATAGCCAATATGGGCATGGCAGGTAACAAAGCCATGGGCTCAGGAAGTAAATTGTAAACATTAAAAAAAAGATAAAGGTGTTGAATGGAAACCAAGGGAGGCTGAAAGGTGTTCGGGATGTAGGGATAATAACAGAAAAGGCTTCAATGTTTGCACCATGCTGGCAGGGCCTTGCCATATAGCCCAGAGAGGATGTGCCACATCATCATGACAATTTGTGCCCTTCTCAACTGGAGCCAACAAAGGGGACATGGCCTGAATTTAGATAAAATGGGAGAATGAGAGCAATCCTCTCACATCAGGATGAGACCACGTTAAAACTAGGCACAACCAAATGTAAGAGGCCAAAGAGAACCTCATTGAAACCTGCTTTCAGGAAGCATGATGTGGCTTGTTCCTTTCATTGTGTCACCCCCTGTTCATTATATGGCCAACAGCCCCTAATCAGGCCACAATGCTCATGGACCTGGTTATTTCTGAACTCCTTGAACTTTTCTGTGGCTGACAAAATGTTTTCTTCTCCATGTGATTGCATGTGTGGTATTTTTGGATGATGTCACTTTCAATTATCTGTACTTTACACATCTTAAAATCATAGAATCATATAGTATAGACGAGGCCCTACAGCCCATCAAATCTGCCTATCTCAAGTACTTTGTAACATTATACTTCTTTCAACACCACTGAACATTTCTTTTAACCCAGGACACTGCACTGACCTGGACTGGTCTACATCAAGTGGGTTAGATTACTTTGGCAGTCTAGAGAACAAAGCACTGCCCTTCTTTCAACCAACCTGTCCACCAGTGCCTCCTCCTGCTCAGTTTCCCTTTCTGGGCCATGTCCTCAGTGCAATGTCCGGCAGAGTGTGAAGGCCACTTCCCGCCCTCAGCCGGAACTGGGGTTTAAATATGGCACCA
>JAHRHZ010000263.1:35799599-35922528 GCA_024137785.1 Ginglymostoma cirratum | reverse complement strand
GGGCCTAAACCCTTCATCAGAAAATCATTTTCTGATGAAGGGTTTAGGCCCAAAACGTCAAGTTTTCCTGCTCCTATGATGCTGCTTGACCTGCTGTGTTCATCCAGCCCCATGCTTGTTATCTCGGATTCTCCAGCATCTGCAGTACCTTTTATCTCTGCAGAAAGCTTTGAATTCTGTCTTTTAGTTCACAGTAAAGGCTAAACTTAATGCATAGTGTACTTCTAAAGCTTTCAATAACAGCATTATTTCTTTTTGAAAAAACATGCAGCACTTGCACGTCTGTCATTACTTTGAATCAATTAGCATTTGAATGAAGGGATTTTGTTTCATCCGTCTTATTAAATACTCTACCTGTCCTCTAAACACAGACATGAATCTATACCTACTCAAATAACTCCTCAAGTTTAGAAATGCATGTCTTTACTCAGACAAAGATTTTAGGTCGATCTTTCTGTATCATTATTAATAAAGACAAGACCAGATTTCTGAAAAAGAAAAGAATTGAAAATGGTATATATTTGTGCTTATCAAGGAGATGGATGACAGTGCTAGAGAAAGGAATATTTTCGTACTTTATTTTCCATGACAGCATGTTTAAGCATGGGTCAGCTCCAGTTAGAACACATTCTAAATTATCCTGTCAACTTGCTCAAAAAAATCTGAATCAGTGCCACTTTCTCTTTCCCCATTAAGTCAATTTATATGGCTTGAATAAAAATGAAAAAGCAGCAATTTTCATACAGGAAAACTCCCTAAACTAATCTGATTTAGAATCCTGAACAACTGTCAATTCATTGCCCCTGCTCAAATGGAATTTTAATCTGGGTTAAAAGGATGAATATGAACGGTGTTGCAACATAGCAAGTTACCAAACCTCTGAGGAATTGGTAATCTAAATATTTTAAAATGTGCCCAGAAATAGCTACAAAAGTAATTTGAACGATCATGTTATCTTCAACAGTAATTTATGATCCTCCAAGTGCTGGGTGATTTAACACATATTGAGCCCGTGGCGAATCCGTTGGTGAGGATCCCAGTTTACACGCTGCTGTGTAGTAGACAGGGAATGGTGATGAATTTCCGCAGGTGACCAAATTTGAGGAGGTTGCTCCACAGCCAAACTTGGTTGATACAGTCAAAGGCCTTTATAAAGGTCAAAGGTTACATATAGGGGCTGCTGCTGCTGTCTGCATTTTTCTCAGGTCAACATCTCCAGTATCGAGGCAATGGTTCCAGTCAGTCAACCCACACTGGGTGGGCTACATCATTCACAGACCAGGCACAAGACTGCCAAAGGGGACTCTTTACTCTGAGTTTAGTCATAGTGAACTATTACCAGGAGGCCGGAGGAAATGCTTCAAGGACATCTTCACAAACTCACTGAAAAAAATACTATAACCTCACCATCACATGGGTATCTCAAAGCCAATTTAATGAAGACATATTCACAAATAAGTCAACCAGTTTGAGTGCTTCTGACAGGCCCAATTGGAGGACAAGATCAAACAGCAGAAGACGAGTGCAGAATCTCGAGCATCTGACCCACCCGCTTCTTCACAGCACCACCTTGACCATACAGCCCACATTGGGCAGTGTATGCTAATCTAGAATTAGATGAATTAGACACCTCAGGACCCGCAACACCAGAGAGGGAGAAAGTTATCCTTGATCCCAAGGGACCGCCTTAGAAGGAGAGAAGAATTTGATGTAATTAATACTCAGGAATAGGCACCTTTCTTACCAACAACAAATAATTATTGAATGTAAATTTTAATACGACTATTAAAAATACAGGAAGCAAAGATACAGGCCACATCGGAAATGCACAACTGGCAGAACTACCAGCTAAAACAATAAATTCATATTTTAGATGAGCATTAGAACTGACAAAGCTTTGACTTTTCTTTCACTTTCATTTTCTATTAACCCTGATGGGTACCTCAGCATTGGTAATTGGTAATCTATGTTAAGTAATGGAAGTCATCATAAGTAAACTAGAGATTATCTGTATATGTAAATGAACATTGGTCAACATGGGTTCATCCACAGCGCTATGCATTTATATAAGCATCTTTAATATAATGAATGCCCCAAGGTGTTTACTGTAGGATAAGATCCTGTTCAATTAATTTGGTATCTCTAAAGAAGTTATAAAACCAATGGAGAGTAGTAACCTCTCTGAGTCTTCAATTCATTGTCAGCTAGTGAATATTACTGACAAGATAGTACATTTCAGGCATTATTTGAAGTGATGGCTGGTCTTGAAGCATGCTGTCTGTGTGTTGGAAGTACTCCCATTATGTTAATGCTTGGAGTGATTTTATATAACTGAGTGGCTTATAGTGCTTCAGAGGGCAGTTAAAAGCCAACCACAGTGACATGGGATCAGATTTACATACAGATTGGAAATGGCAAGGTGGTTTTATTCCTCAGTGGAATTCAATGAAACAGTTATTTTATATGGGTGACTAACAGCTTCATGCTCACTCAAATTGATACCAATGTTTTATTTTCAGCTTATTTTGGGAATGGAATTTAAATTCTTGAGGAAAGTGGTGAAATTTCCAATTCTTTGGTCTCCGCATTACTGGTCCAGTAACATATCATATAACTGTTACACTAAAGTGCACCCATCACACTGTCATGTACTCATTACTCTACCATGTAACCATTACACTACCATGTAAACATTATAATACTGTTCTTGCATCTCCAATGCAGGCTTGCTTTCCAATGGCAAAGCTAAATTATTAATTAACTAAACTAAAAGTTGTGGATGTTCCAGGAAAACTCCAGGGACGGGTAAGAAATTTGTTGGAAGACTGAATTCAACATATTTATGAACATACTGATTGAATAATAATATTATTGATTTCAAGATATTTATAAATATATTAAACGTTACACATTAAGTGTGTTTTTATATCAGTCTGGAATGATGGAAGGGCACAAGCTTACCATTACCATGGAGATGAATTTCTTTGTTCAGTATTTTAACAAATGGCCCTTCTGCCAATTGTGTTGTGTTGCCCATTATTGCTCACATAAGGGCATTGTCCCAACACTATGGGTATAATCCAGAGGCAGGTGGGCTTGTCACTGTGTGGGGAATTTGATGTTCTAACCTGTTCATGTTGCTTGTGGGGGTCTTGCTTTCTTAAAGGCACTTGGTACCCAATTGAGCAACCTAGCATTGGGAAGGGTCTGGGTGAGTTTTCTGGAATCCACACATCTCTTGCTGCCAGATTGTCCGTCACTTTTCCAACATTACAGTTACAAACCAGACTGCACCTCAGAAGCACTTTATTGGTTGTACAGCACTTTGACATATCCTGTGTCATGAAAAGTGCCACATAAATGAATCTGTCCTTTAATTTTCTCTCTGTTTTGCTCCATCCTCCATCTCTTCCACCTGCTGAATCCCAACATTGTGTCCTCATGATGGAGAGATGTAAGGGCTCAACACCAATGTCATCTTGTCAGACAATGTTAGGACCCTTACACAGATTTAGGTGTTCTATTTCCCCTCGCAGAGCCTTCGTTCCTAGATGACATTTGTGCTGCTAAGCCTTATAATGATGTGACAAGACTTATCTTTTCCTTGCAAAGTATAAATCAGACTAGCTTTATTTATAAACTACAGCAATTTGTGGACAAGAGGACAAGTAATTTGCCCCGCTCTTGCATCAGGAGTGAGACTTTCAAAGCACATTGCATTGAATCTGCAGCTTTTTTAAATTTGTATCCTGTATGAACGTTATTATTTTTGTCAATTGCGTCTATGTGACAAGATTTGAAAATGGAACAATGAGGAAGAACAGCATGTGCTCAGCAGATAACCTGCTGTAATGAAATGGTAATTATCTCGCTCCAGGATACCGCTCTTCCACCAGCGATTACACCAGCAAAATGTGTCAAAAATGCCGCATCAATTACTTCCTTTTTGTGACTGATTGCAAATTCTATTCTTTATCCATTATTGCTGTCACACTTCTGATATCTCCATCATCATCCTTATGTTGATTAAGCTTGGTATATGTAGAAATGGCACATTCGTTTCTCTTTTGCACTCAATGCAGCTTTAGGAACATACAAATTCAGGAGGTGGAGGACAGCAATCAGCCTCTCAAACATTTTCCACAGTTCAATTATATCTTGGCTGATTGATGCCTCAGCAGCATGTATTCCCATTTTCTTCATATCCATTAATAACAAACATAAATAACCTAACAAAAATGCATCAAACTCACAAAAAATTAAAAAGCTTTACTTGACCTGGTGTCTACGGGTCAGGTGTACCGCTGACTAAAGCATTGATCTCTATTCTTAGATCATGAAATTTAAATTGTTTGGTGGGATATAAATCCAATTGATCAATTTGGAATTAGAGGGCCAGAAAAGTGAAAACTTGTGATTCAGAGAAGTTATATTCATTTTCCGTTTCTTTTCATCTTGTGATAATTTTATGAGGTTTCCTAATTACTTTCTTTACCTGCATATCAATCTTTTGCAATTCATGCACAAGGATACCCCGATCCCTATGTATCTCAGACCTCTGCAATCTCTCAACCTTAGATAACATGCCTTTTTTTTTCTTTCTGTCAAAATTGACCATTTCACATTTTCCCACACTATCTTCAACTTGCCAGATCTTTGCTCATTCAACCTATTTATATTTTACCAACTTGATTTCCTACCTAGGCTTATGTCGTCAGCAAATCTAACAACTATACCTTCCGTGCCTTCCTCTATGTCATTTACATAAATAGTTGGAAATCCCAGCACTGGCATCTGTGGCATACCACATCATACATCATGCCAACCCGAAAAAGACCCATTTACACATACTTGCTGCTTTCTGTTAGCCAGCCAATCTAGCCACATCAATTTGCTACCACCTATGCATTGAGGTCTTTATTTTTTGCGATAACCTTAGATATGACACCATTGCCTTCTGGAAACCTGAGTACAATACATTCCCTGTTTTCACTTTATATCCGCAACTCATGTTATCTTTTCAAAGAACTCCAGTAGATTGGTCAAATATGATTCCTTTCCACAAAACTGTGTTAGCGCTGCCTGATTACCTTGTGCATACCCAAGCTCCCTGCTATAACTCCATTAATAATAGTTCCTAACATTTTCCATATGACAGATGTTGATGGCCTCTCATTTCCTGCTTTCTGTCTCCCACCCGATATTGAATAAAGGAGCTGCATTTGTTATGTTCCAATTTATTGGCACTGTCCCTGAACCAAGGGAGTTTTGGCAAATTGAAACCAATGCATCAACTATCTCACTAGCCATTTCTTTTAAAACCCTGGGATGAAATCTATCAGATGTCTGGTGCAGTTCCAACACTTTACTTAGCATCACTTCTCTGATGATTGTGATTTTCCGGAGTTCCGCTGCTCTTCCATTTTGTGATTTATCTTGATTAATTAGCTCATATAGTGGTTAGTAACAATACCTTCTGTATTTGCATTGGCATATGGCGTATTTATATTTACAGAGAAGTAGGTTCAGAAAAACTCATCAACATCCCTATTAGTTATCAACCTCTCATTAAACATAAGGCCACGTACACAAATTCTTTGACATCACAGTAGTTAAATTGTTACAAGAAAATAATCAAATGTTATCAACAAAAACAAGAACAAAGTTGCTGAAAAAACTCTGCAGGTCTGGCAGCATCTGTGAAGTTAAAAACAGAGTTAACGTTTCGGGTCTGGTAACCCTTCCTCACAGCTTTGTTTTTGTTCCTGATTTACAACATCCACAGCTCTTTCGGTTTTTAGTTAGCAACAAAAACCTTGTTCAAAGTAACTGATACACCCTAGACATACTTTCCACACACTACTGGGGTCAGAGCTAATTAATTTCTATTGCATACACACAAAGCTGGATCATTTTAGCCTCAATCTTAGAGTTAGATTTAACATTGACATTGTTCATTATAATAGTATTCAGGTATCCACTACAATTTTTTCCATGGAATAGCCCTCGAACATATGCAAATATAAATGAGAGATACAGCATGAATTTGCAAGGAAATCCTGATATCACTAATTTCATGCTTTTCTGGCTGCTACCTAGCTGTGAATTTCTTAATGAACAAGTTTAAAATTATCCACTACCCTTTGTAGTTTCTAACTCCCCACCTTTTCGGTTTCCTTCTCCACCCCCTTGCAGCTTTCCTCTCCTCCTTTGCAGCCTCCATCACTGCCTTGCAGTCTCCCTTTTTCCCCAACCACTTGGAGCCACCTTCTCCACCTCATCCATTTGCAGTCACCTTCCTTCTTTCAAAGAGCTCCAAATAATTTCCAGCTGCCTTTAACTCTTTGTTGTCAGTGTGAGGTTTCAGTGTTTATTTTAACTTCAAAAGCCTGAGATTTCGACTCTTTGGGCACCTTATGAATCAAACCATTGTGCTTTATAACAGATTCGCAGACACATATATGATTTTCCTGAGTTCATTGAGTTTGCTGATACAGACTTATTCTGAACAATGTCAATGGAATTTATGAAAACCTCTGGAGGAGCACATGGTTTCCAACTGGATCATTTCCTATGGAAAGTTTAATATTAATAGGTGATTTGGACACTACATCATTACCTCTGAACCAAAAGGTCTGTGTTTGAGTTCTAAAGCAGGACTTGTTAGCCACGTTGAGTCTGTGGTCACACAGGTTGATTGTCAATTTGCAAATCTTTCCAAAATACCCAATGGCAGGTGGTAAAAGTGGAATGTTTACTGATCAGCCATCATCAGAAGGCAATGACAAACCACCGCAGCACTTTGCTCATATGTGAGGACCAATTTGGTGAATGTCCATTGTCCATAGTGAAAGCAGAGAGACAGAAACTATTCCCACAATAATAGACTCACTGACTGTAGCATAGTTTACATCCACAATTCAGAACATCAGGGATTCAGCTAACCCTGTTTCTTCTGAGCACAACAATATTTTTGGTCCCTTTATCAGACAAAAATGGAGTTACTTCAGTCCCAAATGTAAAACTCCAGAATTATTTCTGTTCCAGTTTACACCCTCTGTAAGCACTTTAGATGGTATCATTTACCCACATGCTTTACTCACAAGAGCAGAATGTTCTAAAAAACACTACGGACTCCTACAGATGCTACCAATTTTGCATGAATTTCCAACTTTTATCTGCCCAATTTTATGGCAGAAATAAAATGTTGATCCCTTTGAATTATACTTATCTTCCACATAGTCATTTTCACTTCCCTGAGAAGAATCTGGTGTTTCATTTTTCCCAACCCCTCTGTGATAATTAGGATTCTATTCATCATCATGTCTATTACCTCACCAATTTCAACAAGGGTTTGCATACAAATGTTTGCTGTTCCCTCTGTGCATATGGGATTGTTCATGACTATCAACCATAATAGCAGCTTCTTTTACTTTAGACAATGTTTGGTCCTCGAAATCATGGCAGAATCTTGTTGAGGAACAATGTGTCTCATCAAATGGCAGGAGAGCCAGCTAGAGACTCCCACTAACTCTTAAAGATAATCTCCACCACAATCTGGTGCCAGTCAACATTTGCAAGACCCATAGGCAGGCCTGTAGAACTATGACCCTGACATCTTACTGACATCTTGCCCTGCAAAAGCTACAGACAAATCAGAAGCTGTCAGCCATTTCACCTGAAAGTTTCACCCTGGATGGCAGACAATCCCAGGTATAATGTGGAGCCAGGGGACCATTTAATGCATCAGCAGGCTCACAGAGGAGAAAAGTCCATAGTGTTCGGGATAATGTAGTGGCTCAGAGTAGATAGCTCCTTCCCTTTTTTTATTTAATGTCATTCGGGAGGGAATTCCAGGATTTTGATCCAATGACAGTGAGGGAACAATGTTACATTTCCAAGTCAGGACAGTGAGTGGTTTGGAGGGGAACTTGTAGGTGGTGGTGTTCCTATATATGTGCTGCACTTGTCCTTCTAGATGGGAGTGGTTGTGGGTTCCTGTCCCAGCTCAGTCCCTTACCTGTCAGACATATGCATGGCAGCAAGCTCCATTTGATAATCTCAGTGATAGGTCACTGAATCCCTTGTCCACCTAAGGACTTCAACTGGCAGCAGGGCAGAAAGTTAGCTATGGGCTTTCCAAAGCAGAACTTAGTTGTGATGGAGGTGGTACGGTGGCGAGGTCCAATTCCATGCCCTCCGCCATACTGTCTCCAAGGAGCAGAAGATACTGGTCAGCAGTACAGTGGCTCAGTGGTTAGCACTGCTGCCTCACAGCAGCAGGGACCCGGGCTTGATTCCATCCTCAGGCAGCTGTGATGTGGAGTTTGCAAATTCTCCCTGTGTCAGCATGGGTTTGCTCCGGTTTCCTCTCACAGTCCAAAGACGTGCAAGTTGGGTGAGTTGGCCATTCTAAATTACCCATAGTGTACAGGGGCATGTAAGTTATGGAAAGGGTAGCAGAATGGGTCTGGGTGGGATGCTGTTCGGAGGAGTGGTGTAGACTTTTTGGGCCAAATTGCCTGTTTCCACACTGTAGGGATTCTATGATTTCCTTTTTAACTCTTCCTTTTAGAACTCTAAGTTAAGGTTTTGCATTTACTTATTTTTCCCCTTTTCTTCATTTAGGGAACTGTAGCAAATGCATCCCTCTGATTTCCTTTCTGGGATCAGTGATAAATTTTAAATATCAGAGGCAATCAGATACCTTCTCGCTGAGTTGCTTTCAAATCATGCTGGATCAGAATTTGGTCAGTTTTTTTTCTACTTCTGAGAGACTTTGAGCAAGTAATGCCACAGTCTGGCACATTTTCCAATTGCACTGATGGAAGACTGAGATTTTTATGCATCAACTTCTGCACTGGAACAAAATATTTATCAAATCATTGTGTCATCATTGCACAAGACTTCTATAATCATTTCACATAAATTTTGAAAACTTCATAAATAGGACACCTTATTTACATTTTTTTTTGATGCTTTGTTGAATAACTAAATTGTGACAATCTTTCAGATTGCTGGCCAAAATTGACATTTTCACATGGATTGAACTTAGACATGCAGAGAAATTTCATGAGATTGAAATTACTTTCAATGCCCTCTCCGAGAAAAAAAGAATTCTTTATCTGTGCTATTAGCATAACATATTTTAGAAAATAAGATGCCAATTTGGATAAATTCAAAACCTCCTAATGAAATGGTGAGTATCTTAAAATGTCTTTGAAAGACTAACCACAAAACATCACCATTGCCAGGCTTCTGGCTAGTTCTCCAAGCAAAATTGCTGAATTTCTGACAATTCAGGGACACCTCAAGATGGTTTGTGGCATTCCTAGCCCTTGACTATAAATTAATTTTGTGAAATACCGCTCTGAGGAGAGAACATGGACAGGCCTTCCAGAAAAAGTTCTTGAAAAAGTTCTGCTTCCCTCTCTGACAGGACTTCCATTCTAACCTTTCTTCTTGTTTGACATCATTACTTTCATTTTCTCTCCTAGTATTTGATTATTATTTCTCATTCAGCTTTTCTTCTGTCCTGGCCTGCTATCTCCTTGCTTACCTATTCCTTTCATACCTCACTCTCTATCTCCACCTAGCCACTCATATCTCACTATTAGCCCCCCAAACCATCCCCCTACCCCCCACCCAGCCCCATTTCACCTTCAGCATAAATATCATTTTTTTCCAGCTACTAACTGTTCTAATGAAGAGTCGGCAGACTCGAAAAGTTAACTCTGCTGAGTTTCTCTAGCAATATCTGTTTAAATTTCAGATCTCCAGCACCCACAGTTGTCTTATTTCACTTTTAATAGTTGGGCACAGTCCGTGTTGTGTGCAATTTCTGTCCACCATAGCACCAAAAGGACTTTTAATATCTGCAGTCTGTCCTACTTGTTGTACTGGTTTCTCACACGTGCCTTTTGTGTATGGACTCTGATGATCACTTGAGCCAATGTTTACCTTTTCTTAGGATTGATGTGTGTTGCTCCCAGAATTCTGTTTCACTCTCTATCTGAATACTTTACATCCAAGTCAAATTTTCTTTTGGGTAAATAATCCGACTGATACTAATCTATTAAATCTTGCTTTTTCAAAATTTTATTCATTCTAAGATTAAAGTGATTGTCAAATGCTTTCTAATTCTTCAAAAATATCTGTTTTTTTTATCCTATTCTATATTCTACTATTGTACTATGAGCTACAACATTATTTTTACTTCAAAGTAGTATGCAGAAGTGCATTTACTTATTCAGCTTCCAATTTTGTATCTAATTTGTAAATAATTCCACAATTTACAAATTGTTTTCTCCAAGATGTCTAATTTTAGATTGTATATCACCCATTTCTGAAATTAGAACTTCCTGGCAATGTTATTGCTGACACTGTCTCACGTTTTCCTTGTTTTATAGTATATGCAGTGTTGCTGTGCAGTTTTGCTGTTCAGGAGTGTTTTCCCAAAGATTTCTGCTTTCTCACGGCTAAAAATGCACCGTGCCCATCTTTCATGGCTAAAATGGACAATACCCACCATTTGCAGCCTGAATAAATAACTCCGGTTTTCTTAAATAGCCTTATCAAATGAATTCCATTGTCTACAGCTTTAATAAATCATTCATTTCCAAATCACAATTTCAGTAAATGACTCAATTTTTTGCAGAATCAAAAGATGAATTCCACTTATTTAAAGACTTTTCCTGGGTGATTCTGCAACTAAAATAAAAATCCTTGTTTCTTTTACTGTATTTCCCATGGATGCTTCCTGCTCCCCATCAATTAAACAAATGCTTCCCTCCCTTGATGCATTTTTAATGAAGGATGTCCTGTCTTTTCTGAGGCCTTAAATTAGCTCAACTTTCTTCCATTAGACCTGGGCTGCTTGAGCGTCTAATCTATCCCTTTATTACTTTACGTCTGGCTTTGTGATGTCCCCAGGTCTGCAACCTGTGTATAAATTGCTTTTGATGCTCTCGATTTCTCTTGCTACAGCCATGCCTCATGGGGACTGCCCAGAATGACAGCAATGTGCTATCTGAACTGTAACAAATTTCCTTACTTTTCACTTTCCCCGTCCGTAAATCTACGCTATTTTATTTTTTTAACTTTTCCCTTGCTGACCAGGGATTTTTATTTCCCTCACAAAGCCTCCAATATCTGTTAATTCTCTGGTTGAACACTGCCTTGGGATAACTCCCACAGTGCACTGCTGCATGGTGCAGTCTGTATCTGCTTTAGACTAACTAATCACCGTTTTTTTGGGGGGGAAACTTCGAACTCCCTTGCTACAGCACATTTCTTACCAGGCTTGAAATCCTTTTACCACTGACTGGAGATTCTTTCTTCTTGAATCTTACGAGGACATTTTCTTCTGTAGCATTCTAAATGATCAGCTCTTCCCTGCTGCTGACTCTTTACTTGAGCAGGAGACTTTAAGCGGAGTCTGAAGTTGCTGAAAGCTTATGCTCTCCACTGCGACGATAGAAAAACGGTTAACATTTTGAGTACAATGACTTATTCGGAACCGAAGGAGAGTCCTATCAGATTCTAGGCTGTAGCTCTGTTCATCTTCTTGATTTGATTTGATTTATTATTTAATTTGATTTGATTTATTATTGCCACATACAGCAAGATACAGTGAAAAGTATTGCTTTGCATGCTAAGCAGTCAAATCATACTTCACATGGGTACATGAGGGTAATAGAACAGAATGCACAATATAGTGTTACAGCTACAGAGAAGGTGCAGAGAAAGATCAACTATAATATACAGGAGGTCCATTCAAAAGTCTGGTAACAGCAGGGAAGAAGCTGTTCTTGAATCTGTTGGTATGTATTTTTAAACTTTTGCATCTTCTATCTGATGGAAGAAGGTGGAAGAGAGTATAACCGGGGTGGGAGGGGTCTTTGATTATGTTGGCTGCTTTCCCAAGGCAGCGGAAGTATAGATGGGGATAATGGAAGGAAGGCTAGTTTTCATGATGGGCCAGGCTATATTCATAGCTCTCTGTAATTTCTTGTGGTCTTGAACAGAGTAATTGCAGTGACATATCAGGATAGATGGCTTTCTATGGTGTATCTATAAAAAAATTGGTAACAGTCATTATGGGTGTGCCGAATTTCTTGAGCCTTCTGAGGAAGTAAAGGTGTTGGTGGGCTTTCTTAACTGTAGCGTTGACGTGGGTGGATCAGAACAGATTGTTGGTGATATTTACTCCAAGCTGTCACCACAGATGTTGAGCTTCTCCAACACTCGGCTTCTTTTTTCAGATCTCCAGCAATACCTTGCTATCTAAATATAATTCTTTTATTCTTTCTCTTCTTTTTTTTGAAAGAAAATTTGGATAAATACTTGACGAAGCAAATAATTGCAGGGCTACGCAGAAAGATCCAGGGAGAGGTTAAATACTCTTCCAAGAATTTAAGACAGACTTGATGGGCTAAATTAACCTCTCTCCATGCTATGTGATTCTGAGATGGTAATTGTTGTAAAATAAGACGCAGAGGCGTTTGGAAGATGTGTATTTGGTTTTTTTTAAATCGTTGCACGCCTGAGGATCACAGAAGTATTTGTTTAATTATCTAGCTGCTCTGGGTTAGGATCACATTTACATATTTTTATACTTAATTTGCCATGTGTTTAATGAAAAAAGTTACAAATCAAGAGATTTACTAATTTTCTTGCAAAACTAATCAACTGCTACAGAAAATATGGTGACAGGAAGTCCATTTTCTGTAATAAAGCACAAGAGAATATTTTTAGTTTTCATTAGACCTATTTATCTTCAAATAACCTTGAACAGAGATTAGTACACTCCTTGTGCAATATTAAATCACAAAGAGGCTGATTCATAAATACCATACTGTCAGAATTCAGCTGCCTTCCTGCCAGCAAACAAACATCTTAAGCTGCTTGATTACACTGCTCTATCCTGCTCCCTGCTGGCATTAAGAATACACTGCGAGTATCTATTTTTTCTTGAGCTGCTGAAACTGTTCAAGATGGCGGCAGAGTGGCAGCGCAGCGTGTGGACTCCTTGGGTCTGTCTGCTCCATTCACTTATCCGTTTTTCTCTTCCACCTTTTTTTCTTCTTTTACTACTTTATTTTCTGAGTTTAATCTACTTACAAGGTGCGAGTGCGTGCGGCGCGGAGGAGGGTTAGCCCAACTTGGCAGCGAGAGGGGTCACTGGCATCGATGGCAGTCATCGTGAGCAGTGGGGTGCGTGGGAACATGCAGCATGAGGCAGCTAGTGGCAAGAGCAGGAGCAGGAGGCCTGAGGCAGTCAGCAGGGGCAAGGTCAAGCCCAGAGCAGGGAAGGTTGAGCCCTTGTGAGGAGTGCAAGTCCAGCAGGGCCAGTCAATTATAGACCGTGGTGTCGAACTGTTGACAGTATTTCTTTGTTTCTTCTACTTTTCAGTAAGAAGGACTGTAATGTTTAACTTTTTAACTTTGTTTCCTTTACTTTTCTGCTCTGCACCTCGATTCTGTACCTACGGATCTTTGTACCTAAAATGGTGCAGTACATGGTGACATGTAAGCTTTTCACAGTGAAAATAAGTGAGTACATGTGAAAATAAACCTAATTCAATTTCCATGAAATGGCTGGAATAAATTTGTGAATAATCTTGTTCCCATAGGCAATGGCCAAACATGCTCAGTGATTTGGTTTTGTCGAAGTATGGTGTTTGTGATAAATCAACCTGTTGCTGATATGGAGGTAGGCAGTTGTGTCACTGAATCGATCATGCAGAGAAAACTAATTGCTTGCCAGATCCACTTAAAGTAGCCATTTATAAGCATTAGAAATGGATAAAGGAGCATGTTACTTCAGCCCCTCAAGCCTGTTCCAAAATTCAACAAGATCACAGCTGATCTGTTTGTGGTCTTACCTCCACTCTCCTGTCTGATCTTCATTACCGTTGACTTAATTGGAGACCTTTCTAATCTTTCCAGCTTAGTCTTGAATGAGTACAATGGTCAAGTCTCGATACCTTTTCAGGGGTAGAGAATTTGAAAGTGTAATGATCCTCAGGGAGAAGAAATCCCTCCACATCCGCATCTCAAATGGGACAGACAGCCTTCATTATATATTAATAGAACATTTACAGCACAGGAAGCCATTCGGCCCATCATGCTTACTCTCTACAAAGAAATTCACCTCATGCCACACCGTCACCTTTTCCCCACAACCCTCCAAATCTCCCCTCTTTATGTAATGATCCCATTCTCTATTAAAAGCCATTCAGCCTCCGCAGCGTTCCAGATCCTAATCACTCACCGTGTAAAAAGGGTTTCCTCATGTATTCCCTTTGCCAATTACCTTAAATAATTGTCTTCTGCTTCTCGATCCTTCTAACAATGGGAACAGGTTCTCCTGATGTGCTTTGTCCGGATCCCCTTATGATTTTGAACATCTTTATCAAATCTCCATTCAACCTTCCCTTTACCAAGGAGAACAACCTGAGATTTTCCAGTCTATCCATGTCACTAAGGTATTTCATCACTGGAACCATTCTGGTGAATCTTTTTTGTACTCTCTCTAATGTATTCACAACCAGCCTATGTTGGCCAGAGCTGGATGAGACTCTCCAGTTGAGACCAGGCCAGTGCTTCACATGAATTTATCATAACTGCCTTGCTTTTGTACTCTACGCTTCTATTTATAGAACCAAAGTTGCCAGATTATTTTTAACTGCTCACTCAATCTGCCCTGCCACCTTCAATGATTTGTACATCAATAACCTTCAGGTCCTTCTGCTCCTAAACAATCCTTGAAAGTTTTTTACCCTTTATTTGCTGTTGTTTCTCCATATTCTTTTTACCAAAATGAATTACTTCACACTTTTTGGCATTAAATTGCATCTGCCACTTACCTGCACCTTCCATCAGACTGTTTATGTTCTATCACCTCATTAATCACAGTACTTCCAAGTTACATGGCTCCCAAAAATGTTGGAATTGTGCCCTGCACCCCTAAATCTAGGTCATTCATACACATATCTATATTTAGCAATGTAATGTAGATAATGTGTTACTTTGCAACTGTGTCCTGTAATTCTAGATGACCCCATGCAGGGCAATATCCCCTCAGCACCTACATCCCCCTCCACCCCCGGCTCTGCAGTGATTGGATGGCAGCTCCAACATACCTAGTAGTGCCATGAAGGTAGTAGTGGGCACTGGTGGAATTGCAACCAGTCCCAAGGTGAAGCATGCTATAGATCCCCAGACCTATGGGCATTGGGTGGTTAGGGTTTCAGCCAACATTTTCACTACTGTCTTGAGGGGGTTTCCCTAATGTGTAAAGGGCGGCCCTTGAAAATAGTACCTCCTCCTACCTGCCAGTCCACACTTTTAAATACATTATTAAAAAAGAGCGACTTACTGCCTCCCAGTTGCCCATACCAGCTGTTGTATGTGACGAAGAGTAATACTGGGGTCAATTGAACTATTAACAAGCTCACAACACTTAATTATTTATTTAAACATAGCAGATTGGTTGCTATTTACATAGAAACGTAATACCGATATTATGTGACATTGTAACTATGTCCTCGAATTCTCGATTCCTCCATGTGGGGCAGGATTGGCTTAGTGCCTATCCATTACTGGTATTAGCAGGGTGAGCTCAGTGAGGAATGGGGAGGTGGTGGGCTGGGTACCCATTCTGTCTAATGCTCCCCCTCCACCAAAAACACACCCAGCGGTGAGGATAGAGGCATGTAAACTTCAACCAAAATTCTGATATCCTTCAATGTTCAAAACTCCACTGAGGATATTCCTCTAACTGGTGAGCTGCCATGGTTGATGTTGGAAAGCTCATTGATTGGAGGGGGAAATGGACGGGTGTTTGGGCTGACTCCTTGGAGACTGGTCAGTCATAGTAACTCAAAGAAAACCTGATCCCCAAAAAACCATTATTTGATTTGCCCATGAAGTATTTTTGATCCAGCCCTTTATGGACCATTGTGTGAGACAGGTCAACAACAAGAACTAATGAACAGAACCATGTAATGCACACTCTATCCATCAGTCAGTCAACATCAGCTCAGGTCCTACTGTTATAAGCAAAATGACAGTGATGGCCATTGTACTACACCTCCTCTTCCCGATGACAAAAACTGGGTTTCTGAATTCAGCAGAACGTCTTAGACTAAGAACAATATCCTATTGTTCAAAAGAGGAAGTTATGATATTTTGGGAGGGACTACTAATTCACCCATCCAAGTAAGGCCAAGCTTGATTTCCATCACAAACTCACCTTAATCAGACTCAATCAGGATTCTGACTGGGCTGGGCTCACCGTCACTTTTATATTCGGCCTGATTTTACTGTTCAATGATTTTAGTCGAAGGTAAAAGCAGGCCATCTGTGAAAGCAACAGGGAATCGGAGCTGAAGAAGAGTCACCGTGTTCGAAAGGTTAACTCCGCTTTCTCCCCACAGATGCTACCAGACCTGCTGAGTTCCTCCAGCAATTTCTGTGTTTGTCTCAGATTTCCCAACAACCACAGTTCTTTGGTTTGTTAGAGGCAATCAGAACCTGTTAGTTTTCAGATCAGAGGGCGAGCTTGAACTGTATGTCAATGGCACCCCACACAATGGGTGGATTTTAATACCCACCGAGATGGTAAGTTTAATGGGTTTTAATTGGGTTTTAGGATGGCGGTGAGAACCCTGCTACCTTCCAGCTTCTGGTCCAGTTAAGTCTATGTCAGGAAGCCTTATGAGTGGCCTTCCTGCCCCAATGCCAATTGAGGCCCTTAAGTGGACAATTGTTGCTCACTAATGAGCCCCAGCTCACTGCTTCTGGTGTTTACAGGATTATGACCTTGTTACAACCCAGGGCTTCCAGGGAATTTTAATTTCAGGTTTGTGCCCGATTCAACAACTCAGCATTGGGAATCGGGAAGGGGTGGAGTTGGGGGGAGGGGTGGATGGCTGTGGTGCATTGCCATGGAAATTTATTCCCTGCCCTTCCTGCTTTGTTATCATTGCCTGTGATTGTCATCTAGTTATGTTCAAGGCTGGGATCGATACAGGCTGCTGGGGGCTCAGCGGCTGATCTGGGTTGATCCAGCAGTGTCTCTTTACCTGATGCCAAAATGCTAAATGCTATCCCTTGTAACACAAGAAACTAGGTGCAGATAACATGGCATGGGAGAAGCCAACTACCAGTTATTACAGGGTCGAGCAGCATCCGTGAAGAGAAAATCAAAGTTAACGTTTCGGGTCTGGTAGCCCTCAAAGTTTAGGACCCAAAAAATTAACTCTGATTTCCTCTTCATAGATGCTGCCAGACCTGCTGAGCTTTTGCAGCAATTTCTGTTTTTGTTCCTGATTTACAGCATCCGCAGTTCTTTTGGTTTTTATTTAGACAGTTATTACAGTTCGCAAACATATACAATTATGACATTCACAAGCATATAATGGTGAGTTCTGAAGAAGTGTCATACTGGAATCTAAATGTTGACGCTGTATCTCTCTCCACAAACATTGCCAAACTTGCCGAGTTTCTCCAGTATTTCTTCATCTCTGACTCCTCCCTTTCCTTCCTCGACACCTGTTTCCATTTCTGGGAATAGGCTAGCCACTGGTATCGACCACAAACCCATCGACTCCCACAGTTCCCCAAATTATACATCCTTACACCCTGTTTCCTGTAAGGACTCCATTCCATTTTTCCAGTTTCTCTGTCTCATCTGTTCTGATGCTGTCACCTTCCACAAGGGGCCTCAGAAATGTCCACCCTTATACTTAACCAAGGATTCCCCATCACCATGATTGACAGGGCCCTTAACCGTGTTTGACCTATTGCCCACACTTCATTTCTCATCTTCTCTTCCCTCGCACAACAGCAATAGGGTTCCCCATGGGTCCCAGCAGCATCTACATCCAAAAGTTCATTTGCCTCCATTTTTGTCACCTCCAGTGGAATGCAATCACCACACACATATTCCATATCCTTCTCTTGTTAGCCTTCCGCAGGGACCATTCCCTCTGAGACAACTTTCATCAATCCTCCTTCACTCCCAATACCTCCCCACAGTTTGTGGCACACTCCCAAGCAATAGTAGAGTGTGTAACATCTGACCATTTACTTCCTCTATCCTCAGTATCGAAGGCCACAGACACACCTTCCAGGTGAAGCAGTGATTTACCTAAACTTCACTCAATCTAGTCTACTGTATTTACTGCTGATAATGCGCTTTCCTCCACAATGGAGAGATGAAATGCAGGCTGGGTGACCACTTTGCAAAACACCCACATTCTGTGTGTAAAAATGACCCTAAGCTTCCTGTTGCCCACCACTTCAACACACCACCCTGTTCCCTGGCGAACATTTCTGTCTCAGGTTTGTTGCAGTGCTCCAGTGAAGCTCAGCGCAAGCTGGAAGAACAGCATCTCATTTTCCACTTGAGGGCCTTGCAGTCTTCAGTACTCAATATGGAGTTCAATAATTTTAGGGATTGAGCATCTTCTTCCATGTCTTCTATTCGGCCCACACCATAGGCCCTCTCAAGACATGGGCTGCTTTCAGCACAGCCAACCTATTTCCACTCACTTGTAGTCCCCATCAACAGATTGACTTTCTCCCTGGCTCACCATTATCCGTCCCTCTGTCTGCCTAACCATTATTCTCTCAGGGCTCCATCTTCACCTATCCTCTCACTTCTTCTCATTACCCCATCTTCATATTTACTACCTTTCCCTAGCCTCTATTGGTTCTGAAGAATCACTGAACTTATAATATTAACTCTGATTTCTCTCCCTAGATGCTGCCAAACCCATTGAGTTTCTTCAACAATTTATGTGTTTGTTTTATACACATCAGCATCCAGGCTCAAATCGCACAATTAGGTTGCAAAGTACAGCATTCTTCAATTAAGGTACCATGCTTCAAATGATCACCAGTAAGATGATGTTGGTAACCTTTATACCCTCAGGTCACATCCTAGGACATAGTAATGATGTCTTGAGCATTTCTCTGAAATGTATACTAACTGTGAGACATAATATAACATTTATCAGTAAACATTATCTTTTATTGAATATTATTTTCCAAATATGTACAGGGCAGGACTTTACATGGATAGAATCACTTCCCAGTAGTCTGTTGGCATATGATCTTACATCACTGATGATGTAGACTATCGTATTTACATATTAACATTAAGATTTTACACTCATCTTCTTCCATGCCTCTGATTCCATTCAATGCATTATATATACTATCCTACAGCAGCTGAACCCCCACGTTTAATCCAAACCTTGCAATCCACCTCCTGCCATCAGTGATACAGGGCTTTGGGTAGATGCATTACCAGCAGCAGCCATTGACTCCCAGGGGCACTGCTAAGCAATGAAAAGCTGCCAGTGTCTAATTGGCCGGGAGCTGTCTGAAAGGTGGTACTCAAAGGATGACAGATGCCCAGTTACACAGTCTCCCGTGATCACATGACCTCATCAGCTAATTTTATCTTCAAATAATCCAGGATTTTATTTTTGCTACCCTGCGTACAGGGACTACTAGTATTAAAAAGAGATAGTAGGAACTGCCGATGCTGGAGAATCTGAGATAGTAAGGTGTAGAGCTGGATGAACACAGCAGGCCAAGCAGCATCAGCTAGTATTAATCACTGTTTGTGTGAAGCAGTGCTTTCTGACAATCATTCTGGAGTTGGCCTGTAATAAGGTGTACTTGTATACATTTATTTTGAGGTCATAGTTGAACTAAATGCAATCACCACTTCTTTTCTCTGCAAAAGACTGTACAGAATTGTTTTAGAGACAGTAAGAATTGCCGATGCTGGAGTCAGAGATAACACAGTGTGGCGCTGGAGGAGCACAGCAGGCCAGGCAGCATCAGAGGAGCAGGAAAGTTGATGTTTCGGGTCAAGACCCTTCTGCAGAAAGGGTTTTTCTGAGGAAGGGTCCCTACCCAAAACATCAACTTTCCTGCTCCTCTGATGCTGCCTGGCCTGCTGTGTTCCTCCAGCTCCACACTGTGTTAACCCAATTTTGATGGTACTTTACAAACGCAATTCTTTGTGAGAATGACTATTGTTTTAAAAGTTTCTTTTCATTGCCTAAATGCAAATATGTTTTATGCCTGGCCTGCTGTGTTCTTCCAGCTCCACACTGTGTTATCACAGAATTGTTTTAGTACATTTTGCAACTACTTAAAAGTTTTTTAATGAATAAGGTAGACTTTTGCAATAAAAAGTGCACTCACCATTTCCAATCCATATTGTATTTTGTACATTTCTATAACAAGTGCTTTCATGACTGAAAGGTCAGAGTGTGGCGAACCTTTTCTCTGCCACTACAGCCCTTCTCTGCACTCAGATGTTTTCTCATTGCCACAGTGACGAAGACTAAATACAAAGTGCAACCTGCACAAAGCAGCACTCAATCCAGCACAACACCTTCTACTTAATTGATTGAGCAAGACTATCCCCCATCTCGTTGGCTTTTTTAATTGACGTGTCTCAATGACAGGTCTTGTCGAATTTCCCATGATGGTCAAAAGGCAACTTCCTTGCATGGACACAAGATGGCAGTGTTTCCTCTTTGCATGGATCAGCCCCATTAAAATGAATGGCCTGACTTGGCTGAATAGACAATCTTGTCAATTGGACAACTTTCTGCACAGTTGGTGAAACATAACTGCATTAGATCCGGAAAGGTGTGACCCAATATATAGAATTCACAGTTTTCGGGAGAATTCTAAAGTTTACAGATAAACAGGTCTTAATTGCAAGGCTTTATTGCTCTTCTTCTGTGTATAACGTATCGCTCACTAACAGCAAAATCCTAAGCAATATTGTGTGACCTGCTTTCTAGAACGATGTAATGTCTGTAACTCAGAATGGGAGACAGTAAGGATCTGAGCTTCTAATTCCTCACGTAGACATGTGTTGGATTCAACCAGGTCACATTGTAAGAAATAACTTGCGTTCATATAGCACCGTTCATGGCCCTAAGGCATCGTAAGGTCATCAAGAGAGCAACTGGATTACAGAGATGTTTGCAATGACAGAAATGCAGTAATAAATTTGTGCAAAGCAACATCCCACAAACAGCACCAAAAAAGCAATTTTTTTTTCAATCGACATTGTTAAACATTGAATAGGATACCAGAGAAAACTCCCCTATTCTGTGAAACAGGCGGAAGGCAAAAGAGGGCATTAACTTTGTCTCAGTAGAAAGACAGCACTTTTGCCAGTGCAGTGCTTTCTCACATTTGCACAGGGAGTGTTGACCTAGATACTGTGCTCAAGCGTCTAGAGTGAACCTTCAAGCCACTGCAGTCTGACTCGCAGCTGTAACTGCTGCTTTTGAGTCAGGGATGACCTGAGAAATGCAGTAAAACCATTGCATGTTGATTAATTTTAACATGGGCTACTCTAGACTCCAAAAATTCCAGGAAGCAAGCAAAGAAGCAAAGCATTTTATTTTAGTCATTCACTCAAGGATGTGGACATGGCTGGCTTGGGTCAGCATTTACTGCCTTTCCCAAGTTGCCCTTGAGGTGGCAAAGAGCTGTCTTGAACCATTGCAGTTCATTTGCTGTAGATAGACTTTTAATTCTAGAGACGGAATTCCAGAATTTTGACCCGGTGACACTGAAGCAACAGCGATTTGCTTCCAAGTCAGGATGGTGAGGGGCCTGGAGGGGAACTTGCAGGTACTGGTGTTCCCATGTATCTGCTGCCCTTGTCCTTCTAGCTAGAAGTGATCATGTGTTTGGAAGGTGCTGTCTAAGGAACATTCAGGAATCTCTGCAGCACATTATTTGCATAAGGCATACTACTGTGACTGAGTGTCAGTGGTAGAAGGAGTGGACGTTTGGGAAATGTGGTGGGCTGCTTTTTACTGGATGATGTCAAGCTTCTTTAGTCTTGTTGGAGCTACACCCATCCTGGCAAGTGGATAGTATTGCATCTCACTCCTAACTTGTGGTTGTAGATGATGGACAGGCTTTGGGGAGACAGGAGGTGAGTCACTCTCTGCCAGACACCTGACTGTTGTAGCCACTGTACTTATATGACTAGTCCAATTCAGTTTCTGTCAATGGTGAATCCCAGGTTGTTAATAATAGGGATTCAGTGATGGTGACACCATCTAATGTCAACAAGCAATGGTTAGATTCTCTGTCTTGTTAGAAATGGTCATTGCCTGGCACTTGTGTGTTGCCTCATGTATGGCCAGCCTTGAGTTGCTAGATCTGTTTAAAGTCTGTCCCATTTAGCCACACAACATGATGTAATGTATTTTCAATGTGAAGGCAGTTCTTTGTCTCCACAAGGGCTGAGCAATGATCACTCTTACCAACGCTGTCATGGACAGATGCTTCCAAGGCAGATAGATTGGTAAGGACAAGGGCAAGTATGTTTTTCCCTCTTGTTCATTCCCTCACCGCCTACCACAGAGCCAGTCTAGCAGCTATGTCCTTTAGGACCTGACCAGCTCAATCAGCAGTGTTACTGCCAAGCCATTCTTGGTGATAGACATTGAAGTCCCCAAACCCAGAGTATATTCTGTGCCCTTGCCAACCTTAGTGAATTCCAAGTGGTCCTCAACATGTAGCACCAATGATTTAGTAGCTAAAGCAAGATGATACGGTGTAATCAGCAGAAGGTTTCTTCGCCCATCTGTGACATGGTACCATGAGATGTCCAGAGGTCATGGGGTCCAGAGTCAATATTGTGTACTCAGAAGGTAGCTCCCTCCCAACTGTACACCACTGTGCCACCACCTCTGCTCAGTCTGTCCTGCCAGTAGTACAGGATGTATCAGGGATAGTAATACTGGTGTCTGGGACATTGTAAGTTATGATTCCACGAGTATGGCTATGTCAGGCTGTTTCTTGACTGAGACAACTCCCCAATTTTGGCACTAGTTCCCAGATTTTAATGAGGAAGACTTTACAGGGGTGACAGTGCTGTTTTTATAGTTATAGTTTCTGCTGCCTTGTTCAATGTCAGGTGGCCTATCGCATTTCATTCCTTTTTTTATTCTTTTTAGCAATTCAATAAAACTGAGTGGCTTGCTAGGCCTCTCAGAGGGATGATAAGTGTCAACCACATTGCTGTGGGTCTGGAGTCACGTGTAGGCCAGACCAGGGAAGGGTGACAGTTTCCTTCCCTCAAGACATTCATGAGCCAGAAGAGTTTTTCCAACAATGATTTCGTGGTCATCATTCGACTTTTAATTTCAGACGTTTTAAAAAAAAAGTTGAAATCCACCATCAGCCACGGTGGGATTTGAACCTGACTTGGAAATATATCACTGTTCTTCAGTGTCACTCAATTGAAATCCTAGAATTGTCTCCCTAAAGGAATTGTGGGTCTATGTACAGAACATGGACTGCAGCTGTTTAAAGAAGATCGCCACCAACTCCCCAAGAGGAACTAAAGGACAGGAAACAAATGCTGACCCAGACAGGGATGTCCACGTTCCCTTGAGTAAATAAAGAAATGGCGACTGAGCTGAAAACAAGCAGCTAATTAGTCTGTGGGCTGCTAGGCCATTATTGATGACAAAGGCCTTCTGTCCGCCAATAGCACTGAACAAGGTACAGAGCAGCTTCAGACTTCTAGCAGCTGAGGAGATCTCTCTGTTCTTTGCAGTAAAAGCTACTTTAAACCTGAAGAAAAAGTTCATTTTTCCTCCAGCTGTTGCTGTAAGCTGTGATTTTTAATTAATAAGTTAGAAACCATTTTCGAGTAAATCAGCCATCCTGTGCCACTTAGAATATAGAACAGTACAGCAGAGAACAGTACAGCACAGTACAGGCCCTTCGACCCATGATGTTGTGCCAAACTTTTATCCTAAACCTAAGATCTATCTAATCTCCACTTGAAAATGAGTGAAGCATCTGGAGAAGGAAGAGTGAGAAGCAGCATTCTAATCAGCACAATAACTATCTGGGCATTCCTGTGAACATGGATCACTGACCTGCTTTTCCAGTTTTCTCTTCATCCATGAAATCCATGTTTTTTCCTGCCTCTATGTGTGCATGTGTAATGGAGGGTTTATAAGGGGATTAGTGTTTTAATTAGTAGTGTGATGTGCCAATCGTTGATAAATGTTGACCTATGGCTAGAATCTGATTACTTATAATTGATAATATTTCTTAAGCACAGAAATCTGGTGCATGCTTTCTGTCAACTTGGGTCTGAAAGTCAGGCAAATTTGGAAAACTTTATGATCTGTTTAGTTAAAATCTTTGACTTTTGTGATGACTGTGGAAATAGCAGGGCTTAATTTCCAGCTCACTACTCCAGATAGGCATTAACCATCAGAAAATTAATCGCATATCTTTGACAATATCAGTTTTGAAGTATTCACCCAGTTTATGTTGCATACTTTGAAAACGTCACTACTGGATGCCCTGCCTTCTTGACTTTCTCTTAATTACTTTTTCTATTTCCTTTTAAAAGCCATATTTCTTTCTGCCCCCACATACTCTCAGGGTGTATACCCCAGACCCTAATCATTCACTGTACAAAACGACTTTTCTTCATATCACTAATCACCTACAATTGTAATCTTCTCATTCTCAATCTTTCTGCTAATTGGAGCAATTTACATTTATCTGCTCTGTGTAGATCCATTGTATTTTATAGATCTATAAAATTTACTCTCAACTTTCTCTTCTCCAAGAAAAACTCCTGCCTTCAATATATCTTTCCAGGGGAGCTTTTCCTGCTCCTCTGACGCTGCCTGGCCTGCTGTGTTCCTCCAGCTCCACACTGTGTTATGTCAGACCCCAGCATCAGCAGATCTTACTATCTCTTTCAATATATCCATGTAACCTGAAGTCCCTCGTCCCTGCATTGATTCTCTTTAAAGCTTTCTTTTCCAAAGTGCGGTGCCCAGAACAAGAGAAAATACCCACATTGAGGCATGACCAGTGTTGGTAAAAGCTTATAATAACTTCCTGGCTTTTGTAGTCATGTCTCTATCTATAAAGTCAAAGTTGCTGTGCATGCATGGACTCTGAAAGACTGCATGCACTATAAAGACATATCCCCATATCTGGCTGTTTTATGTTATATATTTTTCTTGACTGAACAAGAGGCATGTTTTATACAACTGATCCCCCTACACAACATCCACCCACCACTCCTCACTCACCTTTCCAGCACTGGACAGCAGCTTCGTATGCTTGAAGTGCATTGTGTATATCAAGCCTAGCTACTGCAAGGTCTGCATCAAAGACCGTTAAATGTAGCCTCAACGTATCCCCAGCATAGGCATTGTTACAGGGTCTTCTGGCTGCCATTAGGCAGCAGTCCAAAGGCCCAAGTCTTACTGATCTTGGCAAGAAGTAAATGAATTATTACTGGGGTGTTTCCAGATAATCTGAGGAACTTCCAGCGCAAACCATCCAACAGCTTTCAGGAGCTTCCTGAGAATGGCCTTTTGCCCAATTTGCATATCATTTATGGTGTATGCCAGTGCCCCCTCTAAGAATGTAAATGTACTTCACTTGCCCTACTGTTTTGTTTGAAACAACTGCATTGCCCTGGCAAGCAGACTACTTAACCGAGAATAAAAGCAAAATTCTTGAGTAGATTTGTAGCTTGGGTTGTGGATGCTTTCTCGCAGTCCTGTCTGTCTTATGGCTTGTTGTTTTTCCTCATTGATACCGTTGGTTTTCAGTGTGGCTTCTAGTGTGGCCAGAAATTCTGTCTTGTTAGCATCTCTGTGGTTGTCGTTGAGTCCACATATTAGAAGAGCTTTCTCTGTGCCTGTTAGTTCCCTGTCTGAAAGGTTGTCCTTTTGGTGGGTTTGTTTGGGTAGTTTTTCTTGTAGGATCTGTCTTTTCTTGGTTCTTGTTAGCTGTTGACTGACGTTAATGGCTCGTTCTAAGTCTGTTGTCCAGTCTAGGTTGATAGCGTCTAGGAATAGGGTTTTTTGGAATGTAATTTCCGTGTCATATCTATGGAGCCGGTTGTGTGCGTCATTGACGATTACCTTCACCATCCAGTGCCCATTGTGTTCTGCTGTCCAATGTGCATGTGGGTTTGACTGCGACAAACATTTCATTGGACAGACAGGAAGAAAATTGGCCACAAGAGTACATGAACACCAACTAACAACAAAAAAGACACAACCAATACTCGCTCACCTTAATTCACACAGATAAGGAGGACCACCAGTTTGATTGGGACAACACCAGGATCCTCGGACAGGCCAAGCAGAGACAAGCACACGAATTCCTAGAAGCCTGGTTCTCCACTAAGAAGGTGATCAACAAACACATAGATCTAGACCCTATATTTACACTCCACTGCGAAGGAAAACCATAAGTGAGGTAATCAAATCCAAAGGACCCCAGAGTATAAATAACAGGCGGGAAAACACAACAATGCTTCATCGGAGGCTGCACTGATGATGTTATCCAGCAGGGTAATGAAATGTCTGTGAACTTATGAACCAGCTCGGCGAGCCAACCAACCACACTAAAAGCCTGCAGATGCTGAATATCTAAAACAAACGCAGACAATACTGGGTTCAGTTCTGAAGAAAAATTATACCAGACCCTAAATGTTAACTGGTTCTCTCTCCATAGTTTCTGCCAGAGCTACTTAGTTGAGGAAACATTAGGTTTTGTAATTATCCATGATGAGTGATTGAGGACCAAGAAATAAAAATTACAGGTTTATTCTGAAACGCATTCTGAAATCAGAATGAGAAAATTACAAGATTACATTTTCACCCACATAATTAATACATAGTCAGGTATAGCATTGTAGACCCATTTGGACAGAAACAGAGCTTTCAGTCTATAGCAACGTCCTGTCTGCTAAAACACAGATAACCAACTTGGCTGAACAGCAAGGGATGCTGGGTATATTGGCCAAGTGAAACTCTGAAATCACAAAACCCACACACCAGACACAATGCAAACAGCAGCCAGGTGCTAATGACATTAGCGTAATGTAAAAGGCAACAGTTAGTCTGCACAGACACCCCCAACAGCTTATCCACGCAACAAAGGGCAGCACAGACAGAAAAGGACCAGATCCTGCTACAAAAAGAAACTTGACAGTAGCATGCCATCTAAATGATTAGATCAGAAATCACACAACAGTCCAACAGGTTTATTTGAAAACACAAACTTTTGGAGCATTGCTCCTTCCTCAGGTGTTTGTGAGAGAGGTGGTATCACACACAGAATTTATAAGCAAAAGATCAAAGGGGCATACCATTGATGAGGATGTATTAAACAACCTAAGATACTTTTAAATCTTTAATCAGTTAGAAGGTTTTAATTGATTAATACATATATGTAACTCCACAAATTTGTTTCAAATCACTGTCCTGAGAGAACTAAAGGTTTTATTAGTGTAAAGAAGAAGTAACATTTGAGGTCAGACAATGCCTGTTAGGTGTGAGGCTTTGTTTAGAATCTGTGTGTGTTCTGGTTTGGAGTGAGACTGGTTTTATTTCTAAAGTAGAAATTTATAAAATGCCACATTGACCAACTGTCTATAAATTGTGTGCTTTTTGAACAAAGTAGATTGTATCTGCAAATACAAATTCACCCTGTAGACATATACATGAATGTGCATGTGTGTGTGTGTGTGTCAGAGACTGTGTGTGTGTGTGTGTCGGAGAGTATGTGTGTGTGTGTGTGTGTGTGTGTGTGTCGGAGAGTGTGTGTGTGTGTGTCCCTCTCTATCCCACACACACACTCTCTCCCATACATACACACATGCACATACACACACACACATGAATCTATGGGGTGAATTTGTATTTGCAGATACATTCTATTTTGTTTAAAAAGCACACAATTTATAGGCAGTCAGTCAATTTGGCATTTTATAAATTTCTACTTTAGAAATAAAACCAGCCTGACTCCAAACTAAAACACAAACAGATTCTAAATAAACCCTCGCTTTTGAAATCTGAGGCCTTACGAGGCAACCAGCATTGCAAGAGACAGAGACCAGCTAACTATTTTTTTCTTTATTCATTCACGGGATGAGGGCATCACTGACAAGGCAGCATTTATTGCCCATCCCTAATTGCCCAGAGGGTGGTTAAGAGTCAACCACACTGCTGTGGGTCTGGAGTCACACGTAGGCCAGACAAGGTAAGGATGGCAGAGATAAAAGGTACTGCAGATGCTGGAGAATCCGAGATAACAAGCATGGGGCTGGATGAACACAGCTATCTAAGTTTTCCTGCTCCAAGGTAAGGATGGCAGTTTCCTTCCCTAAAGGACATTAGTGAACCAGATGGGTTTTTCCTGACAATCGGCAATGGATTCATGGTCATCATTAGACTGTTAATTCCAGATATTTATTGAATTCAAATTTCACCATCTGCTGTGGCGGGTCCCCAGGACCCCAAGACATTATCTGGGTCTCTGGATTAACAATCACGCGATAATTCCATGAAGCCATCGCCTCCCCCACAATGTACTGTAAAAAACTAGCTGGGATATCCAGAGACAGAGAGAGGGGGAGAGAGAGAGAGAGAGAGAGAGAAAGAGAGACTGACAGACTGACAGACAAAGAGAGAGAAAGCACCTTGCAAACTCAGATCCAGAAACAGAGGCTCAGAGAGAGCGGCTGTGTAAACTTACAAGACACCCCGGAAGTATTGTAATCATAACTGGCCAAATTGGATTAGGGATAGAATGTTTAGTACTAAAAATTATTGTAATTTTGTTCCTAATGAAATGGGAATGTTTTACTTTGGTTCCAGCTTGTGTTCATATTGATTTGACGGCTTTGGTATTGTGGGACACCTGGGCAAATTCATTCATAACATTCTGGTCGGAGTGGTCCGTAACTTTTCTAAAGAAGAACCAGACAACATTTGGTGTCTGAGATAACAAGGTGTAGAGCTGGATGAGCATTTCTGAAGAAGGGTCTAGGCCCGAAACGTCAAGCTTTCCTGCTCCTATGATGCTGCTTGGCCTGCTGTGTTCATCCAGCTCCACACCTTTTTATCTCAGATTCTCCAGCATCTGCAGTTCCTACTATCTCTGAAAACATTTGATGTCACTGTAGAGAGGCTTTGGCTTGAAGTGATCCTTAAAGTTCTTCGCACTTGAACTGCCAACCTTGCCTGGCATCTTGCACTTTCAGCCTGAGCTGGTTGTTAAGAGGGCAGCTGCTCCAACTGAAGGCCAGGACATAAACTGAATGTGTGGGATGTTGGCACTGACCACAATTGAGCCATAAACCAGGTACCCTAAAACTGTGACAGGCACAGTACGAGCCAGGTATTCTACTGCCAGAGCAAGAAGAGTACGAGCTGAAAAGGGTAATATGGGGTATAGAGGGAATGTGAGGAAGTCAGCCTAGAGGGAGAAAGATGATAGCCTCTTGTGTAGAAACCATAGAGACACTTTGGACTCCTTGAATGATCCAAGGGAGCTTTTATTTTAGCATCCTGTTGTACCTGCCCCAGAGGTGTATGATGGGGTCAGTGTGAGGGAGCTGTAATTTATTTATTTTTACAGGAGAGGAATTTTCCCTCTGAATTTTAAACCTTTGTCCCTGTCCTGGGAGTGTTCAATGGGGATGGAGCTGAGGGGATTTGAATTTTAGTTTACTTTGAGTTTGAGTGAGTAGAGGAAATTTACTCTGTATTTCGTCCCCTTGTTGTCCCTACCCCAGGAGCGTTGGTGGGGACAGAATCGAGGGAAAGTCATTTTTATTTTGAGAGACAAAGGAACATTATTTTGATGTCAAGAGAGTTGAGGGACTGTTAAGTTCCAAAGAATCGAGGAGACTTTACTTTTAAGAGAAATTCAGTAAAGAACCCAGAATAATATGCTTACTAACAAAATAGGACAAGTATCCCTTTGTCCAATATGGGAGGACTCTCACAGATAATATCTTTTTAAGAAGTGTCCCAAATGGAATGAATTCTGTAGCAGCCTAGCCTGGCCCTGGACCACAGGTTTCACAGCCCAAGACATGTGGTAAGAAACACCAAACAAATTAGGAAAGAAGGCCACCAAGATAACCACAACAATAGCCGCAGCATGTAAGCAAGAAGACTCCTGTGGACAATTAGCTGAGATTAGATTACTGTGGGAGCGATTAGAAATCACAATTAGTGAATTGGAAAACTTGAAACTTGTAGTTAAAGAGCAGGACACCAGAATACAGGAAAGTCTGATGCATGTGGGGCTGTTACAGTCACATTTGGAATGAGCTCGTTCTAGTGAGAGGAAGGCTATTGAGCCCCCAGAGGCAGCCTCAGTATACATTGATGAGCTGGAAGAACAGTGTAGAGAGCTCCAAGCAGCCATACAGTTTGTCCAAGCCTGCAATGCACATCAAACCCTAGTATGGAGCCTTCAAAGGGCCAGCAAATAATGCAGTCCCTGGAGAACCAGATCTCCACCCAGAATGTGTGCCTTTGGGTCTCCCCCCACCCCAAGGAGAGAGCAAGAGGCTCTGCACTGACCCACCCACTCCCAATCTGCCTCGGCCCCACAAGTGGGGACCCATGCCAACCTTCTCCCAGGTGGCTGTGCCTCCAGCGCCCACCAACGATCCAGGCCATGACCTCTCCCCCTGACCCACAGCCAGCACCACAGCCCATGAATCTTGTTGTCTCCCAGCATCACACAGCCGATGGTCGCAGCACATATACCACACCTATTCCAGCCAGCCAACTGGTGGACATTGTCAAAACTAGACACTTTTTGATTCCACCTCAGAACCAAATACCTTTTTTGATGAAATCAACTGACAGTCTGTCATACACAGAATGGACATAGGGGAGCAAACCAAATTAATCACAACGTGCCTCAGTCCAGCCATCCATTCAGCTCTCCCTGAGGACTAACAACTCAAGAGGGGGTGCCTTGATGATATGAAGGTTGTGGTCCTTACTGCTGCAGGACAGGATAAGGCCCACCAGCTTCACCCGGAGACTCTGGGTCTGATTTATCTGTGTTTTCAGGGACATGACCCGTACCTTTCTTACCGATGCACAACAGAAGAACTGGGTCCGCACCCTTTGTCTCCCATGCCTCAGAAAAGGGGAGGGATTCATGCCTGAGATCTGACCACTCTGAAACCTCCTGTAATGAAGTTTGGGTCCTCCACAAACTAATAATTGTATGAAATATAGAAACACAGAATATAGGAGCAGGAGGAGGCCATTCAGCCCTTCGAACCTGCTCCACCATACTTCACAATCATGGCTGATTGTCCAACTCAATAGCCTAATCCTGCTTTCTCCCCATAACCTTTGATCCCATTTGCCCCAAGTGCTATATCTAGTCTCCTCTTGAAAACATTCAATGTTTTGGCAGCAACTACTTCCTGTGGTAATGAATTCCATACGCTCACCGCTCTTTGTCCTCATCTCTGTCCTAAATCATCTAGCCCAAAACCTCACATTGTGACCCCTGGTTCTGGACACACCCACCATCGGGAACATCCTTCCTGCATCTAACCTGTCCAGTCCTGTTAAAATTTTAGTCTCTATGAGATCCCCCCTCATTGTTCTGAGCTCTAGTGAAAACAATCCTAATCTAGCCAATCTCTCTTCATTCGTCAGACCCACCAACCCTGGAATCAGTCTGGTAAACCTTTGCTGCACTCCCTCGAGAGCAAGATCATCCTTCCTCAGAAAAGGAGACCACAACTGCACACAATATTCTAGGTGTAGTCTCATCAAGACCCTGTATAACTGCAACGACACATCCTTGCTACCGCACTCGAAACCTCTCGCAATGAAGGCCAACATACCATTTACCTTCTTTACAGCTTGCTGCACCTGCTTGCTTACCTTCAGCGACTAGTGCACAAGGACACTCAGGTCTTGCTGCACATTCCCTTCTCCCAATTTACAGCCATTCAGGTAGTAATCTGCCTTTTTGTTTTTTGCTTCCAAAGTGAATAACCTCACGTTTATCCAAATTAGACTGCATCTGCCACTGATTTACCCACTCACCCAACCTGTCAAGATCATGCTGAAGGATCTCTGCATCCTTGTCACAGTTCACCCTCCCACCCAACTTGGTATCATCTGCAAACTTGGAGATGTTACATTTTGTTCCCTCATCCAAATCATTAATATATGTTGTGAATAGCTGGGGTCCCAGCACCAATCCCTGTGGCACTCCATCAGTTACTGCCTGCCAATATGAAAAGGACCCATTAATTTCTACTCTTTGTTTCCTCTCTGTCAACCAGTTTCCTATCCACCTCAATACACTTCCCCCAATCCCATGGGAGAGGGACCTGAGTACAGAACAGCCATCTGGAGGGTCAGTCCAGAGTAGTGCAGTCCAGACTTCTCATAGCCCCTCTCCGACTAGGAGGAATGAAAGAAGGGGCAGGAATATATCAAGGAGTCCCAGACAGATTCGCCCTCCATACAAGACCTCCACCCCCAAAAGAGGGGAACTCCCACAAATGAACCCCAAACCTGATCTGCGCTGTAACTGTGGCCAAACCAGCCATTTCATTTGGGACTGTGGGACACTTAAAATTCCAACCTGACACTGGGAAGTTTGAAAAAAGGGGTCAACATCCAGGCTACCGTCCTGGCAGCAACTGCTAGAATGAAAACAGACTGTGGCTTATAAATGACAGGGGCAACCTCATAATGACAATAGCTTTAAAGGTCCCTGGCCATGAGTGCACAAGCTTCTATCCACATATGGGGCATATTTGTTCTATTGTCCTTTTAGTTTTTCTTTTAAAATGTGGGAGGGCAGGAGTGGGTGACAATTGGAATGATTTGATAATTTTAAAATGTTATGTAGAACACGTCAGATATTAGACCAAGATATTTACAGTAACTACTCTTGTTTTCTTTTGGAAAGTGCACCAGGGCAGCTACTCCAAGACAGCAATACAACCCTTACAGTGCATTTATTGTGTATTATGTATTATTGTAATGACTGTACCCAAAAGTGTAGCGCGGGCACAAGGGCAAACAACGTACCCAGGACACCTGTGGTATGTATAGATGGGACCCCCTAACAGTTAATAGATGAAAGAAAAAAGAACTCTTTAATGATCTGGCCACAGCATATGGGGCAGGAGTGTCAAACGTTCAATATCTTTGATTTGGCTAATTTGGAAAATAAAATCAGAATCTTGACCCAACAAGTTGTATGCAACTTCAGCCAGAAGTGCCAAGTGAATGATCCATCTTGGCCTCCACTAGAGCTCCCCCAGCATCACAGATCCAGTTTTCAAACAAGTTGACTCACTCATCATGGATGGCTGAAAGCACAGAATGTTGCAAAGGTTACATGCCCTAACACCATTCTGTCAATAACAGTGAAAACATGTGGTTCTGAAATTGCCTCACCCTTGCTAAGTTATTCCAGTGCAGCTACAATGCAGGCATCTACCCAACAATACAGAAAATCACCCCGGTAAGCCCTGCATGGAGAAAACAGGACAAATCCATCCCGGCCAATTACCACTCTATCAGTCTACTCTCAATCATCAGCGCTATTAAATAACACTTTTGAACTTTTAAAGGATTAACTTGCTCACTGACACTCAGTACTCCTGGTCAGAAGTCACACGATAGCAAGGTATAGTCCAACAGATTTGTTTGAAATCATAAGCTTTCAAAGCACTGCCCCTTCATCAGGTGAAGTCCTCCTGGGTTTAGTACCCCTGGCTAGGGTATTCAGCTCCTGACCTCTTCATAGCCTTGTCCAATGTTAAAACAAATACAATCTACTCTAAATACACAACTTATTCCTAACTCTAAGAATTAGTATGAGGGTAAATATGTATAATAGATAGTCATTAAATAACCTACAGCACGTCTCAAATAACAAGTACAATCTAGACAAATCCTACAGATTTCTTAGGAATTCCCCGCAGGTGTTAATAACACATTGGATCATCAAATTTCATTAAACTTCACAAGAGATCATAATTTTTTGCTTGCTGATCTGGCCTTGAACCTCCCTCTCCATAAAACCATAAGACATAGGAGCAGAAATTAGGCCATTCGGCCCATACGGTCTGCTCCGGCATTCAATCATGGCTGATAGGTTTCTCAACCTTGTTCTCCAGCCTTCTCCCTGTAACATTTGATCCCGTTAAAATCAAGAACCTATCTATCTCTGCCACTCAAAAGCAGCTCTGTCATGGGCTGGCTCAGTGACTGCTCCCTTTTTGGTTTATGCACACTCTTGTCCTAGGTCTACAATTCCCAAGGCTCTGAAACTGTGCTCCAATACTTTCCAGTACAGCTTGTTTCACTAAGGTTGAATTAGCTGCCAGTTTTTCTGTGAGTTTCCATCTTGCTCAGTTCCATTAAGCAAAAACTGCTGGTCAATGTTTCTACCCTCACTCCCAGCTGTATTGAACTATTACTCACACACAGTTTCTTCTGAGCCCTGAGACGAAGAAGTATTTCTTCACTCAGAAGGTAGTGAACCTATGGAATTCCCTCTACCACAGAATGTTTGGAGGCCAAGATGATAGAATCCCTACGGTGTGGAAACAGGCCATTCAGCCCATCAGGTCCACACTGAACCTCTGAAGAGCATCACACCCAGACCCACTCCTCTGTCCTATCCCAGTAACCTTGCATTTTCCATGGATAACCCAACTAGCCTGCACACCCCTGGACCGTATGGTCAATTTAGCATGATCATTCTATCTAACCAGCACATCCTTGGACTACAGGAGGAAACCAGAGCACCCAAATGAAACCCACACAGACACAGGGTGAACGTGCAAACTCCACACAGACAGTCACTTGAGGGTGGAATCAAACCCAGGTCCCTGGCACTGTGAGGCAGCAGTGCTAAACACTGAGCCACCTTGCCATGTACTGAATGCATTAAAGAAAGAGATTCATTTTTAGAGATTACGGCATCAAGGGGTATAGGGAGAAAGCAGGAATATGACAATGAGATAGAAGATCAGCCTTGATCATATTAAATACCAGAATGGGCTGAATGGCGTACTCCTGCTGCAGGTTTCTATGGATCTATGGTTTATTGCATGGATATACAGCACTAAGAATAACTGAAACTCATTAATCATTGGCTGGTTCAACCTAGTTTTTTTTAAGCTTCAGTCACTTCTGTTCAGGAGGTATAATTAAAATGATGCAATTTTTGTAACAGAAACTTGGTTAAAAGAGGGGAAAAGATGGTAGCTAAATATTCCTGGATATTGAGTTTACTGAAAGGATAGAGCAGGGCATTAAAACAAGGTGGGTCGTTGCATTATTGCTTAAAGAACTCATTGCAGCTAGGAAGATGGATGATATAGTAAATAAAGCATTAAGTGAGGCCATTAGGTTGAGTTCAGAAATAAAAAGAGGCAGCCTCACTGCTTGGTGTATACTTTCGACCAACAAGTGAGAGGAGCAAACAGGTCGGAAGATTTCCAAGTGCAAAGACAACAGGGCAACAATAATGTGAACGGCACAGGGCAGAAAATTATTTAATGGCATTCAAGAGAGCTTTTTAAGCCAGCGCACAACAAACTGAATGCTAACGTTAGTCTTAGGCAATGAAGCTGGGCAGGTGGATGAAGTAGAATTAGATGATGATTTTAGAGATCATAACACAGTTAGATTTAGCACTGTTATGGAAAGAACAAAGATAGAACAGGAGTAAAAGTTCTTAACTGGGGAAAGGAAGACTTTATAAAGCTAACAGATGACCTGGAAAATTTCTGATGACGAGTCTCTGGACTTGAAACATTAACTTGGCTTTCTCCGCAAAGATATCGTTATACGTGCTGAGCTCTGCCAGCAATTTCTATTTTTATTTCAGATCTGCAGCATCGACAGATTTTTGCTTTATTATTTGGAAAACTGGACAGGTTACAGTTACCAGAAGGAAATTCAATGGTAAATCATTATGAGGCACCCAAAAATGAGATTCCTGTAGAAAATTTGGACATGCCTGCGCAAATAAAAAGGATGGTACTGCCAAATCTAGGGGCTTTGACTATTCAGAAGCATACAAGGAAAGAAAAAGCAGGAAGAAAGAGCCAATGACAATATTTTTAAAAAAGAAATAATGCAGAATGTTTCAATGAGCATAGAAAGTACAGGGGTGAAGTGAAAAGGGAAATCAGGAAAACAAAGAATGAATATGAAAAAAAATTGGCTAGTAAAATCGAGGAAAATGCAAAGATGTTTTACCAGTGCTTTCTATGCCATAGAAAGTGGTTGAGTCCTAAACATTGAACGTTTTCAAAAAGGAGTTTGAAATAGTTCTTAAGGCTAAAGATATCAAAGGGTATGGGGTAAAGCAGGAACAGGATACTGAGTTGGATGATGAGTCATGATCATGTTGCATGGCAGAGCAGGCTCAAAGGGCTGAATGGCCTCCTCCAGCTTCTATTTTCTATTTTTAACAGCCAGAAGTTGAGTAAGGAAATAGTTGAGCCTATCAGAGATGTACGTGGTAATCTATGCATGGATACAGAAGATCATAGAATCATAGGACAGAATCCCTACATTGTGGGAGCAGGCTACTCCGACAATCAAGTCCATACCAACCCTCTGAAGAGCATCCCACCGAGCCCCAGCCACCTACCCTATAACCCTGCATTTCCCATGGCTAAATCTCCTAGCCTACATATCCCTGGCCACCAAGGACAATTTAGCAAGGCTATTCTACCTTACCTGCACATCATTTGACTGTGGGAGGAAACTGGAGCAAAGCCACGCAGACACAGGAAGAATGTGCAAACTCCACACAGACAGTTGCCCAAGGCTGGAATCAAACCCAGGTCCCTGGCACTGTGAGGTAGCAGTGCTAACCACTGAGCTGCTGTGCCACCCACAGTCACTGTGCCGCAGGGTCTAATTAAATATTTTGTCAATGTCTTCACAAAGGAGAGAAAAAATGCAGACATTCTAGGTCAAGAGGAGTGTGAAATATTAGATAAAATAAGCATAGCGAGAAGGGAAGTAGTGGAGGGGTTGACCTCCTTGCAGGTGGATAAGTCACAGGACTGGATGAATTTTATCCTAACTGTTCAAAGATGCCAGCAAGGAAATAATGGAAGCTCTGAGGATTATTTTCCACTTCTCACTAAAAACAGCAGGCACCAGAGAATTGGAGGTCTGCAAATGTTGTACCATTATTCAAAATAGTGCAAGGGATAGCTCAAATAATTAGTAGTGGGCACATTACTGGGAATCAATATTTGAGAGGTAGGATTTGTTGTTATTTGGATGGATAATCAGGGATAGTTAATGTACCTTTGTTAAGGAAAGGTTCATGTCTTACGACCTTAATTAAATATTTTGAGGATTTTTGAGGTTATCGAAGTGGATGTTTCTCAATTGATTTCCATTAATGCATTTGACAGCCTAGTCAGAAAAATAAAGCCCAAGGCATACAGGGGAATGTGGTAAGTTGGACGTAAAATCAGTTCAGCAAACATTGGGTAATGGTTGATGGATATTTATGTGAAGTGGTTTCCAGTAATGTTCCACGAGGCTCAGTATCAGAGGAGGTAGATAAGGTAGTGAGAAGGGCATATAGGATGGAAACCCACAAGGCTGTGGACCAGACACTGGAAAGTGAGATATAGTGGGCAGCCAGTTTATTCAGCGAGGCCAGACAGGATTGGCTGAATGGCCTCTTTTGTGCTATCGCTTCTTTACGATTCTAACGATTGATGAAAATGGACCCTTCAGCTTCATGACCATACTCATTTGGCCATAGGCCATTCCATAGACTATTCATCTGTGTGATATCTTGAAGTTCAGGCTCTCAATCTCCCAGCAGTGATTCCTCAGGTAATTTCCAAGCAATGGGGTTGTAACAGTGAAAGGGGAATGTGAGGGAGAAGGAAAGAGCAGTTGCATAATCTGGTCCTCTGGCTCCACAGATTTGTTTTATCATCAAACTATGCAATTTTCACTCTGTACCTTTAGCTGGTGAGCACGGCGTTGCTGAATATCACTTTTAAATCAACTCCTTAAACAGACTTCGGGCTCCTAACTTACATCGATAAAGGACCTAACACCTGTTTTAGGTGTCCACTTATGATGCCTAAAACTTCTCTCATATTCAGCAGTGGCACCAGTTCCCATGCAGAAGACTCGGAGGGCGCTCCATCATTCACTTAGTATGTTCTGCACCCACTTAAAGCCCACACAGTATCAACTAATTTCTGTTGGCATGTCTCTTTTTGTTCAAATTACTTGCAGAAATTTCTCCTGTTGGGTTTAATAATGCCTGCCAAAAAAATTCAGTTTTGTTATAACTCGTTTGGCTGATTATCAGGGCCTTGAAGATGAAACAATCTCTCTTGAGGAGATTTAATTGTTTAGATCTGTTTTGGATCAGTACCGTTCTTTTGATACATCCAGCACAGCGCAGAGAACATTTTAGTGAGGCACTGTAAAAATTACAGAGCATTTGATGAAGTTGCACTAAGGTTAATGAATAATGACCGTCACATCAACAATAGCAGTAATGTGACTGGATTAATCAGAAAAGAAGGGATTCAAACCACACCAGTAACCAGGATGTCTGTTTCTGCCTCATAGAATCATACACACCAAAGGAGACCATTATGCCAAAGCCAACTCATTGAACAGATCATTTCACAGAGTATAAATAATTCTGGATACTTATGCCATGAAAGTTAGAGACTAAGACCCAGACAATATGTGAAAAGACAAGAATACGTATCCTTCAACAATCTTCCTACACTGTCCCTATCACCAATTAATGTCATCCCCAGCTCAAATGGACCACATCAGTTTTGCTGCACAGTCATTGGAGAAAAAGAAAATGTATTTCTTTTCTTCGGTTAGTATGCATTAAAAACTTCCAACATTTGGCAGGAAGACTTCTCCTGACTGCTATTGGTCGTGAAACCCCTGCCTTACTCTCACAATGCTTTTGCAATTTAACCAGTGACAGTGAAAACATGTAACTTTCCCAATGTATTTTCAAAGTTCCAAGCAAAGGGAGACCTATAAATGGTACTTCCCCCATCCCATTTCTTTAGGTGATGAACTTTACAGTCCTGTGGTTTTCCCTTTCTCTGAAGCCTTGAATTGATATGACAGCACTAAGAAAGCTGTATGCAACTTGAGTGTTTCACAAGCTTTGTCCAAAGTTGTGAAGGGTTGTGAACAACAAAGAACATAAAGGCTGTGTGCTATCCACACGTAGCTGAGCGAGGGGAAAATTTGCACTATTCATGCATAAGTTACAAGGAGGATAAACTAAAGCTATTGCAACAAGGCTCAGTGGTAGTCAATAAGTTCTGATGAAGCGTCACTGGATTTGAAACATAATCTCTGCTTTCTCCCCACAGATGCTGAGTTTCTCCAGCAATTTGTTTAAGATTTCCAGCATCTGCAGTTCTTTGTTTTATTGAAGCAAAGCAGATGTTGGGATATATAAACAATTCAATATCGTACTAAAATAAGGAGATACTTCTGCTACTTGATAAATCATTGCTGTGACCCTACATAGTGTACTCTGAAGTTCTGTCCCAGCTGCCCTGAAGTTATATTGCTGCAGATACTGAGTGGATACAAAAGGAGGCAACCAGAATGATTGAGGCGATGGGATGTTTGGATTATAAAGGGAAAGTATGTAGATTGAGAAGATTGAGTTTTTTTTAGGAATATAAAGGGCCATGACAAGCTCTATCATTTTTTTTTACCAGAGCAGTACATAAGAACATACAAGAATTTGTTCACCTCTGTCTTAAAAATATTGAATGGCATAGACTCCACTGCCTCCTTATGTAGACATTTTTACAATGAGACAACCCTCTGAGACAAAAAAAAAGTTGTCCTCATCTCTGTCCTGAAAGGGTGACCTTTATTTTGAAACAAAGGCCCTCTAGTTCTGGACTGATCCACTTTCTTTTCCACCATCAAGATCATTCAGTATCTTATAGACTTCAATCAAATAACTCCTTACTCTTCCTGTGGAAGCAAGGTTTGAATTTTCTTGTCCGTGCTCAACAATTGCAGGTTTTTACACTGATTATAAATGATAACATTCAGTTGCCAAGATGTAAACTCAGATTAGATCTCAGGTCCATGACAGATACAATGTCAGTCAAGGAATCCTGGGTGATTATGAATGCACAAGGAACAGAGGGACAAAGGAATTTCTGGATGAGAAAAAAGGACTATAGTCTAATCCTTCCTCATAAATCTGATCATTCCATGTATCAATCTAACAAACTTCTCTGAACACCAATGCATAACATTTTTTCTTAAATAAGGATGCCAGATTGCACACAATTATTTGTGATGTAGTTTCACTAATGCCCTGCAGAACAGGAGCCAAACATCATCACTTTTATAATGAAAAACAGAAAGTGCTGGAGAAACTCAGAAAGTCTGGCTGCATACTCAGAGAGAAAAGTAAAATTAACATCTCAATTCTGATATAACTCTGCTTAACATTTGAAATGTTAACTTTGTTTATTTCTACATAGGTGCTGCCAAACTGCATCAGTTTCTCCAGCACTTTCTGTTTTCACTTGAGATCTTGAACATCCTCAGTATTTTGCTGTTATTTATTTTTATTTGTATGTTCAATTCCTTTCATGATAAAGGATAACATCCCATTAGCTTACGCGATTACATATGCACCTAAAGTCTTTTTTGTCTTGGACACCAGAACACCTGAATCCCTCTGCAGCTCAGAATTCTCCAGCCGTTCTCTGTTTAAGTAATGCTCTGCTTTTTTTCACTTTTCTTGCCAAAGTGAACAACTTCAAAATGAAGCAAGGAGGCAGTCTGCATTCAAATGTATCCGTTGAAACAATATTGCAGTGAACAAGTGATAAATGCTTAAAACAATATCCTTGGGATGACAATGGAAGTGGTAGGTCAAATGCAAATCAGGCAGATTTCTTTCATAAAGTGATATTTTGCCCTGCAGTATGTGAATAATCTGAGATGTGACGCATGTTCATTGCAGCATCATCGAGAGGAGCAATGACTTTTGACTGGATTGTTTACAACATCCTTCCATTTGAGATAAAAGGTACTGCAGATGCTGGAGAATCCGAGATAACAAGCATGGGGCTGGATGAACACAGCAGGCCAAGCAGCATCACAGGAGCAGGAAAACTTGACGTTTCGGGCCTAAACCCTTCATCAGAAATGGGGGAGGGGAAGAGGGTTCTGAAATAAATAGGGAGAGAGGGGAGATTTTGAAGCTTGTGAAATCCACATTGATGCCATTGGGCTGCAGGGTTCCCAGGCTGAATATGATTTGCTGTTCCTGCAGCCTTCGGGTGGCATCACTGTGGCATTGTAGGAGGCCAAGGATGGACATGTCATCTGAGGAATGGGAGGGGGAGTTGAAATGGTTCGCGACTGGGAGGTGCAGTTGTTTGTTGCGAACTGAGCGCAGGTGTTCTGCAAAGCGGTCCCCAAGCCTCCGCTTGGTTTCCCCGATGTAGAGGAAGCCACAACGGGTGCAGCGGATGCAGTATACCACATTGGCAGATGTGCAGGTGAACCTCTGCCTGATGTGGAATGTCTTCTTGGGGCCTGGGATTGGGGTGAGGGAGGAGGTGTGGGGGCAGGTGTAGCACTTCCTGCGGTTACAAGGAAAAGTGCCGGGTGTGGTGGGGCTGGAGGGGAGTGTGGCGCGGACAAGGGAGTCGCGGAGGGAGTGGTCCCTCCGGAAGGCAGATAAGGGTGGGGAGGGAAAGATGTCTTTGGTGGTGGGGTCTGACTGTAGATGGCGGAAGTGTCGTTTGAGGTTTTCTTCACCTCCTGGCTGACTCTGTTGTAGACTTAATAAATAAGATTGAATGCTGCAATTAGTCAACACCTCCATTATCAGTGCATCACGTAATGGTCAAGGGCAAATTTGATAGACTATAGTCTTATTTTCTCATCCAGAAATTCCTTTGTTCCTCTGTTCCTTGTGCATTCATAATCACCCAGGGTTCCGTGACTGACGTTGTATCCGTCGTGGACCTGAGATCTAATCTGAGTTTACATCTTGGCAACTGAATGTTATCATTTATAATCAGTGTAAAAACCTGCAATTGTTGAGCACGGACAAGAAAATTCAAGCCTGTCATTGAATTTCTGGCTTTAAGCAATTTTGTGCTTCTTATCAATAGAAACTAGAAAATACTGAATTCAAATGTAATTAAATGCAATTAAAATGTACCTTCAAACAGTGTCAGTCTACACATTCTGGAATTTCTTATGGTAACACTTCCGACATTAATATCTTAATCTACAACTCCTCACATCATCTGACTAGTTATTTCTGAAATATCAAACAGTAAAAAAATTGCTAAAGGCCAATATTTTCTCCATAATGAGGAACAAATCTGCCTCTTCCAAGTGAACATTCCTTCAAACCTCGTTTTGTTTCCAATGCATTAGAAGAGAGTGAAACCCGAACAAGATTCCTATCGACATCCAGTCCTTTAATTCCTGCTCAATAGCCAAATATCTTCAGCTATAAATTCCTATCAGCTGTGGTCTGCATTAGGTGCTATGTGCTGTTACAGGAAAAATTGTCTGTTTGCTACGTTCCCACTTTAACAGAAATGATAAGGCACAACACTTGTGCTATTATTAGCCTTTCACTACTGGAATAAAGGCTCATAAATCATAAGTGCAGGGGATCTCCTCACTTGTTAAAAGTATGGCAGTAAATCACCACCAGCTTTATATCACCAGGAAAAATAATGGTATCAGACACTTAGACAGCACCAGTAATGGCTGTGTGATTCAACAGAGGATGAAGGTAGTTATGTAACTGCAATGGTAGATCTCCCGTGGTTTTGCTAATGTGTACTGTGGGATGTGAAATGCTGTGCCCCATGTCTGACCTGATGTTGAGGGTTTGCTTCTCATTGAAGTCTTGCAGTTTTCTCTCAGATATATTGTTTATCCCTCAGCACAAGCACTCAGAGACTTGCAATTCTCCAAGGTTGAAGCCAAATCCGTCCTACTGAAACTGACTGGAAACCTCTCTGAGCTTAGGCGAGTGAATATGTAGACATTGGGGAAGTACTGAATAGTATATCAGAGAATCCCCGAGTATATATTACCCTATATTTAGCACTCTGTGTTTTTCTCTTTTTCTCTCTCTCTCTCTGTTTAGCTTTTCTCCTTTTTGAATGTTTTTCTCTAATGCTCATTATTTACTCATTTTTACTGCATTTTTCGGAAATTATCCTGCCATCTCCCTATTTCTTTCTGATTTCTTTGTATGAAAGTGATAAACAGTACTTACTTTTGCTGTAAGCTTCACACCTGCATCTCACAGCTTGCATGCGTGCTGCTAGTTTTACATTTGTGACAGCCACATCACCCTGACACATTTGTACCGCACTTACTGATTCACTTCTTTCTCTCCTGGCGTACAACCAGAAGGAAGAGCTTCTAATCACCAGGGGGCAGGCATGTCAGTACCTTGCAAATCCCCTCAAAGATCAATGGAGCAGCTATGACTGAGAGCATGGCCAATGGCGAGGCTGACACCAATAAAGATGACACCATGCTACGAGCTAATCCTTCTTTGCACAATCTCTCAATCCTTTCTGATTTACAACGTGCTCATGGCATAAATACACACCTCTTGCTTTCCCACCTCTCCTCTCCAATACTCTACTGCCTTTTAGACACCTGAGAAACTCAACCCAGCCAGACAGTGATTGAAAAGCAAGAAATGGAAAAACAGGAAGATGATGATGCAAAAGAATCCTCATCACTCAATCTCAGGCTCACAGACATTGGCTGAGATATTGACACTGCACACACAATTACACAACAGGCACAAATGCTCCATACTTAGGGCAAGGCAAAGGGTTAGAATTCAGATTAGGGTGACAGTTCTGCTGCAGAGGGTACAGATGAGGACTTGAATGTGTTAGACCACAGGGAGTAGTGAATGGTCTCTTTTATCCATTTGCATGTCAGTATGTACACAAGTCAGAACGGAGCACAAGACAATATAAAAGAGTCTTTTGTAAATAACAGGAAGTGTTTATGGGTCGTATTTTTAAAATTAATATTAATACACTCTTGTATGAGATTGAGTTCGTAAGTACGGGCGGTTGTAAGTCAGATGTTTGTAGCTCGGGTATCCCCGTGCGGGAAAATGGTGGGTATGTACACAGAAATACTTGGTGCACTGAAAGCCTGCAGTCACTGTCAATGGTCTTGGAGGAGTCCAGCACCAACTTAGCACACACCATACAGCTTTCCCATTCCAACGGGAGAGCAGCCAATCCCATGAGGACACCTGTATATCAAGCCATGGTTATTGTTTGAAGGCCAATGGTTCAGTTTCCATCACAATGCAAGCAGGAGCCACCCAATGTTTAAATGTTGCAATGGAAGCTTCACTTAGGGAACATTGAAACTGCTATTTGTGTAAACTGGATTATCCGGCGCACAAGCTCAGACTGCTGCCATCGTGGACAGTGTTCAAGGGTAGATCCGTGGAACACAAATTTGTTATTGTCGCTCAGGATGACAGCATTCATTCTCCCATCGCTGCCACTCCACCACTGCCTGCCCACCTGTGTGACTGTTACGACAGATTGCTGCTACCATTGCTAACATGGTGCAGTCAAAAGCCAGGCCTTCAAAAACCAGAAGTGGATAAGCTTGCCCTGTATGTCATCTCAAGGCTGTCCTGTATGTCGTCTGTATTCACCCCAAAGAAAGTCAATAACCTCATTCCAGCCCCGCTGCAGTCACTGGAGTTGCCCCGCACCGGAGCACTGTGACAGACAAAAGTCGCACATGACAGGCACAAAGTTAGCTTTTGCCTGGAATACTGGATTTATTCATTTGATTCGGACTGTCTGTTTCATAGTGGCTGTTGTGAGTTGTGCCTCAGAGATATGCACAGATGACATTGGTTTCCATGTCTATTTTATAGTCCTGTTAAAAGCCTGCAGCAAAACTTTCCAATTTACTTTTGGTCTGTTTCTCAATCACCGCACTGAGGCTTTGCTGTCAGTGCAAAAACCAGGGAGGGGTCAAGAAGCCAGCAAAACAAACACTAAACAATTGAATGTTACATCTTTTCTCCTTTGTATGTTTAAAATACCTCACTTTAAATTAAACCATCCTAAACACAAATATCGAATACTCCTTAGAGTTTATTTCTTAAAAGTTGTGTGAAGTAGTTTTTGGATGGATTGTTCATTTTCCCCTTTGGCAGACCAGCTCCTCAGAGTGTCCTCTATCATCTTCTTAAATCATTCAATGCCACCATTTGTTTTGCAGGTTGTATCATGATATCAGATAAGGATGAATTCCTAAGGGTCTACTTGCACCTCTCCAAAAATATCTATGTGGAGTGGTTGGCCTGGTTTTGTTGGCTGTTTAGAAATCTGGGATATAGATTTTTCAGAGTGTACTTGCAATGTAGGTTCTAGTGAAGCAATCTATTGCTGGTCAATGGACTGTTTTAGTCGTGGGGTCAGGTTATAGGTAGCAGTGAATGATATACTGGTTGCGGAGGTTGGTGGAGTGGTATGTGAGGGCAAAAAGGATTCTGTCTTTGTCTTTTTTGTGGGGAGGGGGTTTAAGGGCCGAAGTGTGGGAAATGCAAGCGATGCAGTTGAAGACATTTTTGATCACCGGAGGGAGGATGTTGCGGTCCTTGGGAGTAGATGCAGCGTAAACGGAAGAATTGAGAGTAGGGGATCGCATTCTTGCAGGATGATGGGTGAGAGGAGGTGTAGTCCAGGTAGCTGTGGGCATCAGTGGGTTTGAAATAGTTGTCAGTTTCGAGGCGGTTGTCAGAGGTGGAGATGGAGAGGTCCAGGAAGGAGATGGAGGTATCGGAGATAGTCCAGGTGAAATTAAGGTTGGGGTGAAAGGTGTTAGTAAAGTTGATGAACTGTTCAAGCTCCTCATGGGAGCATGAAGCAAAGCTGATACATTCATCAATGTAGCGGAGGAAGAGGTGGGGCATAATGCCAGTGTAACAGCGGAAGAGGGACTGTTCCAAGTATCCTACGAAGAGACAGGCACAGCTCGGCCCAAGTGGGTGCCCGTGGCCACCCCCTTAGTCTGTAGGAAGTGGGAGGAGTTGAAGGAGAAGTTGCTAAGGGTAAGGACGAGTTCAGTTAAGTGGATGAGGGTGTTGTTGGAGAGGGACTCGTTGGGCCTGCGGGAGGGGAAGAAACGGAGGGCTTTTAGGCCATCAGCATGGGGGATACAAGTGTAAAGGGACTGGACGTCCATAGTAAAGTTAAGGTGCTGGGGGGCCAGGGAACTGGAAGTCTTGCAGGAGGTGGAGGGTGTGGGTCATGTACAAGACATAGGTGGGGAGTTCCTTGTCCAGCGGGGAGTAAACAGAGTCAAGGTAAGCAGAGATAAGTTCAGTGGGGCAGGAGTAGGCAGAGACAATGCGTTGGCCGGGACAGTCAGGTTTGTGGATTTTGGGAAGGTGATAGAAACGGGTAGTGCAGAGTTGGGGAACGATGAATTTGGAGGCTGTGGGTGGGAGGTCACCTAAGGTGATGAGGTTATGAATGGGCTGCGAGACGATGGTTTGGTGGTCAGGGGTGGGGTCATAATCGAGGGGGCAGTAGAAGCAGGTGTCACAGAGTTGGCATCTGGCCTTGGTGATGTAAAAGTCAATGACCCATATCACTACTGCACCCCCCTTATCCATGGGTTTGATGGTAAGGTAAGGGTTGGAGCGGAGGGAGTGGAGGGCTGCACGTCCCAATGGGGAGGGGTTGGACTGAGTTGGGGGTGGGGAGAGGTTGATGCGATCGATGTTGCGACGACAGTTGGAAATGAAGAGGTCAAGGAAGGGTAGGAGGCCGTGGGATGATGTCTCCAGGAGGATGAGGTTTGTTGGAGGCAGGAGAGGCATCTGCAGTTCTTGGTACCGATGGGACTGGGTTCACAATTTGAAGGTGTTGAACTCAATATTAAGTCCTCAAAGTTGATGAGAAGCTGTTCCTCCAGTTTGCGTTGTGATTCACTGGAGCATTGAAGAATGCCGAGGACAGACAAATGGGCATGCGAGCAGGATGCTGTGTTAAAATGGCTGGCTATGGGAGGTTTGATAATTGTTCAAATGGTTTTATTTTTACTATATCAAAGGCATGATATAATTACACGTAGTTGTTGCTGTGTTTCCATTTGTCTCTTTCTCAATTACAGTCATAGACAGTTACTCACCTGCTGTTTATTTCTCTCTCTATAATGTTCCTTCTAAGCCTGCGTTATTGTCACCTTTCTCCCTGTATTTATCTTTCACTTCTAATCCGACTAAAGCTGTTAGTGGCATAGCATTTGGTGATATTGTCTGCATTGCAGAGCTCGAGAGCGACAGCCAGAATTAAATCTGCACGAGGTGACGCCAACACACAACGAGGTTAGCCAGGTTGTTTTAGCTAATAGTTAAATGTGCAGCATTTATTAATGTTGCCTGGCATTTACTGCAGTCCATACATGGTGTAATGCCATATTGCGCCTAAAGGGGCTGCTGGCATTATTCTTGTACATGCATCAGCTCCAAAAGCAGCTGTACAATTTACATGAAACATTCACACTGTTAGTTCACAGGCCCCCACCCACCTCCACAGCTACCGTCATAAAACCTGACAACCATGCAGCTGCACCCACCTGACATTTCACACTGCTGGACAGCAAACTGAATTTGTTAAAGCCAGCGTATTTTTATAATATTATTGCTACTATTGTTAGCAGAAATGAAGTTTACTTCGATCAAGTTGTTAATTATTAATTTGCATTTGTGGGATGCGATAATGGTGGAACATTTTGTTAAGCCTGTATTCTGGCAGTACTTCTTTCAGAAAAAGCTGCCAATAATGCTTCCAAAAATTTCATTTACATTTTTTGAAGTCAGAAGCAACTATTTGCATATAATAGTTAGATTTGACTTCAGCACTCACATGCCATCTAATACTAAGGCCACTTAGTTCCCACCACTCTTCCTTCAAACTCACCGGCGCTAAAGGCTACTCTGTTTTTTGTCAGCACTGAACTCCTCCTTACAACCACCTTCAACTCCAGTTCCTCCAAAACACATCTGTTTATGTTTTACTTTGAACTTTATCCAGTTTTCAACTTCTTTCTCAAGTCCCACAAATTAGGTTTGCCTTCCTGTCTACCACCACATTAATTTTTACCCCAACCTGAACATATAAACGTCTCCAGCTTTATACCCACTCTATCCTCGATCCACCCCTCAGCCATGATTATAGTCTCAGTGCCTCTTTTAATCCCAAACTCTGTATTTGACCTTGTAGTCTCCCCATCACAATGACTAATTAATTTCACCAATATCGCCCATCTCTGCTACTAGTGCAGGCCATCCCTGCTGAAACCATCCAGGTTCAACTGCTCCAATATAATAGAAGCAAATACTGGCTATGTTGGAGATCTGAAATTAAAATAGGAAATGTTATTTTGGAACTGAAGAAAAGCCATATTGGACTTGAAACATTGGCTCTGTTTCTCTTTCCACAGATGCTGAAAGACCTGCTGAGCTTCTTCAGCACTTTCTGTTTTGGTTGTATCTACTCCAATGTTCTCCTCACCAACCTCACAGCCTCCTTAAATGTCAGCTCAATCAAAGCTCTGCTGCCTGAATTCTAAGTTGCATCAAGTCCCACTTCAGATGTCACATGAATTAACATTCTGACTTTCCATGATCTCAAGTGCTCCAAAGCTCGCCCTCACCTTCTTCACCCTTTTCGGTTTTGTAACTCTTTCTAACCCTATAACACCCACTCTTCTCCTGCAAAAGTCCATTCTTCGAACTCTGTCGTTTTGTTCATTTTCTTCCATTTCATCCCTTGGCTTTAATCAGACAGTTCGAGCCCATCTTTTGAAACTCTCTCCCTGGTTCCTCTCAGCATCCACCTCCCTCTCCTCGTTTAAAAGCTTGTCCTAAAAAGCCCAACCCCTCTATGTTTTTGATCACCCCTCCAAATATCACTTATTGTTAATACTAAACAGCCAACGTGGCTTTGTCAAGGGCAGGTCATGCCTGACAAGTTTATTGAGTTGTTTGATGAAGTGACACAGGCAGTGGATACGGATAGTGCTGTGGACGTTATATATTTGGGTTTTCAGAAAGCATTTGATACAGTGCCGCATGGCAGATTGATTGAAAATTAAAAATATTTGGGATTGACAGTTCCTTGGCAATATGGTTTAGAAGTTGGTTACAAGCTAGGAAACAAAGTGTAGGTATAGTCAGGCATTTCTCAGACAGGAGACAAGTTGAAAGCAGTGTTTCTCAGGGATCAGTGTTAGAACCCTCACTTTTTCTGATTTACACAAACAAATTGGAGACCGGTGTTCATGGCAAAGTCTCTAAATTTGCGGGTAATACTAAGATAGGGAGTATAGTGAATTGTGAGGATGATGCCGAACGACTTCAGAGGGACATTGGCAAGTTGGCCAGATGGGCAGACACTTGGCAGGTGAATTTCATTGGCGAGAAATGTGAGGTAATGCATCTTGGTAGAAGAAACATGAACAGACAGTACAGGCTCAATGTTACGTTTTTGAGGGGAGTAGGGGATTAGTGGGACTTCATGGTTTAAGTTCATAATTCTCATGAATGTGGCAGGTAAGTTAAAACAGTGTTAAGAAGGCTTATAGAATCCGAAGATTTATAAATAGAAGCGTAGAGTATAAAAACAAGGAAATGATGCTACACCTCTACCAATCATTAGTCAGGCTACATACGCAGAGTTGTGTTCTGTTCTGGGCATATTATTTAAGGAAGGCTTAATGCAACGGAGGTTTACTAGAATGATAACAGGAATGAGGAATTTTAGATACAAGGAACAATTGAAGAGATTGGGCTTGTTCTTCTTGGAGCAGAGAAGATTAAGAGGTGGCCTCATTGAGGTGTTCAAAATGATGAACAATTTTGACAGACTAAAGACGGATATCCTGTTTCCACTAGTTGGGATGTCAGTAACCAGGGTTCACAATTTCAAAATTGTCATCAAGAGGGCTAGGAGCAAGATGAGGAGAAACTTCTTTATTCAGAGAGTTGATAAGATTTGGAATGTGTCCCTGGGACAGTGGTAGAAGCAGATTCTATAGGAGGCTTCAAAAGAGGCCTGGATAAATATTTGTAAGAAATGAATTTAGAGATCGACAGAGGTAGGGCTGGAGAATGGGACTATCTGGGTAGCCTTTTTGGGAGCTGGTACAGATGTAATGGGATAAATGGGTCCTTCTGTGCTGTAAAATTCTATGAATTGTATGCAAAGGCATCCATTTTTTGATAGTAAGAACTGCAGATGCTGGAGTCAGAGACAACACAGTGTGGAGCTGGAGGAACACAGCAGGCCAGGCAGCATCAAAGGAGTAGGAAAGTTGACATTTCAGGTAGGGACCCTTCTTCAGAAAAACCCTTTGTGAAGAAGGGTCCCAACCCGAAACGTCAACTTTCCTACTTCTCTGATGCTGCCTGGCCTGCTGTGTTCCTCCAGCTCCACACTGTGTTATTCATTTTTTGATGGCACTTTACAAATACAATTCTTTGTGAGAATGACTATTGTTCTATAAGTTTCTTTTCATTGTCTAAATGCAAATATGTTTTATGCGTTTGAATTACTGGTGACCAGATGTCAAAACACCTTGTGAAATGAATGGACAAGTTCCTCCTGATAAAATGAAATTGCACAATTGTTTTTATGTTTCAAAGAGAAATGAACTCAGTAGCAGAATTTTCAGTCTGTTAATATTGAAATAATCAGGATAAATACAAATGTATTTGTCAAAGTTATTGGGTTAATCAGAAGTATTCCATTTTGAATTGACAAATTACAGGCAATTACATTCAGTTAGTTTCTGACCTTATAATTACTGTTGTAGTTATCTTGTGATCAATAATGATCTCAGCAGTCAGTCGTGCTGAATCTGGAGCTGAGGACATTACATGCACTCTGGTGTTTTGCAAGTCTAACACATATCTCATATGCCCTCTGACGCGCTGCGTACAATGGACACCGGTGGCCGATCTTTATAATTAATCTATGTTTTGCTCTCACCCTTCTTTCTGTTCAATAACTTGATATTATTTTGTTTTGGGGATGCAAGTGACATGGCACCACCACATTTAATGTGCCTGTTGCTTTGGTCCAACAGTCACTGAAAAGAGTATCAGGCATAAATCACATTGTGCGTCGTCCTGTCATATGCAGTATTAGGGTCATGGATGGGATAGTACCTACTGCACCTTGAAGAACAATATTGAAACAGTTGAAAAAATCCAGAGGAGTTGATGTGTTTCTGCCACCAGTTCATGAATGATAATTTCAAATTCACAACTTGTTATGAAGGCATTTGAATTCATATCTCTGGGTCAGTTGTCCAAGGCTATAAAGATCACATTACTGTATTTACTGTCCTTGAAGTTCCTACTGAAAATTCTTGAAACATTTTGCTTGTCATCTATGAGTGTTTTCCTTCTTTCAATTCACTGTCAAATGGAATAGTTTTTGGGTTTTGTTGTTATTTTCATTCAGGTACCCTAGTCTCATTGAGACTACTCCCTCACACTCGGCACTTGCACTGATGTGTATATTCATACGTGCCCAAGATAGCAAACAGGGAATTGTTTTATTCTATCATGGCATGTGGACATCACTGTCAAGCCTAGCATTTGTTGCTTGTCCTGAACTTTCCTCAAACTGAGTAGCTTGCCAGGCTTTCTCAAGGGAGCAATCAAGAGACAATCACTTTGCCAGAATCACATGTAGGCTTGATGAGGACTGTAAGTTTTGTTCCTGAAGGTCATTAGCAAACCAAATGGATATTTACAGTAACTGAGACTGGCTTTCAATTTCAGATTTATTAGATGAATTCATTGTGGCGTTTGCACCCATGTCTCCAGAGCTTTGGCATGGGCCTCTGAAATTATATAATGCATATATTTACAATAGTTGATAAAATGTGTCAGCTTCCTGTGAATATTAAGTAGTTATTTGCAACTAGCATCTCATAGGCTTTTTTTAATATTCCTCCCTTCAGCATTTTCTGGAAATTGGCTTGCTTACTTTATTCTCTTTGAAGATTCCAATCAGGTAACCTCTCTTGAAGACTTCCGATAAAACAGCATTTCACAAAAAAAATTATTGAGACTTGCCTTAACAGTTACTGAAGATAGGCAGAATTTGAGTGATTGTTAAATTTCCGGAGCTGACAATCAGCAACACATCTGAACAAATCTGACAGCATGTTTGTATTTGAACTGGGTGACGTAGTTTACCCTTCAAGCAGCTATATGGCAATTGGCCAAGCAATAGACACAACATTGCATTGCGTTAAGAGATAGTAGGAACTGCAGATGCATTGAGTTAAGCTGGAATGTGGCTTCTGTGTCTATCATAAGCTAAATCTTTGACAAAAATTGTTTGTTTCAATTAATTTAAGAAATCCCTAACAGTCGCAGTGGCCACATAGTAGCATTCGACCCCTTGACCCTATTGCGCCATTCAGTTATATCATGCCTGCCTTGTAGCAAAACTCCATTTACCCAATTTTGTAACCCTTCATAGCCAAAACTAATAAAGAGTTTTTAAAAGGTCACGTTCTAAGTTCTTAAAATTTCAATGGATCTACCAATCTCCATCCACAACAATTCCAAATTTTCACTCTGCATCATGTAAAACTGTTCTTCCTGATTTCTGAATGGTCAATCTTTAATGTTGAGATGTGTTCTTTGTTCTGGATTCCACTGCAGGTGGAATTAGTTCCTCTGTATCTACCTTGATTGATTCAATCACCAGAACTGTGTCACCCTCAAACTTCTATGTCAAAGAAAATAGAAGCTTCATCTAAATGACACATTCTTGATCATAATTTAATAAGCTCTGGAATCATTCTGGTCAATCTGCTTTGTTTCCCTTTAGATCTAAGTTATCTTTCTTCTGGGATGATGCTTAAAATAAAACGCAGAACTCTAGATTGGATCTGACAAACGCTCTGTATAATTGAAGAATTTTATCTTCACATGTGAATTCGAACCCTCTTGAGATAAAGGCTAGCATCAATCAGAATTCTAGATTCTTCTTCTGTCTGTTCACTACCTTCTACTGATTTGTGTGCATGGAAACTGAAATTCTGTTGCTCCTTCCCTCAGTTTATGTTTTATTTCATTTGTTCATGGTTTATGGGGTATTTCTGGCAAGACCAACATCATTGCTCATCCCTAATTGCCCTCCAGCAGGTAGTGGTGAACCGCCTTCTTGAACAGCTGCAGTCCTTGGGTGTTAGGTAGATCCACAATGGTGTTAGGAAGATTGTCGCAGGATTGTGCCCCAGTGATTGTGAAGCAATGGCACATTACTTCCAACACAGGGTGATTTGTGACTTGGAAAGAAACTTTCTGGTGTTCTCAAACATCTGATCCTCTTGTCTCTCTGTGGTAGAGGTCATGGTTTGAGTTGATGAGTTGTTACAATGATTTTTGTAGATTAAGTACGGTAAAGTCATCATAGTCCAAATGGACCATATGTTTGCTCTCAAATTAGAGACAGGGGACTGGTGGTGGTTTAACCTGAGCATCACCACACCTCAGCCAAGGGGAGAGGTTGAGAGGGACAATCCTTCATGGCAACTTCAGCCAGTGCTCGCATTCTCCAATGTAAACCAGCCATGCAACATGGTGCATATTGCTGTCATTGTGCATTGTTTGCCAAGGAAGGGAATGTTTAACTTTGTTGATAGCATGATGACCAAGTAGCTGCTTTGGCATGGATAGTATTGAGCGTCTCGTGGAATTCCATTCATCAAATCAGGTGCGGACTATTCCATCACACTTGTAAATAGTGAACAGGCTTTGGGAAGCCAGGATGTTAGTTATGCTTTACAGAGTTCCCAGTATCTGACCTGTTCTGGTAGCTACAATGTTTATGTGGTTAGAGCATTCTGATTCTGGTCAATGGGTTACCCCCAGGATATTGATGATGAGATTTTTTTCAGCGAAGGTAATTCCATTGAGCATCAAGAGGAGATAATGAGCCAAATGTAGGTAAATGGAGATAATGGGAACTGCAGATGCTGGAGAATCCGAGATAACAAGGTGTGGGGCTGGATGAACACAGCAGGCCATGCAGCATCATATCAGCAGGAAAGCTTGACGTTTCGGGCCTAGACCCTTCATCAGAAATGGGGGAGGGGAAGAGGGTTCTGAAATAAATAGGGAGAGAGGGGGAGGCAGATAGAAGATGGATGGAGGAGAGGATAGGTGGCGAGGAGACAGACAAATCAAAGAGGTGGGAATGGAGCTGGTAAAGGTGAGTGTAGGTGGGGAGGTAGGGAGGAGATATGTCAGTCGAGGGAGGACGGACAGGTCAAGGGGGCGGGATGAGGTTAGTAGATAAGAGATGGGGGTGGGGCTTGAGGTGGGAGGAGGGGATAGGTGAGAGGAAGAACAGGTTAGGGAGGCGGGGACGAGCTGGGCTGGTTTTGGGATGCGGTTGGGGGAGGGGAGATTTTGAAGCTTGTGAAATCCACATTGATACCATTGGGCTGCAGGGTACCCAGGCTGAATATGAGTTGCTGTTCCTGCAACCTTCGGGTGGCATCATTGTGCCACTGCAGGAGGCCCAGGATGGACATGTCGTCTGAGGAATGGGAGGGGGAGTTGAAATGGTTCGCGACTGGGAAGTGCAATTGTTTGTTGCAAACTGAGCGCAGGTGTTCTGCAAAGCGATCCCCAAGCCTCCGCTTGGTTTCCCCGATGTGGAGGAGGCCACAACGCGTACAGCGGATGCAGTATACCACATTGGCAGATGTGCAGATGAACATCTGCTTGATGTAGATAGTCTTCTTGGGGCCTGGGATTGGGGTGAGTGAGAAGGTGTGGGGACAGGTGTAGCACTTCCTGCGGTTGCAGGGAAACGTGCCGGGTGTGGTGGGGCTGGAGGGGAGTGTGGAGCGGACAAGGGAGTCATGGAGAGAGTGGTCCCTCTGGAAAGCAGACAAGGGTGGGGAGGGAAAAATATCTTTGGTGGAGGGGTCGGATTGTAGATGGCGGAAGTGTCAGAGGATGATGCGTTGGATCCAGAGGTTGGTGGGGTGGTATGTGAGGACGAGGGGGATTCTTTTTTGGTTATTATTGCGGGGACAGGGTGTGAGGGATGAGTTGCGGGAAATGCGGGAGACACGGTCGAGGACGTTCTTGACCACTGCGGGGGGAGGTTGCGGTCCTTGAAGAATAAGGACGTCTGAGATGTATGGGAGTGGAATGTCTCATCCTGGGAGCAGATGCGGCGGAGGCGAAGGAATTGGGAATAGGGGATGGCATTTTTGCAGGAAGGTGGGTGGGACTCCGGATCCAATGCATCATCCTCTGACACTTCCGCCATCTACAATCCAACCGCACCAGCAAAGACATTTTTCCCTCCCCACCCTTGTCTGCTTTCCGAGGGACCACTCTCTCCGTGACTCCCTTGTCTGCTCCACACTCCCCTCCAGCCCCACCACACCCGGCACTTTTCCCTGCAACCGCAGGAAGTGCTACACCTGTCCCCACACCTTCTCACTCACCCCAATCCCAGGCCCCAAGAAGACTATCTACATCAAGCAGATGTTCATCTGCACATCTGCCAATGTGGTATACTGCATCCGCTGTACCCGTTGTGGCCTCCTCTACATCAGGGAAACCAAGCGGAGGCTTGGTTTGCAGAACACCTGCGCTCAGTTTGCAACAAACAATTGCACTTCCCAGTCGCGAACCATTTCAACTCCCCCTCCCATTCCTCAGACGACATGTCCATCCTGGGCCTCCTGCAGTGGCACAATGATGCCACCTGAAGGTTGCAGGAACAGCAACTCATATTCAGCCTGGGTACCCTGCAGCCCAATGGTATCAATGTGGATTTCACAAGCTTCAAAATCTCCCCTCCCCCAACCGCATCCCAAAACCAGCCCAGCTCGTCCCCGCCTCCCTAACCTGTTCTTCCTCTCACCTATCCCCTCCTCCCACCTCAAGCCCCACCCCCATCTCCTATCTACTAACCTCATCCCGCCCCCTTGACCTGTCCGTCCTCCCTCGACTGACCTATCTCCTCCCTACCTCCCCACCTACACTCACCTTTATTGGCTCCATTCCCGCCTCTTTGATTTGTCTGCCTCCTCTCCACCTATCCTCTCCTCTATCCATCCTCTGTCCGCCTCCCCCTCTCTCCCTATTTATTTCAGAACCCTCTTCCCCTCCCCCATTTCTGATGAAGGGTCTAGGCCCGAAACGTCAAGCTTTCCTGCTGATATGATGCTGCTTGGCCTGCTGTGTTCATCCAGCCCCACGCTTGTTATGTTGGTAAATGGAGTTAGGCCACAGATCAGTCATTATTGAATGGTACAACAGGCACAAAGTGTTGAATAACCCACTCCTGTTCCAATGATTAGATTCCCTACGTTTGAAATGTTTTTTACCTGGCACTTGTTAAGTTGGAAGTGTTACTCTCCACTTATCAATCCAAGTCAGAATGTTTTCCAAGTTTTGCTGTATGTGGGCACAGACTGGTTCGGTATCTAATGGGTTGAGAATTACACAAACTCCAGTGACTATTCTACCTCTAACCCAAATAATGGAGATAAGGTCATTGGAGAGGTTGTAGAAAACAGGGAATCTCTTTGCTATTAAGAAAATATTTCAAATTCCCTTTCTCAGATTCAAATTCAACTTCACAGTTCCCTACATTGAACTGCACCTTACTCAGTTTAGCCCAATCATTCCGTCAATCTACATCCCTTTGTAACTTGATAAAAACCATCCACATAAATATATCTCCTGAAAAATCTGTAATTTTACAAAACTTGCTTCTTTCAACTTAGTCATTAACATATATGGTCTGTTCATTACACCTAAGCTTTACCAATTTACGTTTTCTCATCATGGTGACATTGGCTTTGAACTGCTATCTGAGAAATTCATGGGATTCAGTGAGTGCCATAATGTGCAGATTTTCATAGTATCATAGAATCCCTACAGTGTAGAGACAGGCCATTCAGATCATTGAGTCCATATCAACCCTCCAAAGAGCAATGTACCCAGACCAAGCCCCCTACCCTATCCTCGTAACACTGCATTTTCCACGGCTGATCCGCCAAATCTACACTTACCTGGACATTGAGGGCAATTTAGCATAGCCAATCCAGCTGACCTACACATCTTTGGACTGTGGGATGAATCTGGAGCTCCCGGAGGAAACCCATGCAAACTCCACAAAGACAGCTGCTAGAGGGCAGAATCGAACACTGGCCCCTGGTACTGTGAGGCAGCTGTGCTAACCAATGAGCCAACACACTGCTCTTACTTTCTTAAGTATCTCCAAACAACAAAGTGCATGCTAAATTTCCATCTTTGTCATGTCGTCATGATTCCACATGTTTTTCCTCAATCATCAAAAGCAGACTGGGTGATAAACACCTCTTGACCATTTGTTGGAAAAAATGCCAGTAGATAGTATGATGGTGCACAAGGTTAATGGCGTGCCTCAATTGTCAAATGCCTTTACAGGCAGTAGGAAGCTGGCTGATACAAAATGTCAGCTTTCTATAATCTAAAGCAATACTCTACTGTTGAGGCAGCAAGTGAGGACTTGGAAATTTTAGTTCTTTGTGGAACAGGAAGTACAATTGTGAGCAGAAAGGGAGTTCTTCTCTAACAGCAACAGCTTTCTGCATTCACACCTTCAGCACTTCAACATCTCAAAATGTCCCAGGGTGCTCTGTAGCAGTATAAGGAGATAAATATTGAAAGAGAAAATTGATATATAATGTACAACATTAGAAAGTTATTGTAGGCATGGATGAAGAACCTCCAAACAAGATCCACTGTTTAAGATCTTTTATTTAATATGAAACCAAATGAAATCAAATGAAGGTATGAGAGGCTCTCTAACTTATGTTTATTGAATTCTTTAGATTAATTTATTCCTTTTTAGTGAACCCACTTGATCCTGGGAGATGACAGAATTGAAATACTCTGAAAATGTCACATTGCAAAATTTTATAAAATTATAGACACAAGAACCAATCCTTCCAAGGACAAAATTTCAGGAGCAGCCTTTTCTTGATTCCCACTTTGGTCGTAGGACCATAATATTGTCTGAGGGGCTTTTGCAATTTACTTGGGCAGATAAGGCCTGGGCAGCTTGACTGGCCTCAGTTTTAAGGCTGGCAGGAGGAGTTCAGGAATCGAGTTGTACCACGCTTGTCACCCTGCCTAGGTCATAGCCAGAGTCATACAGCATTGAAACAGACCCTTCAGACCAACCAGCCCATGCCAACCATAATCCCAAACTAAACTAGTCCCACCTGCCTGTGCATGGCCCATATCCCTCCAAACATTTCTTATTCATTCTTATTCAAAATGTCTTAAACATTGTAACTGTATTGCAACCATCAGTTTGTCTGCAAGTTCATTCCACACACAAACCACTCTTTGTGTAAAAAAGTTGCCCATCATGTCCTTTTTAAATCTTACACCTTTCATTTTAAAAATTTGCTGCCCAGTCTTAAAATCCCCACCATTGGAGAAAAGACACCTGCAATGCACCTTATCTATACCCTCGTGATTTTAAAAACCTCTAGGAGGCGGGAGGCACCTCCTTTCTCGTCAATCTCAAAGTACTTTTGGTGAGTATTAGGCTGTCCCTGGGGCCACAGGCCAGGGAAAGGCATAGGGAACAAATTGCAGCTTACCACACATTTGCTTCCTCTGAAGAAATGTCACCAATAAAAGGTGGGACTCTCCCACGTCCATATCCTGAGGACCAGGGAATTCCTTGGTTACCACAAACCCACAGCTGGACAGTGATGAGTCTGCAGCCTTGAGAATGGGATTTGCATCCTTATCCTGCAGTCTCTGCCACTGATGGCAGAGTTCACCTTCTCCTAGATCTTAGAAAGCTAAAGCTATGGCTGCTGATCATGACGAATTTGATAAAATTGGCAAGTTTTGAGAGGGTTGTACAATTGAAGAAATACATAAAGCTTGCCTTCTGATCCAACCCGTGGCTTAGACTTTTACGTCCTAAAGAACGGTCAGTGGACCTGAAACATTAACTTTGATTTCTCTTTCCAGATGCTGCAAGACCTGTTGAGTTTTCCAGCGATTTCTGTTTCTGTTTCTTAGACTTTATACCTAGTTTAGCAGTTATGCTCTCAAAATGGTTATACAGTTACGTTCTCAAAAAAAACTGCTGTTGAGAAGTTGAAGTAGATTGGATGCTGAAACATTGTCTTTGTTAATTTAGGATCAAGAACGGGCCAGAGACATGACCATCACTTTACTCAATAATTCAGAAGAAACGTCAGGGCAACTCAACTTATTCAGAAGTTGCAAGAGACTCCTCAACTAATAATGCTTATGTTAACATTTTCAGTCCTGGGCTTGCTGCAATGTAACAAGGAAGCACAATGCGAGCTCAATGGACAAGACCTCATTTTCCACATGACACCTTACAGCCAAAAGGTCTCAACATTAAGTTCCATAATTTTTGAAACCGACTGCATTATGTCTGTGATAACAAGCATGGGGCTGGATGAACACAGCAGGTCAAGCAGCATCATAGGAGCAGGAAAACTTGACGTTTCGGGCCTAAACCCTTCATCAGGAAATGAAGGGTTTTATCTCTGCATTATGTCTGTTACTATTTACAATTTTCCAGCATCTTTCAGTCCTGACAAAGTCACACTGGACCCAAAAAATTTACGCTGTTTTCCTCCCTCTGCTGTTGCTGCCAGAACTGCTGGTTTTCTTCAGCACTCCTGTATTTGTTTCAGATTTCTAGCACCTGCAGTTTTTCACTTTTATTAACAATGCCCAATGTATCACAAAGTCCAAGCAAGGGTTTACGTTTCTGTTAATGCCTTGACAGTACTCATTCTGCAAAATCAAGAACTTGGGTGCGATGCTGAGTGGGATTTTCCATCCAATAAAGCTAACGATTTCTAAGGGAAGGCAATGAACAAATGTTGAACTTTTTATATTTCCTCAGTTTTTTTCAACTCCATTCTAAGTGTTATTTGAACCAACATCAATAGCCACGAGCCGCAAGTTTTCCTTTGCATTTAAACTTGGAGCCGTTGTGTTTACAAAGTAAAGTCTTCTCACCCAAACCTGAAATACAGGCCTGAATTGAAAGGTGGCTAAATGGTAATGAGCTTCTTCCCTCCACACCCAATGGTTAAACACAATGCGCAATTCATTAGCAATCTCTAAACCCCCCCACACCCATTCTATTGGGACATTACTGGTTCCAGGCACTTGACAGGATTGTAAAAAGCAGGAAGACAAAAATAGGAATGGAAGTGTATTCTAGATAGAATTTAATCTGGCCAATAGGAGTGTGTGCAGGGTTATTTGCCTTGTGAATGCAGGGGTTGGGGTGGAGAAATTGTTGTCTATTGTATCTGGAGCGAACACACAGAAGAGGTTGTCTGTTGCCTTCCTAACACTATACAATTTTCTCTGGGGCCTTGCTGTCCAGAATCCAAATGAAGCCCTCATCTACTCACTTTTGCCACTCAAGGGCCTCGACTTGCCAAAGCAGGCCAACAACAACTAGTAGCCTCCCTATGAGTATGGGGGCACCTTCCTGATCAAGCATCCTGTAGCCCATAAAGCGAAGCCCTCCTGCACCTTTCAGCACCTCCATGGAAGACCCATGCTTGTCATCACCACCTTGGTCCTAGGCCAAGCCTATCTGGCTGGCCCTGGTGACCTCCATCTCAGGGCAGCATCTGTGATGCTGTTCTTGGCAGGTGCAGTCCCAGCAGTGACGAATGAATGTGATGGTACTACTGAGCATAGAGAGAGGCAAATCTGCTTTTGGAGGCCAGGCTTACAACCTTAAAGGGATGGGAGCTCCAATAGAGAGCATTTAACTGCCTGATGGCTACACAACTGGTTTTCTCCCACTGTCCAAAGATGCGCATGTTAGGTGTCTTGGCCATGCTAAATTACCCATGGTGTTCAGGGATGTGTAGGTTAGGTGTATTAGCCATGGGAAATACAGGGTTACAGGGATAGAGTAGGGGGATGGGTCTGGGTGGGATGCTCTTTAGAATGTTGACATGGACATTTTGGACTGAATGGTTTGTTTCAACACTGTGGGGATTCTATATAAAAAATAATTAGGATTGACCACTGGAGACAACTATGGAGGGATTGCTTCCATTGTGTATTGGTTTCTTCAAGCCGAAGTGGTCTAGTGGATTCACTTTTCACGTCTACCTTTAAAAGTCTTGTTGAGTAATTAATGTGAACTTTAGTTCTGCTGACAAAAAACACATCTTGTTGAAACTTTACATTTCGCACGAGTCATATTGCAGGAGTACAAATTCAAGGCCAATGCCAATATTTATGTTGCATGAGAGGAAAATGCTGATCAGTCGCCGAGCAGAATCTGATTGGTTAAAGCATTGCTTTGGAGAATGCATCCATTAATAACAACAGAAAATTAATATCCATGATAACAAGCTTCAGAATATGTTGATTTTCCCCTGGAATTTGTATTCTTGCTATATGTCTTGATGAATGCAGAACCAAACACCTTATCAAAGAGGACTTCACAAGCTTCAAAATCTCCCCTCCTGCTCCCCCTACCACATCCCAAAACCAGCCCAGCTTGTCCCCACCTCCCTAACCTGTCCTTCCTCCCACCTGTCCCCTCCTCCCACCTCAAGCCCCACCCCCATCTCCTACCAACTTGCCTCATCCTGCGCCCTTGACCTGTCCGTCCTCCCTGGACTAACCTATCCCAGCCCTAACTCCCCACCTACACTCACCTTTACTGGCTCCAGCCCCGCCTCTTTGACCTGTCTGTCTCCTGTCCACCTATCTTCTCCTTTATCCATCTTCTATCCACCTCCCCCCCTCCCTATTTATTTCAGAACCCCCTTCCCCTCCCCCATTTCTGAAGAAGGGTCTAGGCCCAAAACGTCAGCCTTCCTGCTCCTCTGACGTTGCTTGGCCTGCTGTGTTCATCCAGCTCCTGTTATCTCAGAAAGTTATAAGAACAAGTTTAGCTCAAATACTGAATTAATTAATCAATATTAATAATTTTTAATGGCTCTCATATCATTTGTAATATGGGTGACCAAAGCTGCACACAGTGAGACTCAGAGATAGTGAGAACTGCTGATACTGGAGTCAGAGATAACACAGTGTGGAGCTGGAGGAACACAGCAGGCCAGACAGCATCAGAGGAGCAGGAAAGCTGACATTCTGAAACAAATAAAGAGAGCAGGGGTGCGGCCTACCTTCCCCAGCCCCACCTATCCTCTTTCTATTTATTTCAGAACTCCTTTCCCCTTCCTCCATTTCTGAAGAAAGGTTCCAACCCAAAACGTCAACTTTCCTGGTCCTCTGATGCTGCCTGGCCTGCTGCGTTCCTCCAGCTTCACACACAGTGAAACTGTAGCACAGCCAATATTTTGCACTGTTCATCATGATGACTTTGCTTTTGTAATTTATCCCCATATTTATAAAGATCAAAGTCTAATTTTCTTTTTGTATGTTTTTAATGTGTAATCCCACGTTTAACCACTTGATCTTTGACCCAACTTTGCATAGCAGGCAGGAAAAACTTTAATCCCTCTCTTACTGTTTTATTCCAATCAATCAGTCTCACATCCTGATTTTAACAGTATTACTGTGGTAACTGTTTCTCTGGAACATTCCTATCTCGCTTCCTTGAACTCAAAAGTTACCTTTCCACTTTCTGTTCCTCCCTCTCACCCCAAGTATTGAAATCAAGATGCTATCTTCAGTTTTAACTCATTTTCTGAAACACCTCTAAACTATATACTGTTAATTAGAGTCCTCCATTAAAACAATGCTACAATATTTACCTGTCTCTGTAATCTTCATCCAGACTTGTTCCTCTCCATCTTTCCCATTAGTTGATGGTCTAAAGATTACATAAAACAATCCTCAGCTGTAATTGACACTTGAACTCTCTGAAATATCCTCTGTCTCCAGGACCACAGACCAAGAACACCACCCATCCTCGTTTTTCTCTCTTTCCTATGTTTTCTGAGTGCCTTGTAACCAGGAATATTTAACATTCAGTCTGCCCTTTCCATCAGTCATATGTCCATAATCGCCACAACATCATTCTCCCATATGACAATCTGTACCAGTAACTCCACAACTAATAATACCAATGTTAATATTAATAATAATATTAATATTGTTAACTATTAATACTTAGTTATTAACTATACTCCAGGTAATCGCTTACACGCAGTGTAACTTGGATTTGAATTTCATTGCTTTCTCCCTTACTCCAAAACCATGCATTAATTTACTATTTTCAATTCCAGTGACAGATACCTCACCCAGCATTTTGTGCAGCCTGATATTAATTTCCAATATTCTCTCCTCGTTCCCACACCTCTACTGTGTTAGTTTAAACTCTCTACAACAAAACTAGGAAAATGCCCTGCAAGAAATTCAGTCTCATTCCTGTTAAGTTGCAACCCATCTGGCTTGTACAGGTGTATCAGAGATAAAAGGTACTGCAGATGCTGGAGAATCCGAGATAACAAGGCGTGGGGCTGGATGAACACAGCAGGTCAAGCAGCATCATAGGAGCAGGAAAACTTGACGTTTCGGGCCTAGACCCCTCATCAGAAATGGGGGAGGGGAAGAGGGTTCTGAAATAAATAGGGAGAGAGGGGGAGGCAGATAGAGGATGGATAGAGGAGAGGATAGGTGGAGAGCCTAAAGGCCCTCCGCTTCTTCCTGTCCCGCAGAACTGACCAATCCCCCTCCACCGACACCCTCATCCGCTTAGCCGAACTTGTCCTCACCCTCAACAACTTCTCTTTCAATTCCTCCCACTTCCTACAGGCAAAGGGGGTGGCCATGGGTACCTGCATGGGCCCAAGCTATGCCTGCCTCTTTGTAGGTTACGTGGAACAATCCCTCTTCCGTACCTACACTGACCCTAAACCCCACCTCTTCCTCCGTTACATTGATGACTGCATCGGCGCCGCCTCGTGCTCCCACGAGGAGCTCAAACAGTTCATCCACTTCACCAACACCTTCCACCCCAACCTGAAGTTCACCTGGACCATCTCCAACACTTCTCTCTCCTTCCTGGACCTCTCTGTCTCCTTCTCGGGTAACCACCTAGAAACCGATGTCCATTTCAAGCCCACTGACTCCCACAGCTACCTGGAATACACCTCCTCCCACCCACCTTCCTGCAAAAATGCCATCCCCTATTCCCAATTCCTTCGCCTCCGCCGCATCTGTTCCCAGGATGAGACATTCCACTCCCGTACATCTCAAATGTCCTCATTCTTCAAGGACCGCAACCTCCCCCCCACAGTGGTCGAGAACGCCCTCGACCGTGTCTCCCGCATTTCCCGGAACACATCCCTCACGCTCCGTCCCCGCAATAACAACCAAAAAAGAATCCCCCTCGTCCTCACGTACCACCCCACCAACCTCCGGATCCAACGCATCATCCTCCGACACTTCCGCCATCTGCAATCAGACCCCACCACCAAAGACATCTTTCCCTCCCCACCGTTATCTGCCTTCCGGAGGGACCACTCCCTCTGCGACTCCCTTGTCCGCTCCACACTCCCCTCCAGCCTCACCACACCCGGCACTTTTCCCTGCAACCGCAGGAAGTGCTACACCTTCCCCCCACACCTCCTCCCTCACCCCAATCCCAGGCCCCAAGTAGACTTTCCACATCAGGCAGATGTTCACCTGCACATCTGCCAATGTAGTATACTGCATCCACTGTACCCGTTGTGGCTTCCTCTACATCGGGGAAACCAAGTGGAGGCTTGGGGACCGCTTTGCAGAACACCTGCGCTCAGTTCGCAACAAACAACTGCACCTCCCAGTCGCGAACCATTTCAACTCCCCCTCCCATTCCTCAGACGACATGTCCATCCTGGGCCTCCTGCAATGCCACAGTGATGCCACCCGAAGGCTGCAGGAACAGCAAATCATATTCAGCCTGGGAACCCTGCAGCCCAATGGTATCAATGTGGATTTCACAAGCTTCAAAATCTCCCCTCCCCCAACTGCATCCCAAAACCAGCCCAGCTCATCTCCACCTCCCTAACCTGTTTTTCCTCTCACCTATCCCCTCCTCCCACCTCAAGCCTCACCCCCATCTCCTATCTACTAACATCATCCCGCCCCCTTGACCTGTCCGTCCTCCCTGGACTGACCTCTCTCCTCCCTACCCCCCCACCTACACTCACCTTTACTAGCTTCATCCCCGCCTCTTCGACTTGTCTGCCTCCTCTCCACCTATCCTCCCCTCTATCCATCCTCTATCCGCCTCCCCCTCTCTCCCTATTTATTTCAGAACCCTCTTCCCCTCCCACATTTCTAATGAAGGGTCTAGGTCCAAAACGTCAAGTTTTCCTGCTCCTATGATGCTGCTTGACCTGCTGTGTTCATCCAGCCCCATGCTTGTTATCTTGGCTTGTACAGGTGCCAGCTTCCCCAGCAATGTCCTAGTGTCCCAGGACTCTAAAGCCAACCTCCTGGACCATCTTTCCAGCGTACATTCATCTGTCTTATCTCCTAAGCCCTGTTCTCACTTGCATGTGGCACCGGGAGCATTCCTGAGATTGCTACTTCAGAGTCCCTGCTTGCTAATTTTCTACTTACCTCCCTAAATTCCAAATGTAGGACCACATCCCCCTTCCTGTCTATGTTGGTGGTGCCAATGTGGGCAATGGCCTTTGCTGTGCATGCTCCTCTTGAAGAAGGTTCTGCAGCTGTTCTGTGTCATCCCTGACACTAGCAACAGGGAGGTAACATACCAAACTGCAGTCATGTTGACAGCTCCAGAAAAGCCTAACTGATCCTCTAACTAAGAATCCTTTAACAGTAGTACCCTTCCACTCATCTCCTTCCCTTCCTGTACAGCTGAGCCACCTTTGGTGTCACAGGCTTGGCTGTTTCTGTACTGCTCCAAGTATCTATCGCCGTCACCGATTTCCAGAAAAGCCTCCGATCCATGGAGCTCACACTTGTGCAGTTGTTGGTAATTCCTTCTCGTGGGCTCATCCAGACACATGCAAAGGAGTTTAATTCATATAAATGTGAGGTGCTGCATTTTGAAAAGGCAAATCAGAGCAGGACTTATATACTTAATTGTAAGGTTCTGGGGAGCGTTGCTGAACAAAGAGACCTTGGAGTGCAGGTTCATAATTCCTTGAAAGTGGCATCATAAAGGTAGTGAAGAAGGCATTTGGTCTGCTTGCCTTTATTGACCACTGCATTGAGTATAGGAATTGGGAGGTCATGCTGCAGTTGTACAGGACATTGGTTAGGCCAATTTTGGAATACTGCATTCAGTTCTGGTCTCCCTGCTATAGGAACGATGTTGTGAAACTAGAAAGGGTTCAGAAAGATTTACAAGGATGTTGCGAGAGTTGGAGGGTTTGAGCTATAGGGAGAGGCTGAATAGACTGGGGCTATTTTCCCCGGAGTGTCAGAGGCTGAGAGGTGACCTTTATAGAGATTTATAAAATCATGAGGGGCATGGACGGGATGAATATTCAAGGCCTTTTCCCCAGGATAGTGGAGTACAAAACTAGAGGGCACAGGTTTAAGGTAAGAGAAGAAAGATTTAAAAGGGACTTAAGGGGCAATTTTCTCATGCAGAAGGTGGTGCATGTATGGAATGAGCTGCCAGAGGAAGTGGTGGAGGCTGGTACAATTATAACATTAAAAGGCATCTGGATGGGTATATAAACAGGGAGGGTTTAGAGGGATATGGGCCATATGCCATATGGGACTAGATTAATTTAGGACATCTGATCTGCATGGACAAGTTAGACCGATGAGTCTGTTTCCACACTGTACGGCTCTATGACTCTATGACTCTAAGAGATAACAACCTTCCACATGCCACAGGCCAGGCAGTTTCTATACTAGGGGTTTTTATATGTCACACAAGCTTCATGGTAAAGAAAAGTGAAATGTAGAATCACATACCATTATTTCTAGCTTCATGCCCGAGCATCAGTTAGCTCCAGCACAGATTTTAATTGTGGGCCATAGCTTTCTCTATCAGAAAGTGAAACCATATGACATTGATATTCCTTCTTAGACTTGATTCAGTGAGGAGGAGATAATCACATCCAGTTCAAATATAGCTGAATTATGAAGTCACAAACGATCTTCAAAGACCTTCCAAAATCGAAATGGGAGAGAAAACACTATCAGATCAAAAGACACACTATATAATTCTTGGTCAACTCCAACATCTGACTCTGGGATGAAAGCACTTCCATGTGGTGGGTCTCTACCATTTCAAGCCAATTTGGCTTGTTCTGATCTTTTGCACAATTAGTCTGTCAGCTGCGCCTCAACATGTTCTCACATATTTCCAAACGCTAAAAACGTTGGGTAAAATATTCATTAAAGAAACTGATTCTGTGCCAAAATTACATTCCTCTTAAATGAATGGTTAAAAAAATTGATTGCCTTCAGATTGACAGTGGCATTCACTGTGATCCCAATGTTAATGCTTAATGTTACTATCTTAAATTGTGAAATGAATTTATCTTTAAATGAAGACACGATTTTTGTTTTGGTATTTTTCTTGGTTGTTTGGAATTTCAAGTCCCTTGTGATGCAGAGCTATTAATAACATATTAAATATATAATATTCTGCCTTTGAATGGAATGATACTTATGTTGGGAGGGATAATTTGAAATTACAACAGAAAGAAGATAAACTTGGCAAAAAGTGGAAAAATTATAAACTGCACAAAAATATATTAAATGCTAATCTGGTTCAGTCACAAAATGCTTGATGCTCCTCATGGATATTGCTGTTTATATGGCATGTAAAATTTGGGTTGAAAAATATACTTAATGCTGAGCAAATTAAGAATATATTTTGTGCATACTTTCTCTCCAAGATTTCTCGTTTCCCCCCTTGTCTGAAATCAACAGTTCTTACTGGAATATGGTTCTACCCTGATATTAATAATGCAGCAGTATAGGAGTTGGAACATCATGTTAAGGTTGTACTGGATGTTGGTGAGGCCTCTTCTGGAGTACCATGTCCAGTTCTGGCCAGTCTGCTTTAGGAAGGATATTATTAAACTGGAGAGGGTTCAGAAAAGATTTACCAGGGTGTTGCCGGGAAATTGTAGGGAGAGGCAGAATAGGCTGGGATGTTTTTCACTGGAGCATAGGAGGTTGAGGGGTGACCATATAGAGGCTTATAAAATCATGAGGGGTATAAATGGGGTGAATGACAGGTGTCCTTTCCCTAAGGTGGGGGATTTCAATATCAGAGGGCATATTTTAAAGTGAGAGGAAAAAGATTTAAACATGGCGTGAACGCAATTTTTTTTACACAGTGTGCTTTGTGTGTGGAATGAATTTCCAGAGGAAGTGTTGGATGCGGATACAGTTACAACATTTAAAGGGCATTTGGATGAGTACCTGAATAAGAAATGTTTGGAGGGATACGGACCAAGCACAGGCACATAGGATTAGTTTAGTTTGGGATTATGGTTGGCATGGACTGGTTGGACCAAAGGATCTGTTTCTGTGCTAAATGATTCAATGATTCTGTGACTCTGTGACCCAAACAGATTTTCACTCCTGGGAGCATCACAACTGAGTCTAACCTTTCCTCAGCTGAAGTCCGTAAGGCAAAGGAACATGAGTGGGTCATTTACCCCCTCAAGCCCCTTCTACCATTCAGTAAGATCATGCCTGATCTGTGACTTCACTGTGTTTCCCCTTCTTTTCTTCATGTCAGTTGATGCCTTTAATTAATAGAAGTCTATCCACCTCAGATTTAATAGTTACAATTTATGTAGAATCAAGTGGCAGATACTTCAAAATTTCTGCCACCCTTCGACATAGAAGTGTTTTTGAAGTTATAAGGAAGAGGGGCTAAGCTGAGTGTTCCCACAGAAAGCTGACTGGAAATAGTAGCCGGGTCACCTCCTTCTGTGCTGAAAACATACTTGTTATGAGCAGACCCTGGGCAAGTTTCCCAATTTGCTTTAATTTTTGATGGATTGCTCCAAACTGTTAAGTTTCGGGTGAGGAATGATGGATTCAGTGATCACCCACTATCTTGTTTGGTTGTAACAAGGTTAATATTAGAAAAGATCCCTACCCTTATGGATACGTTTCTCCTACACCCAAATTAACTTGTGTTTTTAGAGGAGTGAATTTAGCCAGGCTGTGTTTTTAGCTAACAAAGAGCGGTTTTATTAATTACTGGACAGGAATAGAAATTCCAAGGCTGCTCATGTACAAACAGAGTAGAAACAAGCGATGAGTGCAGAAAAATCAAAAGTGAAAATCCCTATTATACTGATCAGTCCTGAATTGTTCATGAACAGCCAATAAGATTACATTTTAGCTGCTGTTGTGTGCACCCAGTAGCATTAATGTGACAGTTGACTTTTGAGATTCTTGATTTTATAGTCTGATTGCAGTTCCTCTGTCATGATTCCTTTTTTCTCATCTGGTTTGCAGTACTTAGCGTGGAAGAATGCCTTTACCTGAAGCACAGGAACTAGGTCTTCCACTGTGACTTTCATAGCATGCTAATACTTGAACACAGGCTGGAACATAGGTAAGCATTCAGTCTACTAGTCCACCTTAGGAGACCCGAAAGTGGCTTTTTAACCCCAGACTAAGTGTGTTCCTGGAGGGTAAAACAGACATTTCTCCAATGAGGTGGCTTTCTGTTAAAACGGAGAGAAAGTCATGTTCCTCATTATTTCTTGTTGTTTAGTTTCTCCCTGTTTGAAGTTTCCCTGACAAATTACCAGTGCAACTTTCCATCGGCACTGCGCAGGAATTTGCCAGACAGTCATGGAATTTAAATTTAACCCTTCTTTATAAATTATAGACTATATAAGAATTTCTAATTTTTGCATTAGCGCCTCATAGTTTAACCCATGGAAGCCTAAAATGATTCTAGTGAACCCATGCCTTTCTCACTGTAAGTTGAATAAATTCCTCCTCAAATGTACCCTCAGCTATGCTAATGGTGCTCCTGGTGTATTTTAGCAAGGGCTTTGTATAGATTAATCATAAACTCTATAATCTTACATTCTATTCCTCTGGATAGAAAGACTTTTTTATTCTTTATTCATTCACGGGATGAGGGTGTCGCTGGCTAGGCAGCATTTATTGCCTGTCCCTAATTGCCCAGAGGGCAGTTAAGAATCAAACACATCGCTGTAGGCCAAATCAGGTGAGAATAACGGTTCCCTTCCCTAAAAGACATTGGTGAACCAGATGGGTTTTTCCTGAGAACTGATTCATGGTCATCATTAGACTCTTAATTTCAGTTATTTATTGAATTCAAATTTAACCATCTACCACAGTGGGATCTGAACCTGGGTCTCTGGGTAAACAGACCAGCAACAATACTGCTAGGCCATCACTTCCCCCTTACATTGCATTAGTCTTTTGATTATTCTCTGTACCTGTTACACATGATTTACTTAACTGCACAAAATAGCAATCCAGAGAAGAAGCTTTGACTGATTCTAGCTCCCATTAGTCTAGGATCTATGAGATCAAATTGTTGTAAGGCAGTGTATTCATTACTGTCTTTTTGTAGAATAACCTGATCTAGGCCGTGCTTGGGTAAGCTTAATCTTGGTGATTTAATTTGTTCCCTTGCTCCTTTGTTTATGTGATTAGAGGTCACATTCCAGGTACCTTATTCATCCTAAATATCAAATTTTGATACTTTTTTTTCCAATAAACCATTTTGTCACATGCTTTTGTCAAGTATTACTGTTGGTATTGATTTCAATATGATCCTTGCACATCTGTTTTCTCAGCGAGAAAGAAAACTGAAGTGAAAAATACAAAAGAACACACAAATTAAAATGGCCGTCCTCCAATTTCATTGCCTGTTTCAGTATACACGGACAGAAGCAGCTCTGTCTTTGAGAAACCCCTGTTCGTGAGCTGGATCAGAGCCATTTGATTAAATAGATTCCAGTTCCTTTGTGTGGTCATTTTGTGTACTTTCCCTAATGACACATCTCTCCTTAGTTACATATGACCAGTCTGACACATGTCTGGCTACCAAATTTGAAGATTAGTCTGAGAATCTCTGGGGCATGATTCAATTCCTTGATCTGCTGTGAATCAAAAAAATAAAAGTTGCTTCTTGCTAAAGGGACACATTGAGGAACTAAGTAACTGTGTCATGGCAAAGGTCAGATTAAATTGGAATTACGAGGATTAACTTTAAAAATGCATCTAAAATAGACAGCACTAACACTGTCTACTTCTGGATAAAGGTTATTTAATTTTAAGGAATATTCACTTGTGAATAAAGTAATATTAAAAACGCACTTTGCTTCATAATTTAGCACTTTCTATTTATATATTCCCCAAGTGATGAAGTACTACAGTCTGCCGGCACTGGTCAACTGTTGCTAGAATTCAGAAGAGAGGAGAATATCTGAAAGAAGGGAAAGAAACCTTGATCAGTCATGAAAATCAAAAGTGTTAAAAAGAAACTTTACACTTCTGAGCTCTTAGTTCCAAAGAAGGGTCATATTAAATGCGAAACATTAACTGTGTTTCTCTCTCCACCATTGCTGCCGGACAGGCTGCCAGATCTGTTTCTACTTCAGATCTCCCGAATCTGCAGTATTTTGCTTTTATTTACATTTCTGAGCATCATTCACGGCCTTAAGATGCCCCGGAGAACTTTACAGCCAATAAACCTCATGTGATTGATTAGTCACTGTTGTAATGTAGCCATTACAAGCGCAACAAGGGCCCATACATAGCATGAGGTCATGGCCAGATAATCTGTTTTTTACTGATGTAGGTTGAAGGGTAAATATTGGCCAGGAAACCAGGGGAGAGCTCCTTTTCTGCCAACAATGTAGCAGAGATAAAACAACACCTGAGAGGACAGACAAGTCCCTATTTAACCTTTAAATCAAAAAATGGGAACTTCCTCAGTTCTGCAATGAGATTTCAACCGGGATTATTGGGTCTAAATTAAGCCACGGCATGAGTTTGGATGCAAGGTCATCAACATGAACATTAACTCTGTTTCTCTCGCCACGTGTACTATTAGACCCGCCAGTACTTCCAGCATTTTCTGGTTTTATATAGGGATTGAAATCCTCTGTTTGCTATTTTTAGCATGACCATTCATGTATTTGCAAAATTCCTCAGGATTATTTATAAAAGTGCATATCAAATACAGACAGAACTGAAATTAAATGTAATGAGATGAGGGACAGCAACTTTCTTCAAGTAAATATACTCACATTAAAAGTTACTGCAATGGTGCACATGCAGCTATGTAATAGGTCCCTAATGGTCAGCCTCTGCTGAAAGGGGGCAGGTGGAAGGGAAATATATAGAAAAATGCTTCTCAAAACAACTTACAGTAATATGACATGTTAACAGGCCCTTCGGCCCAAACTGGTCCATGTTGACCATGGTGTCTACTCAGTTAGTTCCAATTGCTCACATTTGATCCATATCCCTCTAAATCCTTCCCATCCCATTGGAGACCAGGAGGTTGTGAGGAAGGTAAGGAATTAGAATATATTTGGGCAGCAGCTAAACCCGAGATGCTACACGTGTAGCATCTCCCTCCCACCCTCCTCCTCTAACCAGAAGAAAAGGACTCTGCAAGGTAAGGTTTGTGTTTTTTTTAATATATTTAAGTGCACTGTTTGGTATTAGTTAGTTGAGTCAGAGCTAAGGCTTACAATGGCAGGGGACCTCAGACCCGTGGCATGTGCCTCTTGCTTGATGTGGGAGATCAGGGACGTGACTGACGTCCCTTGACTGTTACACTTGCAGGAAGTGTGTCCAGCTGCAGCTCTTGTTTGACGGCATGATGGCTCTGGAGTCGCGGGTGGACTCACTGTGGAGCATCCGCGATGCTGATAAGGTCGTGGATAGCACGTTTAGTGAATTGGTCACACCGCAGATTAGGATTGCTGAGGGAGACAGTGAATGGGTGACCAAAAGGCAGAGAAAGAGCAGGAAGGCAGTGCAGGTGTCCCCTGCGGTCATCTCCCTCCAAAACAGGTATACCGTTTTGGATACTGTTGGGGGAGATGGCTCACCAGGGGAGGGCAGCAGTTGCCTGGATCATGGCACCATGGCGGGCACTGCTGTTCAGAAGGGCGGGAAAAAGACTCATAGGGCCATAGTCATTGGGGATTCTATTGTAAGGGGAGTAGATAGGCGGTTCTGTGGCCGAAAACGGGACTCCAGGATGGTATGTTGCCTCCCAGGTGCTCGGGTCAGGGATGTCACCGATCGGCTACAGAGCATTCTGAAAAGGGAGGGTGAACAGCCAGTTGTTGTGGTGCATATAGGCACCAATGATATAGGTAAAAAACGAGATGAGGTCCTGAAAGCAGAATTCAGGGAGCTAGGAGAGAAGTTAAAGAGGAAGACCTCAAAGGTAGTGATCTCAGGGTTGCTGCCAGTGCCACATGCTAGCCAGGGTAGAAATGAAAGAATAGGCATGATGAACACGTGTCTTGAGGGATGGTGTAGGAGGGAGGGGTTCAGATTTGTGGGACACTGGGACCGGCTCTGGGGAAGGTGGGACTATTACAAATTGGATGGTCTACACCTGAACCAGACTGGAACTAGTGTCCTAGGGGGAGTTTTTGCTAGGGCTGTTGGGGAGGGTTTAAACTAATGTGGCAGGGGTCTGGGAACCAGAGGAGAAGACTAGTAGACAGTGAGGTGGAAACTAGAGACTGTAAGGATCATGAAGTTAGCATTACCAAGGGGAAGAGTAGGCAGAGAGCAGATGAACGCAAAGGAACTGGTGGTCTGAAGTGCATACACTTTAATGCAAGGAGTATAGTGGGTAAGGCAGACGAATTTAGGTCTTGGATTAGTGCCTGGGAATATGACGTTATTGCGATCACAGAGACTTGGTTGAAGGAAGAGGATGATTGGCAACTAAATGTCCCAGGATATAGATGCTTCAGACAGGACAGGGAGGGAAGTAAAAGAGGGGGAGGAGTTGCATTGCTGGTCAGGGATGATATCACGGCTGTGCTAAAGGAGGGCACGATGGAGGGCTTGAGCAGTGAGGTATTATGGGTAGAGCTGAGAAAGAAGAAGGGTGCAGTTACATTGTTGGCGCTGTACTACAGGCCTCCCAACAGTGAGCGTGAGGTAGAAGAACAAATAGGTCGACAGATTATGGAAAGATGTAGAGGTAACAGGGTGGTGGTGATGGGAGATTTTAATTTTCCCAGCATTGACTGGGATACACTTAGTGTCAGAGGTCTGGATGGGGCAGAATTTGTATGGAGCATCCAGGAAAGTTTTCTAGAGCAGTATGTCAATAGTCCAACTAGGGAAGGGGCCATATTGGACCGAGTGTTGGGGAATGAGCCAGGCCAGGTGGTAGAAGTTGCAGTGGGGGATTTCTTTGGGAATAGTGACCACAATTCTGTAAGTTTTAGAATACTCGATGACAAAGATGAGAGTGGTCCTAAGGGAAAAATACTAAACTGGGCCAAGGCCAATTATATCAAAATTCGGCAGGAGCTGGGAAATGTGGATTGGGAACAGCTATTTGAAGGGAAGTCCACATTTGATATGTGGGAGGCTTTCAAAGATAGGTTGAAGATAGTGCAGGATAGGCATGTCCCTTTGAAAACAAGGGATAGGAAAGGAAAGATTCGTGAACCGTGGATGACAGGAGAAATCGTGCGACTAGCCAAGAGGAAAAGGGAAGCATACATAAGGTCCAGGCAGCTAAGAACAGAACGGTCCTTGGAGGAATATCGGGAGAGTAGGACCAATCTTAAACGAGGAATCAAGCGGGCTAAAAGGGGTCATGAAATAACTTTAGCGAACAGAATTAAGGAGAATCCCAAGGCCTTTTATTCATATATAAGAAGCAGGAGGGTAACTAGAGAAAGGGTTGGTCCACTAAAGGATAAGGAAGGAAGGTTTTGTGTCGAACCTGAGAAAATGGGTGAGATTCTCAATGATTACTTTGCATCAGTGTTCACTGAGGAGAGGGACATGATGAATGTTGAGATTAGAGATAGAAGTTTGTTTACTCTGGATCACGTTGACATAAGGAGGGAAGATGTGTTGGGTAGGCTAAAGGATATTAAGGTGGACAAATCCCCAGGACCGGATGGGATCTATCCCAGGATGCTGAGGGAGGTGAGAGAGGAAATAGCTGGGGCCCTGACAGATATCTTTGTAGCATCCTTAAACACAGGTGAAGTGCTGGAGGACTGGAGAGTTGCTAATGTTGTCCCCTGTACAAGAAGGGTAGTAGGGATATTCCAGGTAACTACGGACCAGTAAGCCTGACGTCAGTGGTGGGAAAGTTGCTGGAGAAGGTACTGAGGGATAGAATTTATTTATATTTGGAAAAGAATGGGCTTATCAGTGATAGGCAACATGGTTTTGTGCAGGGGAGATCATGCCTTACTAACTTAATAGAGCTCTTTGAGGAAGTGACCAAGTTGATAGATGAAGGAAGGGCTGTAGATGTCATCTACATGGACTTCAGTAAGGCGTTTGATAAGGTTCCTCATCGTAAACTAATGGAGAAAGTGAAGTCACATGGTGTGCAGGGTGTTCTAGCTAGGTGGATAAAGAACTGGTTGAGCAACAGGAGACAGAGAGTAATGGTTGAAGGGAGTTTCTCGAAATGGAGAAAGGTGACCAGTGGTGTTCCACAGGGATCAGTGCTGGGGCCACTGTTGTTTGTGATATACATAAATGAGCTGGAAGAGGGCATAAGTGGTCTGATCAGTAAGTTTGCAGATGACACGAAGATTGGGGGAGTAGCAGAAAGCATAAGGGATTGTCAAAGAATACAGGAGAATATAGATAGACTGGAGAGTTGGGCGGAGAAGTGGCAGATGGAGTTCAATCCGGGCAAGTGTGAGGTGATGCATTTTGGGAGGTCTAATTCTAGACCAAACTATACTGTAAATGGAAGAGCCTTGGGAAAAGTTGATGAGCAGAGAGATCTGGGAGTTCAGGTCCATTGTACCCTGAAGATGGCTGCACAGGTAGATAGAGTGGTCAAGAAGGCATATGGTATGCTTGCCTTCATCGGACGGGGTATTGAGTATAAGAGCTGGCAGGTCATGTTAAAATTGTACAAGACTTTGGTTCGGCCGCATTTAGAATACTGTGTACGGTTCTGGTCGCCACATTACCGAAAGGATGTGGAAGCTTTGGAGAGGGTACAGAGAAGGTTTACGAGGATGTTGCCTGGTATGGGAGGTGCTAGCTATGAAGAGAGGTTGAGTAGGTTAGGATTGTTTTCATTAGAAAAAAGGAGATTGAGGGGGGACCTGACTGAGGTCTTCAAAATCATGAAGGGTGTAGACAGGGTTGATAGAGATAAGCTTTTTCCCAGGGTGAGGGATTCAATAATGAGGGGTCACGCGTTCAAGGTGAGAGGAGAAAAGTTTAAGGGGGATTCACGTGGAAAGTATTTTACACAGAGGGTGGTAGGTGCCTGGAACGCGTTGCCAGCAGAGGTAGTAGAGGCAGGCACGGTAGATTCATTTAAGGTGCATCTGGACAGATGCATGAGTAGGTGGGGAGCAGAGGGATACAGATCCTTAGGAATTGGGCGATAGGTTTAGACAGTGGATTTGGATCGGCACAGGCTTGGAGGGCCGAAGGGCCTGTTCCTGGGCTGTAAGTTTTCTTTATTCTTTGTTCTTTGTTCTATCCATGGACCTATACAAATGTTTTTTAAATGTTGCTATTGTACCTGCCTCAAGCACTTTCTCTGACAGCCCATTCCATATATACACCACACTGTGCATGAAGACGTTTCCCCTCAGGTCCTTCTTAAATGTTTCCCCTCTCACCTTAAACCTATGCCCTCTAGTTTCCAATTCCCCATCCCAGGGAAATACACAATATGCATTCATTCTATCTATGCTCTCATGATTTTATACACCTCAATAAGGTCACCCCTCATTCTCCTACATTCCAAGGGATAAAGTCCTATCCTGGCCAACCTCTCTCTATAACTCAGACCTACTAGTCCTGGCAACATCCTCGTAAATCTTCTTTGCACACTTTACACTTTATCTATGTCTTTCCTATAACAGGTGACTAAAACTGTACACAATACTCCAAGTGTGGCCTCACCAATGACTTATACAACTATAACATAACGTCCCAACTTCTATACTCAACGCCTAGGCCGATGAGGGTCAGCATGCTCAATGTTGTCTTCACCACCCTGTCTACCTGTGATGCCGCCTTCAACGAACTATGTACTTGTACTCCTAGGTCCCTTTGTTCCACAACAGTCCTCAGGACCTTACCATCTACCGTCTCAGTCCTACCTTGGTTTGATTTTCCGAAGTGTAACACCTCACACTTATCTATATTGAATTGCATTTGCCAATCCTCAGCCCACTTCTTCATCTGATTAAGATCCCTCTGTAATTTTTGATAACCACTTTCACTATCAATGTTATCTCCTAATTTTGTATCATCAGCAGACCTGCTAATCATGCCTTGTACATTCACATCCAGATCATTTATATAAATAACAAATAACAAAGGTCACAGTGCCAACCTTTGGAGCTCACCACTAGTCGCAGCCCTCCAGTCTGAGAAACAACATTCAACCATCACCATCTTCTTCCTACCTTTGAGCCAACTTTGAATCCAATTAGCTAGCTCTCCCTGGATCCCATGCGACCTAACCTTCACGACTAGCCTGTGATGTGGGACCTTGTCGAAGGCCTTACTGAAGTTCACATAGACTACCCTCACCTATTCTCTTGGTTACCTCTTTGAAAAACTCTAAAAGACTTGTCAGACATGACTCCCTGTGCACAAATCCATGCTGACTATCCCTAATCAGACCTTGACTATCCAAATGTTGGTTGATCCTGTCCCTCAGTATCCTCTCCAATAATTGGCTGACCACTGATGTCAGGCTCTCCGGCCTGTAGTTCCCTGGATTGTCTTTGATACATTTCTTAAACAATGGAACAACCTCAGCCATCTTCCAGTCTTCTGGAACTTCACCAGTGGCTAAAGATGAAGCAAAAATCTTTGCAAGAGCCTCTGCAATTTCTTCCCAAGTCACCCACAATGTCCAAGGATGGACTTGATCAGGCCCAGGGGATTTATCCACCTTAATGCGCTTTAAGGCTGCAAACACCTCCTCTCTGGTAATAAATATGTGGTCTAAAACATCCCCACTTGTTTCCCTTATTTGCTCAGTAAATACTGAGGAGAAATATTCCTTAAAAATCTATCCCATCTCCTGGGGCTCCACACATAGACAGCCATGCTGATCTTTAAGGGGACCTATTCTCTCCTGAGCCACCCTTTTACTCTTAACATAGCTATGGCACCTCTTGGGATTACCCTTAACCTTATCTGCTAGATCTATCTCATATCCTCTTTTTGCTCTTCTGATTTTCCTCTTAAGTGTGCTCCTACAATTTTTATTGTCACCTGGGATTCACTTGAGCCCGATAGCTTAAACATTAAGTATGATTTCTTCTTTTTCTTGACCACAGCCTCAATATCCCTCGTCAGTCAGGGATCCCTAAACCTACCAGCTTTTCCCTTCACCATACCAGGGGCATACTGTCCATGGACTCTTGATATCACATTTTTAAAAGCCTCCATTTGTCAGTCATTCCTTTTCCTTCAAACAGACTCACCCAGGCAACCTCAGATAGATCCTGCCTAATTGCCCCAAAATTGGCCCTGCTCTAGTTTAGCACCTTAACCTGTGGACCTGCCCTATTTTTTTCGATAACCATGCTAAAACTAAGAGAGTTATGGTCACAGCACCTAAAATGCTCTCTGACTGACACTTCAGTCTCTTGCTTGACCTCGTTTCCTAAGAGGAGGTCCAGTGTTGCACTCTGGGTGGCCCAGTCAATACAGGAGAAATAAAATCTCCAACCAATTCTACTCTATTTTTCCTACAGGTATCTGCAATCTCTCTGCACATCTGCTCCTCTCGTACCCATTGGCAATTTGGGGGTCTATAATACAGTGTCAACAGAGTGACCATCCCCTTGTTGTTTCCAAGTTCTAACCATATGGACTCATTTAATGACCCGATAAGCATATCCTCTCTAAGCACTGTTGTTCTGCCCTCCCTTATCAAAAGGGAAACTCCCCCTCCTCGCTTACTTGTGCTTCTGTCATGCCTCTAGTTTCTGTATCCTGGAACATTGAGCTGCCAGTCCTGCCCTTCCCTCAGCCATGTTTCTGTTATGGCTACACTATCCCAGTCCCCAGACCCAATCCATGCTCTGAGCTCATCTCCCTTACCAGTCAGGCATCATGCAGTGAAATAAATGTGCTTTAAACCAGAAGTCTTTTCCCTCCCTTTACTATGCCCCTGACTATGAATAATAAACTTGCTTTTGATGGCTAATGAATTTCCCCCTGACTTCTTGATGGCCGTTCTCTTAGTCAGAGATCCACTCCCCTGCCAAACTAGTTTAAACCCTCCTGGGTAACATTAACAAATCTCCCTTCGAGGATATTGGACCCTGTCTGGTTCAAGTGCAACCCATCCCTCCTGTACAGGTCACCTCTACTCCAGAAGAGATCTCAATGATCCAAGAACTGAAAATCCTGTCCTCTACACCACCTCCACTGCCACACATTCATCTGGCCTATCTGTCTATTTCTGTCCTCAATGGTGTGCAGAACTGGCAGTAATCTGGAGATCACTACCCTTGAGGTCCTGAGTTTTAAATTCTTACCTAACTCCCTATACTCATTTCACAGGACCCCATTTCTTTGTTTACCTATGTCATTTGTACTGATGTGCACAATGACTTCTGGCTGTTCACCCTTCCCTTTCAGAATGTTCTGCAACTGCTCAGAGACATCCTTGACCCTAGCACTTGGGAGGCAACACACCATCCTGGTGTCTCTTCTGTCTCTTCAGAATTTCCTGTCTGTCCCACTCACGACTGAGTCTCCTATCAGTATCTCTCTTTCTGACTGCACCCTTTCCCTCTGAACCGCAGAGCCTGTCACAGTGCCACTGACATGACTGCTGCTGCTAGCCCCTGAAAGGTCATCTCCTCGAAACAGCATCCAAAGCAGTATACCTGTTATTGACGGGAATGGCCACAGGGGAATGCTGCACTATCTGCTTTCCCCCTTTACCTCTTCTGGTGGTCACCCAGCTACCTGCAGCCTGCACCTTAGGAGTGACCACTTCACTATAGCTCTTATCAATGATGTTCTCTGCACACCGGATGATCCTGAGTTCATCCAGCTCTAGGTCCAGTTCCCTAACAGGGTCTGTCAGGAGCTGCAACTCGGTGCACTTCTCACAGGTGTAGCCACCAAGGATACTGGAAGTCTCCCTGATCTCCCGCATCCTGCAGAAGGAGCACGCCACCTCCCTAACTTCTTGGCTTTGGGCCAAGCATCAGCAGGTTTCCAGTTTCTGGATCATTGGAGAATTGGTGTATGCCCAGAGATGTGTTTTGGGATCCCTCTGTGGGAATTTCCAATAAGGTTTGAATTTCCAATAAGCATATCCCCTGCGCCCTGGAACTCTCCTTAGGAGACTTCAAACAATTTCATCTGACTTACCTGAAATATAAAGATACAAACTAGAAGCAGAACTCCATTCAGGCCCTGGAGCCTGCTCCTCCTTTCAAGAAGATCATGGCTGCTCTGGTTGCGTTCTGACTTCTAAGTTCCCATCATGCTGAGTTATGCAGAAAATGTCAGGTTGAAAAGACCTAGTTTTAACTCCTGGGTAACTATATTGATAAAACCTCCCCCCAACCCCTTGCGTCCACCAACTCCCTTCTAGAATTCCAGACTAATTCTCCTAACACCCTGATTCGCTCCTGAACACCCTTCCATGACTGACCACCCACCTCACTCAGGTTGTATGATGGATACTCAACATAGCTCATCTGTGAAGGGTATATCTGATAGGTTTATTACCACTATCTTCTTTTCCTGGTAGGGTCCTACTTATTTTCGTGGGGTACAGATAAGCCACTTGGTAGTCTAACAAGGTAGGTATCTGGTCTTAAACAATATGTACTTTATTTCATGATAGCAACTAAGTTCAAATTACATTGATATGATGTTGTTGCATGGCAATGAAGGAGACCCTAAGATTAGGTCTTATTCCATCAAGATCCAAACCTGTTCTCCCCACTCAGGTCCACATCACGTCATCATATTGGACAGTGTTTAATACACTCCTCAGTTTTAGCCATCTCAGACCATTGCACAGTTATACAAAATCTCCCCTTAAGCATTTTTCCCATTCAAATTATTTACACTTTCATATATGTAATTACTTTTACCATTAACCCATCTTCTGCCAAGTAGAGTCATAGAGAAATACAACACAGAAACAGGCCATTTGATCCAATTCGTCCGTGCTGACCAGATGTCTTAAATTAATCTAGTCCCATTTGCCAGCTTTTGGCCCATATCCCTCTAAACCCTTCCTGTTCATTTACCTATCCAGATGCCTTTTAAATGTTGTAATTGTATCAGCCTCTGGAAGTGACAGCTCATTCCATACGCAACACCTTCTGCGTGAAATAGTTGCTCCTTAGGTCCCTGTTAAATCTTACCCCTCTCACCTTAAACTTATTCCTTCTAGTTTTGGACTCCCCAACTCCAGGGAAAAGACCTTGTCTATTTACCCTATCCGTGCCCCTTATGCTTATGTAAACCTCGATAAGGTCACCCCTCAACCTGCGATGATCCAGGGAAAATAGTCCCAGCCTATTCAGCCTGTTCCTATAGCTCAAACCCCCCAATCCTGGCAACATTCTTGTAAGTATTTTCTGAGCCCTTTCTAGTCCCACAGTATCCTTGCAATAGGAGGGAGACCAGAATTGCACACAATACTCCAAAAGTGGCCAAACCAACGTCCTATAAAGCTGTAACATGACCTCCCAACTCCTGTACTGACCAATAACGGCAAGCATATCAAACGCCTTTTTCACTACCCTCTCTACCTGTGACCCCACTTCCAAGGGACTATGAACCTGCACTCCAAGCTCTCTTTGTTCAGCACGACTCTGACTTCACAGTCAGGCAGTCGGTTGGATTCACTATCCTTTAAGATGCATTCTCTTTGGACTTGTAGGATGGGTAGGTTTCTGGATTGCAGACTATTAACTTGATTCTCCTCTTGGCAGTGTGAGTTCTATAAGTCCCTTTAAACTGCAGGATCTTTGATCTCTTAGATTTCCTTTGCATAGGTCATCTTTCCTGCTGTAATCAGCAATTGTTACAATCTCTGGAGGATCCTTAATCTCTTGAACTTCCTTCATGGAGAACAGCTGCTCTGTTGAAACGGGTTTTTTTTTGCAGTATCCTGGATTTCTGAGCCAGGCAATTTCTTTTTGAATCTGTGAACATTGTCCTGAATCTGTGAACACTGATTGTTCCATCTTAGATGTGGCTTCCATGATATTGAATGTGCCACATCTTCAGTGACTGTGAGCAGGCTTCTCTTCTCAATCTGCCAAGGACTCTGTGCTGAAGCGGGTAGACTTAGCTTCGTTGCTGAACTTGGACTTTTTCATTCACTCTAGGTGATTGTGGTATTGTTTAAGCAACAAATTCATGTCTTCAGTTGTACTGCATGAGGACTGTTTGTGGTTTGCGATGATCTGTCATTAGTACTGATGCTTCCTGGGAAATTAAAGAAATGAAACATTCTGCTTGAACTGGGATTCCACAGTCTTGGAGGGGGTCCAAAGGAGGTTACAAGAATGGTCCTGGGAATGAAGGGCTTGTCATATGAAGAGTGGTTAAGGCTCTGTGTCTATACACAAGGGAGTTTAGAGCTGTTTAGAAACAGTTTTGATTGTGTTAATTGAGGGATGGCTTACCTGATCTGTTGAGTATTTGTAGCATTTTCTGTTTTTATTTCAGGTGAACTTGGTGGGCTGGAAGGAATCCCAAGTTCTCCCCTGATCCACAAGCTGTGCTGGAAAGGCAGTTGCCTGTTTATCTGTTTTATGCAATACCCCTGCCTCGTTTGGCTGCAGGGGTTCCTGAGGTCTGGAAAATCCAGAAAAGTCAACAGTGACCTTGAAACACAGACAAAATCTTGCATAGCCTCATTCAAAATTTCAATGAATGATCACTCTACCCACCAATGCCCACACTGCCATTAAATCAGAAAGTGGGAAAGTTGAAGAGGACAGTTGGGCTCCCATCTGAGATATTCTCCATTCAAATCTCCCAGTCATTTTTCAGAAGACGTTAGTGTTATACTGAGAGTATAGAGGAGTCTGTTCCAGCCCGGAGACTGAGGTTATCTCAGGAATATCGCAGTTGACGTCTCACAAAAGGAATCTTTGCAGCACAGATGAAAGCTCAAAATGTCTGTAAGTCAGCTGGTGGTGATACAGGCTGTCTCACGGATATATGGAAGCAATGAACTCCAGTGGCATGATGGTGGCAGTGGCACTTTGGGGTGGCATGTTCCATTTTTATACAGAATGTCAGCACTTCTGCTCCTCCATTACCACCCCAAGTAATGCCCAGTACAGTGCCAGAAGGTGAACTGTCATAGACTGCCCTGGCAGCAGCTGAGATGCACTTGAGAGTTAGTGATGAGATAGTGCTAACTCCTACCATGTGGAGCAGCTGAGGCAAATAACATAACAGGCATTTGCTAAATAAATGCATGAGGAAGAAGACAATAGAAGGCAACGTTGATAGTTTAAAATGGTGCAAAGTGGTAAGAAGCCCAGGTGGTACATCAACAGCAATATAGTTAGGCTGAATGGCCTCTCTCTATAGTGAATTTTTCCTACTGTGCCTTTGGAACAATGAGATTATTTTTCACGATATGTTCCAAGTTAACCAACTGCGAACATTCTTGACAATAGTGTGTGAACTCACAGACTCACCAGAACACAAGAATTGGGAGCAAGAGTCAGCCATCCTTTGTAGATTCTGGTGAGACCAGGATGTGTAAAAGTGGACCCTGCTCTTCACCCAGTTTAACAGGAGGGTTGTTTCCCCTTGTGGAACAATCGAGAACCAGAGGGCATAATCTCAGAACAAAGGGCCGCCAATTTAAGAGAGGGATCAGAAGGAATTTCTTCTCTCAGAGGGCTGTGAATCTGTCGAATTCTTGCCTGCACAGGTCTATATAGACTGTACCATATAGTATATTCAAGACTGAGATAGACAGCTTTTTAATCAGTAAGGGAATGATGGGAGGAGAACAGAGGTGGGGCATCAGGGATTCTGATTACTCTCTGACGAGGTTCGAAAGCCAATGTCCTGGTTGCTGTCAGTGTATGGCCTCCATTCCACCCTGATTCAGAATTAGAAAATTCCAGCATTTAGGATCGTTTCATAACAGAAGGAGACCATTTGGCCCATCAAGTCAATGCCAGATCTTTGTGGGTCTTAAAAGTACCATATACAGATCTATAAAAAATTAGACAGAATGCTGAATTATGGCTGAGTTCACCAATCTGAACACTAGCAGATCCTTCACCCCATGCCTCTATCTCACAGTCACGGCAAAAAGTCAAAGGTTCAGAAACACAGGAGGTCTCTAACCCATGTATAAGTACAGAAAATGTTGGTCTCTGGAAACCTTGTTTGATGAATATTGGCATTCAGACAGGAATGTGAAACACTAGCCTAGTGAGCTGTAAGCTACTGAGTTTTCAGACAATCAAAACAGAGCTCTTCGCCAACTAGAACAAAATAATTTCAGATTTCCTGTGGGCCAGCTGTAATAAAGTTAACTTGGGAAAATATCATTGAAAGATTCCAAAGGAGCCTATTTTTTTCTATTCCATAATCATTCTTTGCTTCATTATTTTAGTTTAGTGACATCTGAGCTCAGAATAATCTTTTTTTTAAGATTTGTTCTGGGTTATTCCATGTTTTGCTTTCAGTTTTACCAGTGTGAATTTAACATTTTTCTATTGCTTTGAAAGAGCCACTCCTTTTTGAATTCATGTCATGTTCAGTACAGCTTGGAGTGGAGTTAGGACCCCAAGTACATCAGCCATGGCCTTATCGAATGGAAGAGCCCCATAGGGGCTGAATGGCCATAAGACATAGGAGCAGGGGTTGTTCATCGCATTGAGTTTGTTCTGCCATTCAATGAGATGATAGCCGATCAGATAATCCTCAACTCCACTCACCTATCTTTGCCCATGGTGGCCAGGGATGTGCTGGCTAGGTAGATTAGCCATGGGAAATGCTGGGGTGCAGACGTGGGGGTGGGTCTGGGTGGGCTACTCTTTGGGGGGTTGATGTGGACTGAATGGGCCAAATGGCCTGCTTCCACACTGCAGGAGTTCTTTGATTTGGATAGTTACACTACTACCAATGCTTCTTGCTAGCAATAGTGTAGGCTACTGATATGCAATAAGGAGGATACATACAATATCTTAAGCAGAAGTATACTTGATCTTGATTAAACAGGACATGTTTATCGGCAGTTACTTCATAGCTCTTAATATTACATCCAACATGTGAGGCAATCAGGACCATCATAAGAGGAAGTACACATTACTACTTCAGTTACACGCTGTTAACACTAACAACAAATCAGGAATTAATTCGTACATGGTTAGCTCCTACCAGAAATGGCCCTTTGTTTCCTAATATGTAGAGTTATCTTGTGTTGTCAGTTAACATTTTCAGGTACCAAACCCTTTTACAATGTCTAACCCCTTTCCCAAGGATTTTTTTTCTGGTTGTTAAATTATTTCTAAAATTGTTTCAAATAAGTTGTCTCCCTAAAGATTCTGAATTTATGAATTCACTCTATCTGGCAACTTGATGATTGTCCAGATTGAGTATATATGGATTGGGACAAGTTCTTTATTGTTTTTTCCCTGTCAATAATTCCAATGATGAAAAACCACATTAGAGTGCCGGGGATGGTAGTTTAGGAGAGTTATAAAGAAGTCTACATTCTTCTTTATGAGGCTATTGACTGTTTAAATGTGATGTTCAGTTTCATCATCTGACTGAAAATATCCATGTCTTGGAGAGCTAATGATGTTATAGAATCCCTACATTGTGGGAGCATGCCATTCAGCCCACACTCACCCTCTGAAGGGCATCTGACTCAGACACATTCCCCTATCCTATCACTGTAACCTTGCTTTTCCTAATGCTAGCCCAACTAGCCTGCATATCCTTGGATACAATGGGCAATTTAACACAACCAATCCACCTAATCTGCACATTTTTGGACTGTAGGAGAACCCAGAGCAAACCCATGCAGACACAGGGAGAATGTGCAAACTCTGCACTGTCACCAGAGAGTGGAATTGAACCCAGACTCCTGGCACTCTGAGGCAGCAGTGCTAGCCACTGAGCCACTGAGCCACTGTGCCACCGCATGTGGTGGAATCCTGAACTAGCCACAAAGTCCTTGATCGTTAGCAAATTGTGGACTTTTATTGGACGTAATCACATCTGGAATTGTACGAGTGGGAAATATTTCATGCAGGGCTTTCACAACTGCATCCATAGTGCGAAATATAATTTCTTTACTTCAATCTATTGAGAGAAACAGTCGCCCATTATTAGGTAAGAGTGGCTTTTAAACAGAAACAGGACAGCCCTTATATAATCCCACAGTCTGGTGGGAAAGACAGTTGCAATCAATGGTTCCTTTCTATCGTGGTTATGTATGCCTCATATCTGACGACATGTAGGAGGTGTCAGACCTGATTTAGTGACTCAGCATCCATACTGAAGCTCGAGCTTTAGTTTTACATTTGGTAACACCCATGTGTCCTCGATGCATGCTGTCGATGATAATGATTCATAGTGAAGGAGTCTATCATCAAAAACCAACAAGTCATCAACTATAGTGAGATCAGTGATAGTAGGAACTGCAGATGCTGGAGAATCCGAGATAACAGGGTGTAGAGCTGGATGATCACAGCAGGCCAAGCAACATGAGAGGAGTAGGAAAGCTTGATGTTTCAGGCCTAGACTCTTCTTCAGAAATGGGGGAGGGGAAGGGGGTTCTGAAATAAGTAGGGAGAGGGGGAGGCGGAGGCAGATAGAAGATGGATAGAGGAGAAGATAGGTGGAGAGGAGACAGACAGGTCAAAGAGGCGGGGATGGAGCCAGTAAAAGTGAGTGTAGGTGAGGAGGTAGGGAGGAGATAGGTCAGTCCAGGGAGGATGGACAGGTCAAGGGGGCGGGATGAGGCTAGCAGGTAGGAGATGGGGGTGCGGCTTGAGGTGGGAGGAGGGGATAGGTGGGAGGAAGGACAGGTTAGGAAGGCGGGGACGAGCTGGGCTGGCTTTGGGATGCAGTAGCGGGAGGGGAGGTTTTGAAGCTTGTGAAGTCCACATTGATACCATTGGGCTGCAGGGCTCCCAAGCGGAATATGAGTTGCTGTTCCTGCAACCTTCGGGTAGCATCATTGTGGCACTGCAGGAGGCCCAAGACGGACATGTCGTCTGAGGAATGGGAGGGGGAGTTGAAATGGTTCGTGACTGGGAGGTGCAGTTGTTCAGTGTGAACCGAGTGTAGGTGTTCTGCAAAGCGGTCCCCAAGCCTCCGCTTGGTTTCCCGATGTAGAGGAGGCCACAACAGGAACAGCAGATGCAGTATACCACATTAGCAGATGTGCAGGTGAACATCTGCTTGATGTGGAACGTCCACTTGGGGCCTGGGATGGGGGGTACGGGGGAGGCGTAGGGGCAGGTGTAGCACTTCCTGCGGTTGCAGGGAAAAGTGCCGGGCGTGGTGGGGCTGGAGGGGAGTGTGGAGCGGACAAGGGAGTCACAGAGAGAGTGGTCCCTCCGGAAAGTAGATAAGGGTGGGGAGGGAAAAATGTCTTTGGTGGTGGGGTCTGATTGCAGATGGCGGAAGTGTCGGAGGATGATGCGTTGGATCCGGAGGTTGGTGGGATGGTATGTGAGGACGAGGTGGATTCTGTTTTGGTTGTTATTGCGGGGACGGGGTGTAAGGGATGAGTTGCAGAAAATGCGGGAGACACGATCAAGGGTGGTCTCCACAATGATGGGGGGATGTTGCGGTCCTTGAAAGACTAGGACATCTGAGATGTACGGGAGTGAAATGCCTTATCCTGGAAGCAGATGCGGTGGAAGCGAAGGAATTGGGAATAGGACATGGCATTTTTGCAGGAAGGTGGGTGGGAGGAGGTGTATTCTAGGTAGCTATGGGAGTCGGTGGGCTTGAAATGGATATCGGTTTCTAGGTGGTTGCCAGAGATGGAGACAGAGAGATCCAGTAAGGAGAGAGAGGTATGAGAGATGGTCCAGGTGAACTTAAGGTTGGGGTGGAAGGTGTTGGTGAAGTGGCTGAACTGTTCGAGCTCCTCGAAGCGGAGGGCCTTTAGGCCATCTGTATGGGGAATGCTGGTGTATTGGGACTTGATGTCCATGGTAAAGATGAGGTGTTGGGGATGGGGGAATTGGAAGTCTCCACCTGCTCCTGCCCCACCAAACTTATCTCCACCTATCTGGACTCCATTTTCTCCCCCTTGGTCCAGGAACTCCATACCTACGTCCATGACACCACCCACGCGCCCCCCCACCTCCTCCAGCAAGGCCCTCCTCTTCTTCCTATCCCGCAGGCCCAACCAGTCCCCCTCCACTGTCACCCTCATCTGTTTAGCCAAACTCGTCCTTACTCTCAACAACTTCTCTTTCAATTCCTCCCACTTTCTGCAGACAAAGGGGGTGGCCATGGATACCCGCATGGGCCCAAGCTATGCCTGCCTCTTTGTAGGTTACGTGGAACAATCCCTCTTCCGTACCTACACTGGCCCTAAACCCCACCTCTTCCTCCGTTACATTGATGACTGTATCGGCGCCGCCGCGTGCTCCCACGAGGAGCTCAAACAGTTCATCCACTTCACCAACACCTTCCACCCCAACCTTAAGTTCACCTGGACCATCTCTAATACCTCTCTCTCCTTTCTGGACCTCTCTGTCTCCATCTCCGGCAGCCACCTAGAAACCGATATCCATTTCAAGCCCACTGACTCCGACAGCTACCTGGAATACACCTCCTCCCACCCACCTTCCTGCAAAAATGCCATCCACTATTCCCAAATCCTTCGCTTCCACCGCATCTGCTCCCAGGATGAGACATTCCATTCCCGTACATCTCAGATGTCCTCGTTTTTCAAGGACCGCAACTTCCCCCCTTCAGTGGTCGAGAACGCCCTCGACCGTGTCTCCCGCATTTCCTGCAATGCATCCCTCACTCCCCGTCCCCGCAATAACAACCAAAACAGAAACCCCCTCATCCTCACATACCACCCCACCAACCTCCGGATCCAACACAACATCCTCTGACATTTCCGCCATCTGCAATCAGACCCCACCACCAAAGACATTTTTCCCTCCCCACCCTTATCTACTTTCCGGAGGGACCACTCTCTCTGTGACTCCCTTGTCCGCTCCACACTCCCCTCCAGCCCCACCACACCCGGCACGTTTTCCTGCAACCGCAGGAAGTGCTACACCTGCCCCTACACCTCCCCCGTCACCCCCATCCCAGGCCCCAAGAAGACTTTCCACATCAAGCAGATGTTCACCTGCACATCTGCTAATGTGGTATACTGCATCTGCTGTTCCTGTTGTGGCCTCCTCTACATCGGGGAAACCAAGCGGAGGCTTGGGGACCGCTTTGCAGAACACCTACACTCGGTTCACACTAAACAACTCCCCCTCCCATTCCTCAGACGACATGTCCGTCTTGGGCCTCCTGCAGTGCCACAATGATGCTACCCGAAGGTTGCAGGAACAGCAACTCATATTCTGTTTGGGAACCCTGCAGCCCAATGGTATCAATGTGGACCTCACAAGCTTCAAAATCTCCCCTCCCACTGCTGCATCCCAAAACCAGCCCAGCTTGTCCCCGCCTCCCTAACCTGTCCTTCCTCCCACCTATCCCCTCCTCCCACCTCAAGCCGCACCCCCATCTCCTACCTGCTCGCCTCATCCCGCCCCCTTGACCTGTCCATCCTCCCTGGACTGACCTATCTCCTCCCTACCTCCTCACCTACACTCACCTTTACTGGCTCCATCCCCGCCTCTTTGACCTGTCTGTCTCCTCTCCACCTATCTTCGCCTCTATCCACCTCCTATCTGCCTCCCCCTCTCTCCCTATTTATTTCAGAACCCCCTTCCACTCCCCCATTTCTGAAGAAGTGTCTAGGCCCAAAACTTCAGCCTTCCTGCTCCTCTGATGCTGCTTGGCCTGCTGTGTTCATCCAGCTCTAAATCTTGTTAACTATAGTGAGATGCTGTCTAAGTTCAAAATAAGTTTTCATGATCAAGCTATTAGGTTTATATTCTGGCCAGCCTTCTGTGCAGTATAGAAGTATGGCAAAACATTCAGAATTTTTTTTGTTCCTCTGCGATAAGATTAAGCTTAGTTTGTGCTGCCAGCCACAGTATTCTTGTTTCTTGAATATATCAGTTGAGTTCAGCAGAAAACTCTTTACGTTTTGGTGTAGGGTTGTCAACAGTCACTCTGGAGAGGGCGTCTGCTGATGACTGTAAATTCCCTCACACAAATTCGGTCTTGCAGCAAATCACATGAGGCAAAGATGAAATCATTGTATCACTGGAGGCAATTCTGTTTCATCCAACAGTGAGACCAATGGCTTAACTTTCTTTATAAATCAAGGTATTAAATACAAGAGTCAAGAAGTTATGATGCAACCGTATAAAATATTAGTTAGGCCACAGCTGAAGTACTGTGCACAGTTCTCGTCACCACACGATCCGTGTGATAACACTTCTTTTTAGTTGAACAATAAAAAATCATTTTTCCCTCTAAAACACTTTGTTTTCCTTCAAGGCACTTCTTCCATCATCAGTTCTTCCATGCTCATTAGTCATTTTATACTGCCATTTTATCAATTTCCTTAAATATTTGTGAAAACACATTTGTTTTCCCACAGCTTTTCCCAATCTCTGAAACAATGGTAACAACGTATGTTTATTCAATGTAACAATTTCAACATTCCTTTTAGCTTCTCAACCTCGAATGTTTCTTCTAATTACAGACATTTTTTTGCCTTTCCACCTCACATAACTTGCCTGATATCCATTGCTATAACCTGGGATTACAATTTTGATGTTTTTCTGCGCTGTGGATTTGGAGAGACTCTGCTTGATTTTCACAAGACTTTTTGGTTTTTTTTTTTCACTGATTCTAACTAATTTGAGCTTTTGCAGCTTTTTTGCTGCTGGCTGCTTCTTGCTTCGAAACTGACAGGATCCATGTGTTATTAAGTTGTTAAATGCTTCAAGATTCACCCACAACTTCTGAGTAGAATATTTTCTCTGTTTCTTCTCCTTGAGCGTTTGTGGCTTTTGTAGAGCTGAATTTTTTGAGCCTAATATTGTCTGATCAAATTGACACCACTGTTCACCACATTTTAAACATTAGTTACAGTTGGAAACATGTCTTGGGCAGTTACACAACCACCAATCCTTCTTGCTGATGTTAATCTAGGTGATTGATACCAGTTAGGATGGATGTCCACCCAATATTTTAGGCAGAAGTGGGCTCAGTTTTGATCATACTATATATATTGATTACTTAATAGCTATTTACACTATATCTGATATACGTGATAGGTTTAACACTAAGAAAAATTCAGGAGTAGGTTAGGACACCAGTTAGCCCCTCCTAGTCCTCATGGGTCAAGCTGATCTTGTGATGACAGTGAAATTTTTAGGACTTAACTGCCTTTTCTTCCCTTCAGTAATGGAATATGGTCATCACTAAATAGGCCAATATTTATTACCCATTCCCAGCTGCCTTGGACAATGTGGTGGTGAGCTACTTTCTTTGAGCTCTATCGTCCTTCAGGCATGGGGACATGTGCAGTACTATTAAGAAGAGGGCTTCAGGATTTTGACCCTGAACAATGATATAGTTCCAAGTCAGGATGGTGGGTCGCTTGGAGGGGAGCTTGCAGGTAGTGGTGTTCCCATGCATCTGCTGCTTTTGTTCTTCCAAATGTTAAAGGTCATTGGTTTGGAAGGTGCTGTCGAAAGAGGCTTTGGTGAGTTGCTAAAGTGCATCCTGTAGATGGTACACACCAATGCCACAGTTCCTCAGTGGCATTGAGAGTAAATATTGAAGTTGGTGGAAGAGGACACCAATTAAGCAGGCTACTCTTTCTTGGATGATGTTGTGCTACTTGAGTGTTGTTGGAGCTATAACCATCTAGGACAGAGGCCATTGCTTCACACTCCTGATTTGTGCCTTGTAGATTTTGGACATACTACGGGAAGACAAGGAGGTGGCTTACTTGCCGTGGAATTCCTTGCTTCTAATCTGGACTTTTAGCCACAGTACTTTTATGGCTATTCCAGTTTAGTTTCTGGTCAAAGGTAGTGCCAGGATGATAATATGATTGAATGTCAGCGAGTAAAATGCCAACTGAATGGTGATAGTTAGATTCTATCTTGCTGGGGATAGTCTTTGCCTGGCACTAGTGTGGCAAGAATGCTATTTGCCACTTATCAGCATACAATTGGGCATGAATTGCTTCTGTATCTGAACAGTCATGAATGATGCTGAACATTGTACAATCAACGAACACCGTCACTTCTGACCTTATGATGGTGAAAAGTTCATTGTGAAACAGCTGAAGATGGTTGGACCCAAGACACTATCCTCAGGAGCTCATGTAGCAATGTCCTATGGCTGAGGTGATTGAAGTCCAAAAGCCATAAATTTCTTCCATTGAAATCATGTATAACCTCACAGCAGAAATGTTTCCCTGTAATTCTCATTGATTCCATCCTTGATAGAGCACCTTGATCCCATAATCAAACATTGGTGCTGAGGGCCTAAATGCAATAATAACTCAATCACTGATGTAAAATCATCAATACATTCAACTTGCACACAACTAGAGACAATACTGAATTCCACTCCAAATTCATCCTCGTGGCCCAGTTGGAATAAATTCGCTGAGCTGCAGGCACGAAATGGACACCCTGATGCAATAAACAACGACAAAAATACATCATTGCTCTAAACCAGAAAGCATCAGCAGAAGCGTCAAATTAAATCAAAACATCATTCCCTGCACTGATAATGCACTTCATTGCCGGCAGCACCATACAGTCATACAAGACCTCAAATTCAGTAGGTGACACAGCACGCTCCCTCTCCAAGGACAGCAGCATGAACGCATGACCACAAAAGAGAGGCAGGCATGTCAAGCAAAAATATAGTTGGGCCCAAAAACAACAACATCCCAAGTTTAGACTCAAAGTGATTAACACATTGAACTAATACATTAGAGGTAGGCCTGAATCTCATTACAATTTGATCCTTGCGCCCAAATGGAATAAATCCACTGACTGCCATGCAGCAACCAGCAATAAACGAAAACAGCAAAGAAGTTTCTGCCATTCTATTCCATACAGCCAGGCAGTGAAGGATGGAATTGGAACCTAATCTTTACACAGTGATAATCTTTAACCAACAGAGTCACAGAATATAAGCATACACCTCCAACTCCAAAAAATACAATTAGCTCTTAAACCATTGAGTCATAGAATCATGGAGATCTACAGCACAGAAAAGGCCCTTCAACCCATCATGTCCATGCAAGTCAAAACCAAACAAATTCCTAACTATTCTAATCAATTTTCCAGAGCTTGGCCCATAGCCTTGTACATCTTGGCATCATAAATGAACGTTTAAATATGACTTAAATGTTTCTGCCTCTACCACTCTTACAGGCAGTGGCTTCCATCCCACTACCCGCTGGGTGAAAAAGGTTTCCTCACATTTCCTCTTAACCTTCCATCCTTTACTTTAAATTACGGCCCCTGTTCGTTGATTCCTCCATCAAGGGGAAAAATTTCTTCCTGTCTACTCTGTCTATGCCCATCATAATTTTATACATCGCAGTCATGTTCCCTCTCAATCTCCTCTGCTCTAAGGAAAACAAACCTAGTCTATCAAATTTCTCTTCATAACTAAAATCCTCCAACCCAGGCAACAATCTGGTAAACCTCCTCCACACCTTCTCCAGTGCTAATACGTCCCTCCCATTACGTGGATTCCAGAACTATACACAAGATTGTGGCTGTGACCTAACCAACATGTCATACAGTTCCAGCATCACCTCTCCACTCTTAAATTTTATGCCTCAAAAGGCAAGTTTACAATATACCTTCTTAACCATTTTATCCACCAGTCCTGCTCCCTTAAGGGAACAGTGTACGTGCACAGAGATAGTAGAAACTGCCGATGCTGGAGAATCTGAGATAACAGGGTGTAGAGCTGGATGAACACAGCAGGCCAAGCAGCGTCAGAGGAGCAGGAAAGCTGACGATTTGGGTCTGGACCCTTCTTCAGAAGGTGCACACCAAAGTCTCTTTGATCATCTATGCTTCCCAGGATCCTACCATTCATTATGTGTTCCCTTGTCTTGTTTGTCGCATATACAGGAGAACATGAATCCCCCCTTAATAACAACCACCTTAATAAAATTAAACATCCAATTAATATACAATTAGCAACCATGATGTTATTATGTAAATTCATTGTTTGTTCTTTATTGACAGAATGTTCTTGATGCTACATTTCCAAAGGCAAAGCTCAGGGATCTGTCCTGTATTTTTAAAAAGGATGAATCACAGAGATCTTTATTCTGCACTATTTATCTCCTATTAAGGCTCTTTTAAATGAATGAAGGGCAATTCTCACTCTTATGAAGTGAGCCTTATAATTGTTGGTCTCTCAATATTATGAACATAATTACAGAGTAGAGTCACTGCAGTTTTTTCTTCAAAGCAGTTATTACACTAGTTTTAGAAGTAAAACGGTACAGCTTATAAGACTATTTTGTGGTTTGTTTGGATGCAGTGCTATAAATCTCTTTAACAATCACTCGCACACCTAGTGTAGTTCCTTGAAATCACATTAATCTTAAGTAAAATAACCACAAAGCAGACCACTTCGAAGGGGTTACACGGAAGTAGTATCAAGGCTCATATCCTGCAAAATGACTACCTACAACGGTTTTCCTCGCTAAAAAAATCATTAAAATACAAGAGCATTGATTAAGCTCCCTTGTGGTACTGTTTCTTTTCACTGCTGATTAGAATGTAGTGAACAGACTGGTACATCCTTATGAAGTAAAGAGTTAATTACATCTTTACTCCAAGAACATATACAAAACATGTGTAAAAGGAGCTACATCATTGCAAAGTTAGACCACATGGAAGAGGAGGCTGTAATGTTCTAATTAGTTACCTTTTACCTCCCTTCAGATAAAGTTATTTTCAATAGTCTGTCATTGTTCACTCACCTGAGTGGGGACCTTATCTGACTAAAATCCTGATTTTCCTCAGTTCTCCCAAGGTGGAAATTAAATAGATTTCTAATACCTTCACCCAAATACTGCCATCTTATGATTTAAAAATTGCAGATTGAGGTAATAGCATGTATTCTGCTACTTTCATCCTAAAACCACTGGGTAACAGAAATACAGGTGTACCCCATGACAAGACTTGTTACTTTGATTTTTCCAGTGCTCGCCTGGCTGGCTTCCCATGTATCAGCATGCGTTGATTCAATTCATTCGGCAATTTGCTGCCCGAATACTAACACTTACCAAGTCACATTTACCCCTCACCCCTGTGCCCACAGCACACCATCCCATTATGTCTTGAGTTTAATGTTCTCCACATTGCGTTCAAATCCCGCCAGAGCTCTGGCACTCTCTGTAAACTCTTTCCAGCCCTGATTCCTCTGAGGTTTCTCATTTCTTCTAATTTTGGCACCGTCATTGGAGGATGTGTTTTCATTTATCCAAGCTTTAAGCTTTCCTTATACTTCTCCACATCTGACGAAGGTGCATGTTAACTGTCAAAACCAGGTGGTTCAGAGTTGGTATAAAACGTTTTAAAATCTCAACTTCAACTGCCCCACCAATGGGTTTATCTAAGGTTGAAAGCAGGATACGTAGCAAACCCATTCCAAGACACTAGGTTTCTGAGTTAAATATTATACTGAACCTGGGGCTGTATGTTTAGTCCGTTTTACAAATTTAACCCTGGTCAATCATGTTTCTCACACTCTGATTGTGGATCATGCGTTCTCTCTCCGAGCCCATCAACTATCCTCCGACTGTATCATTAGAAACTTTTCCGCCCATCCCTATGAACACCATGAGCACGCAACCCCATCCCAGCACAGCAGATAGATTTTTGATCTAGCTGGTGCTGCAGTTGGTACTGCTAGGCACCCTAAACTGAGACAAAGCATCCCAGAATCCTTCTTCCATCATCTGAGGCAACTTCACAGTAAGAATATTAATGGCTCTGGTGGAGGCTTTCATTCTGTAAATGGTTCTAGAGGTGGGTTGGGGATGTGGCTTCAGGTAAAAGATGGACTAATGTCTTACTTTTCAAGAAATCCTCTCGTAATGCAGTGAAAGGAAGATCACCCATGAAGTGTATCCAATATGGAAGCAAACAATCTCCCTAAATCATTTACATTCATCCTCATTTCCCTGAAGGTGAAACTTTGGTTCCCTTAAGCTGACAGATTCTGACACTGGAATTAACAGGAAGACTGCAGCATGGTAAATGTGCACACTCAGTGTCATATATTTTTTTTTGTGAGGCTTAACAGTCTCCTTATACAGAATGGGTGACTGCAAGGACATGATGAGAAGTCTGCGTAGTATCAGTAGACTGTATTGACACTCTATTCACGTTCTTTTAAACTGCCCTCGATCTTCAGCTTCTTGTATGAGAAATCCCCTTCAATACGATGTTTATATGACACAGTGAAGCCCTTACGGATATTTATCCCCCAATCCACTTCACAATTAAAAACCTTATTTCATCATTAGGGATCCTGTTAAGCCCACCTATGGTAGAAAGGTCACAGGGTGAGGCTAGACCAAGTGTAGTCCAAAAGTTCCCAAAAGTCCCAAGAGTTTCTGTTTCAGTCACTGCCAAGGCAGAAAAAGACAATAGCAACAAGGTGGTCCCAGTCACCCTGGTTTGACACTTGACCAAAATTTGATCACCAATCTGTCGAGATCATGTGGATTATGAAAGCCCCACAAAGTTTTTACATTCAACAAGATCATATGCAGGCTTCTACCGCAGTCTATTTGACAAGTCTTATGGTGACGCAGAATTGAGCTACTGGGCCTAGAACTGAAAACAAAAAATACTGGAAATCACAACGGGTCAGGCAGCATCCATGGAGAGAGACCAAGCTAACTTTTTGGGTCTAGGTGACTCTTCATCAGAGTCTGGAGATTGAACTGTGTCCCCAGGAGTCAGTGGTTAAACATCTGCAAACGGGGGACAGATACAGCAAAGGTGGTAGACCCTCGTGTTGGAACAGGAGTGTCTTTGGCAAACAGCATCTGCGACTGAGTGTTCGAGTTCAGGATACGTCCTGCCTACCCCAATGGAGAGAGCAAGAATAGATGCCCTGTAGATAGAGGTTCCACTTGTGCTTTGCTTGGGAACTACACAGTGACCATTCTTCAAAACATGTTTCATTAGTCCTGACCCAAAACGTCAACCTTCCTGCTCCTCTAATGCTGCCTGACCTGCTGTGTTCCTCCAACTCCACACTGTTGTTTCTGACTCCAGCATCTGCAGTCGTTGCTATCTCCCATTCATTAGTCACTTCAGAACACCCTGTAGTCAGAAGAGGTGTTGCATAAATGTAAGATAACAAGGTGTACAGCTGGATGAACACAGCAGGCCAAGCAGCATCAGAGGAGCAGGAAGACTGAAGTTTCGGGCCTAGATCCTTCTGACAAAGGGTCTAGGCCTGAAACGTCAGCCTTCCTGCTGTGTTCATCCAGCTCTACACCTTGTTGTCTCAGATTCTCAAGCATCTGCAGTTCCAACTATGTCTAGTATAAATGTAAGTCTGTTTTTCTTTTGGGAGAGTTTCAGACTGGTCGCTCTCGAACAACAGTGAATACCTGCACTATCATTTGGATGAGTGAACCCCATACATTTGACAATATCTGTGACACAATAATATGCAGTTCCTGAGACCTGAGTTTGGAGGCACAGAAAAACAATTGTCTAATTTTCGCATTAGCCTCCTGTCAAATGCAGCAAAAAGGGAGAGTGCAATTGAAAGGTCACACAGTCCTGCATGACTGCTGGCATCCTGAAGTGAATACTGATATAGAAAGCATTCACGCTGTTAACTCTGCCTCTTGGTATCAATGAAGAGGATTGGAGAGCACATGCGGCCACACCGCATTGTGTAGTTACTGTCAGGTGAAAGTGTCTCTGCTGCATGAAACTAATACACGAGATCAGGGGTGGCATCAGATCGCTTTTGAAATCCTAACGCCCTCTGGAAGCCAGATTCCTTCCTACTGACTCTGCACATTTATCTTTTCAAAATCACTCACCTTTTGTCCAAAACAAACAATGGTTAGAACACTTTCTGAGGGTTTTTGTTACAGCCTCGTCCTGATAGATTGTCACGTTTTAGCAAATTAATGAAATTCTAGGATTATCCTTTCCAATTTACACTGCATGAACATATAAGTGGAGATAAAGCCCGTTACTTAACACCACAGTAACACATTAGTTAGATCTTTGTAATGCATAATTAGATTGTTTAAATGCAGTACTTCACACCTACATGTGTCAGGCTGAGTTGTAATTTACTCCAGTCTCAATTTTTAACAGTGACATCAACCTTAATTTGACAACTGCTTCAATTAAGGAAACTTCGATATTTGTGTTTCTAATTTTAGATACTTTTCATAAACCCACTCAAACGCACTGATGACACATTAGAGATGGCGGGACTTGAATTTGGGCCTCCCAGCTCAGAGGTAAGGACAACACCATTCTACTACAAGTCTCTAAAATTAACCTCTTCAGACATGTTTCAATAAGTGTCCAGGTGAGGGAGGACATCTGGGCCAGCGATAGTGACACACTACAACAGTCCTCTCCGTAATTTTATATAATAACAAATAACTCTGTAAAAACTCAGCTATCTTAATTGGCATTACTCAATTTAGCATTATATATGTGATTAAAGGAGATCCTTGGATTCATACAGTGCCTTTTGCATTCTCAAAACATTCCAAAGAGATTTATAGCCAATTAAGTAGTTTTGGACATCTGATTAGTTATGTAGTGCGGGAAACCTGTGCATAGGAAAACAGCAAAAGATAGCAATAAAAGTACTGACCAGATTACTTTTTAATAGAGTCATAGAATTACACAGGTCCATTGCAAATAAAAATATCCTTCAGCCCATTGATTCTATGTCAGACAAAAACAACTACCTAACTTTTCTGAGATAAAAGGTACTGCAGATGCTGGAGAATCCGAGATAACAAGGTGTGGGGCTGGATGAACACAGCAGGCCAAGCAGCATCGTAGGAGCAGGAAAGCTTGACGTTCCGGGCCTAGACCCTTCATCAGAAATCTAAGTTATGAAGGTTTCTGCCCCTAATACCCTTACAGGTAGAGAGTTCCAAATTCCCACCACCTTCTTGGTGAAAAGTCAAAGTTGGTAGAGGAAAAAGTGTTGGTGAGAACACCAGAGAAGGCCCTTAGTGTTCTTTGAAATGTGGTGTGGGATCATATGTACCCACCAAAGATGGCAGCCAGTTTAGCAACTCATCCAAAAGGCTGATCCTTCCACAGTGCAACAGTCCCTCAGTCCTGCACTGAAATCTTAAACTCAATGATGTACTCAAAACTCTGGAGTGGGATGAGAGGCTATGGCGTTCTGACTCAGAGGAAAAGTACTCCTACCATACCATGGTTGACATGTGAATTAGATAGTTTTCCTGTTGCCATACACTATTTCAATGTCTTATGAGCTCATCTATACTAAATGGATTTAGTTGTTATATTGATGTCTCATTAAAGATTTTCAGTTATTATGATTGTATACCAATGTATACTTTATTTACCTTGATACGCGAAAGAGACCTTTGGTTGGAAATTGCTCTCACAATTGTTAACATCCAGTTCGTATTTGACAACTGTGCTATCATTCTATTGATATTCCTTTCGTCACATTCTCTTCGAATAGGATTTTCTTACTGTTGGAATATTATGTTTGGTCATCCGTGAGCACAATAATAATGGTGTTAAGAGGATAATTAGGCTACTCTTTGTGAAACAAATTGAGAGTATTTCCAATATATTTCCGATTGGAGTACCTGCCACAGCAGAACATTGTGTTTTTGATGCCAGCTCAAGAAATGACACCTTCAAAATAGGTAACTACTGCCCAGATTTGGAGGTTGCTTAATCTCTGTGTTTGAACAGACAGTGCTGGAAACACTCATTAGGTCAGGCAGTATTCATGGAGAGGGTGATAAAGAAGGTTTGCATTTAGATAGTAACTTTCACAACATCAGGATGTCCCAGTGCATTTATGGTCATGACAATATTATTGAAAGGTAGTCATTTCTATAATGTAAGAAACACAGCAACTGAGCTGTGCAGCATAAACTCCCACAAGCAACGGTGTCATCATAACCCCACAACGTGATTTTAGCATTGTCTGTTTAGTGATTCTCATTGGCCAGGACATCAGGCAGAAATCGCCTCTATTTCCCAAAGTGCTGCAATGGGATCCTTGCTGCTCTAAGGTTTCATTAAGAGATTTATGGATGCGCATAAACAAGTCATGAGGTATAATCCTGATGAAGGCCCATCGATCTGAAATGGTAACCACATTTCTCTCTCTGCAGATGTCATGAGGTCTGCTGCGTATCCCCAGCACTCTGTCTTTGCACCAAGGCACAATGGTCAGACACAATAGGTAAAAATAAAAAGGTTAATAAAATATCATTCTAAGTGTGGAATCTTGAGTTTCACCCGTGATGAAAACTTAATTGCACAAGAGACCAAAGATTAGGTTCCTAACAGTGAGACAAAAGTTTCTCAAATTCGCAGATCTTTAACAGCCCTTTTATAAGTCTTTGCATCTTATGCATGGTCATTAAAAGACCGGTTCACCCATATTAAGTTCCCATCCACAATTAAGTTCTCCACAAAACAAAAATATATCCTTTTTGATTTCCAGTTGTAGCAGGCAAAGGACGGATTTGCTGGACTTCCGAGTGAAAGGCTGTTGCCTTGCTCTTGTTGGAAGACATTTGTTTAAGCCATGCCATGTTCAAAACCAGAAGGTGGTAGTCTGAGTTGCATGGGCATGAAGGATGACCAAGTGGGGGAAGTTGGAGTGTAATGAACACTGGTCAAAGAGGTTTGTCAAAGGTTGACTCATGTCCAGGAAAGGTAGGTAGGCTGACTGGGGTAGGATGAAAGGGTCAGAATATTTAGCTCCACTCCCAAACTCTGGGCGTTGCTTATGGTTTGCAGGGAAAGAATAACCTGTAGCACTACGACAAGGTAACAACAGGGGCTTCGACCTTCTGCCTGACCATAGCTCAAGATTTACTGCGCCCCTCCTGCTTTCAAATGTAGTGAACTGAAAGCCACATAGTTGTGTGAATAATGCCAAGCCACTCCAGAGCAGAATTGATGCTCAGTTCCAGTCGCTGTGAATACAGACCGCATTGTACAACCCTATACATTATATCCAAATGGCAAGAATATGACAGGAACTTTTTCTATAAATTGTGCAAATCCATAATTCAATTGTATCTGAAGCACTGAGTGTGGTTCTGAGAATCACACCACAGAATGGCTTTGTTGGCCATTGATGGAATGCAACACAGATTCACCAGAACCTCACCAGGGGTCCAAAGAATTCAACATGCAAAATCTTCGATAATATTTGTGTATGACTGTACAACTATTCCCCACCTTGATCTACTTTATCCTGACATACCCTATATCCACATAATAATAAGTTAATGTGTACAAGATGCTCACAGATTCATGCCTTTTTGTGTTTAGCTTTAGATTTCCAGGGAATTTTTTAAAAATACTACATTTCTTTTATTCATGCTTTGTCAATTAACTGCTAACACTGAAAAGCACGACTCCACACGCATATAAAATAATCTGGCCAATATTTTATTATAAAATGGCATGATTTATCTTAAATTTCTGCTGTGAAAGACAACAGAATTGCAAATTAGAAGCATTGCTGTGCTTTTCACATCAAACTAAAACCCTAACCGTATTATTTATGCGCAACTTGAATGATTGCATCTGCTTCACTGACTTGTTATGACATTATAGTTCTAATATTGTTTACATATCAGCTGATGAATCTGTCTCCATATAAGCTGCACAGGATGTTAATGGGAACAAAACATGGAATGATGGATGCAATTTAAATTCAATTGATCTTCCTTATTGTTTTGGTAATTGAAATAATAGACTGCAGTCCCAGCTGTGTTCATTTCCCATGTGCAGAAATAGCATCTGTCATTTTATGACATTTCACCGCTATTCTATCAATATACATGTGTCACCAAGAATGTGGAGAATGCCACTTAAAACATTGTATGACACAATTTTGACTTTGTCTCTTTGGGTCCCACCTGGCATCCTTCAAAAGACACAAACATATCCTGACCAGTCAGTGATGAGTCCCAACAGTAAGGTTCATCTGCATTGTTTTATTAAAATAGAAAAACATTGCTAAAGGTGCCTCATAGATGAACTTGGGCGATTTTACGTCTTTCTTAGGTCTGGAGAACAAAAATTACAACTAACACAATTTCACACCAAACCAACACCTTTATTGAGAATTTTAAACATGGCTTTCCTTAAATCATACACTTACCCCTTAAGGTGGTCAATCTGAGATGGCTGGAAGTCATTAGGAGGGACCCTTGCGTGAGAGTTTCCTGATTGTTTCATCAGGACTCCCCCATTAATATGTATCTCTTGTCTTATGTGTGGGCCTTTTTCAAAGGTTTACATCCAGGATATAGTTTTCAAATGTGCCCATGCACAGCCTTCTTCAGGAAGCTGATTTGTTAGTTGAGTGCATCATCAGCTGTTGATTGGTTGGTGCATTCCCAAATTGGCTTTCATTTGCTTAGCCACATTAGGACTTCTGAATGTCTGGCTGTGGTAACCTGTTTGGTTTAAATCAGCCTCCATTGACTTCAAGAACAAAAACAGAAGTTGCTGGAAGCTCAGCAGGTCTGGCAGCATCTGGGAAGAAAAAATCAGAGTTAATGTTTCGGGTCCAGAGAGCCTTCCTCAGAACATCACTGACTTCAACCAGTTTTCTGCAAGCTACAGTTATATTGAATTCTAATTCTTCCTTTCAAGTTAGCAACATCACTGCAATGAACAAGAGGCAAGGACACTCCATTTCTCTTGCCCATCAAGTCAAGTTGCCCCAAGAGCAACCCCACACCAACCCAGCCCTGAGTTTGCAATGCGCTGCTCGAATTGCTCTGTGGCATTGTCTCTTTTCCAGTCTTGTAATCTCCTCCAGCCCTCCAACAGTCTGAGAATTCTGGATCCAAATTTGCCCTCATGCAGGTGAAGTCTAAACTCTGGGGTTTATGTTCATAGACCTGCTTAGCAGCTTTAAGATACCCCTTAAAACCAATTTACTTGACCAAGCTTTTAACCACTCACCAACTCCTTCTTAGCATCAATCTCATTTTTTTGTCTCATTCAAGAGCTAGGGAATGGGCGACCAGTTCAAAGCAGCATTTGTTCAGTGGAAACTGGACAGATACCTACATGGTAATTACATCAACATTTGTTGATATTTTCTAATCAACATACAGAGATGTTTTATTCCCCTCCAGAGCAGGTGGACTTGAATCTGGGTCTCCTATGCCAAAATTGGTCTCTATCAAGTATGAAAGAGATACCATTAGGGTCAAGGGCATTACACACCAACTTTAAAAATTACCTGACTCCTGTTCAGGATAATTAGTTTCTAAAGCAATTTTTCAACATGTGATAGACCACACAGGATATAAAATAAAGTGGGCACCTGGAGCATTTTTTTTTGCTGAATTGGTATTCCAGTTTATACCCTCAAATCTTCGAATCAACCTTTCAGGAGCAATATGTCTTGATGAATGAAAGACAACCTGCTTTTTTAACTATCAAAGAAATTATCTTCATTGTTTGATCATTCACAGATCCACCTCTTATGATTATTATTCGTTGGAACAGAAATGAGAGAACACAGTTTCTTAATATGTCTTATAATTTGTTGAAGTAAGTCATTTGGAATTCAATTCCCAACTGTTTGCCAAGTCTTTTAGTTAATGCCAAAAAAAAACCTGAACCTGAAAATTTTATCCAATTATTGTAAAGTCTGAAATTATTTTATTTACATAGAATGTGCAGAAGGCCCAAATGGTCTATACTGGTTCCCATGTATGGCAAGCCAGCTCCTATTGTACTTCTCATCTAACCTGATCAGTATATCCGTCTATCCCTTTCTCCCTAATGGATTATTAGTTTCTCCTTAAATACATCAGTTTTCATGTCAACTATTCCATGGTGTTAATTGCATGAGGTGGTCATTAACTAGAGGTTCACTTCTGTTTATATCCATAGTCGAACCATTTAGAAAGTACACGTTTGTAAGGCTTAGCTTTGTAATTAAGATCTCATAAATGCTGTAAAGACATATTCCAGTTCTATAATTCACCAGAGTCAATAGATGTGAAGCTGGAAAAGCACAGCAGGTCAGACAGCATCCAGGGGCAGGAAAGTCAATGTTTTGGGCCAAAACCCTTCATCAGGACTGTGAAGGGAGAGGGGAGCCCAGGAGTAAATAGAGGGTGGGTGATGCTGGGGGAAAGGTAGTTGGGATGGTGATTGGTGGATGCACGTAGAGGCTTATTGTGATTTGTCAGTGGCAAGGGTAGAACAGATAGGTGAGTAGGAAGATGGACAGGTCATGTCAGGTCAGGAAAGCAAGGAGATGGAGAAGGCCTGGACATGGGACAAAGGTGCGGGTGGAGGTATTTTGAAGCTGGTGAAGTCAATATTGTGGCCATGGGGTCGTAAGCTCCCAAGGCGAAATATCAGGTGTTGTTCCTTCAGTTAACATTTGGCTTCACTCTGACAGTCAAGGAGGCCAAGGATGGACATGTCGTCAGGGAGTGGGAGGTGGAATTAAAATAGATGGCAACCGGAAGGTCGGGTTGGTTGGTGCGTGCAGAGCACAGATGCACTGCGAACCAGACCCCAAGTCTGCGTTTGGTCTCCCTGATGTAGAGGAGACCACGTCTGGAGGAATGGATACAATAGATCAGGTTGGATGACATGTAGGTGAATCTCTGCCGGATCTGGAAGGATTGTCTGGGGCCATGGACAGAGGTGAGAGGGAGAAGTAGGGGCAGGTGTTGCACCTCTTGCAGTTGCAGGGAAAGGTTCCGGGTGTGGTGGAAAATTGAGGGTGGAGTGTTGAGGAAGTCACAGAATGAACAGTTCCTGCAGAAAGCAGGCAAGGATGGGGATAGAACTATCTTTTTGGTGGTGGGGTCTGATTGTAGATGGTGGAAATGTTGGAGGATGACGCATCGGATTCGGAGGTTGGTGGTGTGATACTTGACGATTAAGGGGACTCTAGCCTTATTGTTCTTTGGTGGAGGGGCTTTCAGGGTAGAGGTGCAGGAAATGGAGGAAATGCGGCTGAGAGCATCCATTAATTACAGAGGAGGGGAAATTCTGCTCCCTAAAGTAGGAGGATATCTGAGATGTCCCGAAGTAAAACATTTCATCCCAGGAGTAGATGCGATGGAGGTGGAGGAACTGAGAGTATGGGATTGCAACAGGAGGGTGGGTGAGACTGGGTATAGTCAAGGCCGTTGTGGGAGTCAGTGAGTTTGAAATGGATGTCAGTGGTGAGTCAGTTTCCGGAGATGGAGACGGAGAGGTCCAGGAAGGGGAAGGAGGTCTCAGAAATGGTCCAGGTGAATTTGAGGGCGGGGTGGAAGGTGTTGGCGAAGTTGTTAAACTGCTTAAGCTTCTCGCAGGAGCACAAGGCAGCACTAATGCAGCCATCAATATAGCAGAGAAAGAGGTGAGGGATGGTGCCAGTGTAGTTGTGGAAGAGGAACTCTTCCACAAATCCTACAAAGGGGCAGGAATAGTTTGGGCCCATGTAGGTGTTTTGGTTTGTAGGAAGTGGGAGGAGTCAAAGGAAAAATTGTTGAGGGAAAGGACCAGTTCTGCCAAGCGAATGAGAGTGTTGGTGGAGGGGGACTAATTGGGCCTATGGGAGAGGAAGATGCAGAGGGCTTTTAGTCCCTCCATATGTGGGACACAAGTGTAAAGGAACTGTATATCCATAGTGAAGATGAGGTGTTGGGGGCCAGGGAATTGAAAGTTTTGGAAAAGGTGGAGGGCATGGATCACTAATGTAAGTAGGGAGTCTCTGGACCAATGGGGAAAGAACTGAGTCATGGTAGGAGAAGCTGAGTTCAGTGGGACTAGAGCAGGCAGAGACAATGGGTCAACCAGGCAGTCGGGGTTATGAATTTTGCGCAGGAGATAGAAACGGGTGGTGCAGGGTTGGGGAACTATCAGGTTGGAGGCTGTGGATGGGAGATCTCCCGAAGTGATGAGGTTGTCGATGGTTTGGGAGATGATGGCTTGGTGATCAGAGGTGGGGTCCTGATCAAGGGGTCGGTAGAAGGAGGTGTCAGCGAGTTGGTGTCTGGCCTCAGCAATGTTGAGGTCTGTTTGTCATACCACCACCACTTCCCATTTATCGGCAGTTTTAATAGTGAGGTTGGGGTTAGAGTGAAGGAAGAGGAGGGCTGTGCATTCCATGGAGAGTGTTTGGAGTAAGTGAGAGGGGTGGAGAGATCCAAGCTATTGATGTTGCGCCAGCAGTTGGAGATGAAGGGGTCAAGGAGGTTGGGTGGGGATATCCAGGAGGATGGAGTTTGCTGGTGGCAGGACAAGGGGTCAGTAGAGAGTGGGTTGGATTCCTGTTCAAAGAAATTGGCACTGAGGTGGAGGTGGCAGAAAAAGAACTCAACATCATGATGTGTACAGAATTAATTTACGTGTAGGCACCGGAGAATGAAGGTGAGTTCTTTGCTGAGGACTGACTGTTCAGCCTCAGTGAGGGGGAGGCCAGAGGGATGGTGAATACCCAGCAGGGCTTGGGGCTGAGGCTGAGTGTAGAACTGGGCCAGGAGCAGGGGTTGAGATTTCATAAGGAGAGGGTGTGGTGTGTGCTGGAGCAATCATATGGGCAAAAGCAGAAGTAGCCTGGTCATCAATGATGTCAGCAGTCACCTGGTCTTCTACCATTGGCAGAAGCGGCAGTCACATGGTTTTCTATATCAGCAGAAGCAGCAGTCACATGATCTTCATCGTCAGCAGAAGCAACAGTCAAGTAATCTGTAGGAATGGTTGGAGCACCCATGTAGCTAATGACATCAGGCTGATCACAGAGAGTGTTGGAGAGGAGGTTGGGATGCTGAACGGTTGAGGAGGCCTGTGTCTGGAGGTAAGTAAAAGAGAGTTTGGCGTACTTACCAGCCATCTCCTTCCTTCTCGCCTCTCTGACCTGACCTAACCTGTCCATCTTCCTACTCGCCTATCCTCTCCAACCTTCCCACTGACCAATCACAATAACCCCCTACCTGCATCCACCTATCACCATCCCACCTACCCTTCCCCCAGCCCCACCCGCCACCCCCCCACCATTTACTTCTGGGCTCCCCACCCTCTCCCCATTCCTGACAAAGGGTTTCAGACAGAAACGTTGACTTTCCTGCTCCTCGGATGCTGTCTGACCTGCTGTGCTTTTCCAACTTCACATTTATTGACTCTGGCTTCCAGCATCTGCTGTCCCAACTATCTCTTCTATCAATCACCACCAGGTTTTTGGTACGGAAGACGTGGTAGCAAGTTCCGTGTACTAGCCAGTTACTGAGTAAAGATGTTATTGTAGTTTCAAATCTTATTTTAGAGCCTAAAACTTAAATCCCTGTGCCCTCTGTAGGAGTGGTGTAGCTTTGCCTGTTGCTTTGGTCAGCCAGTCACTTCATCCCAAATCCTGGGGATATGAATCATTTAAATACTAAGGCTATGTATCACTGGAGGCACGGATAAGCAAACTTCCATTCTGAGGAACAAAGTCCAATATCCAGATGTAACGCATATCAATTCTTCCCAGAGGGGCAAACAGAACCTCTTTATAATGATAATCAGCCCTTCTAGGATCAATTATCATTCAGTTTCTACCAGTGGGACATTGACAGTAAACCTAGAAACGAACCTGTGCCTATTTTCAGTTAATGTAAGTTCTTGTTTAGCTTATTAATGGCACTTTCATTTGTAATCCCAGCACAGTGGAGGAGCAATCCTATTTCACAAAGAATGAAGAGTGGGAACTTCCATCTATACAAATCAAGAACGAGGGCCAACAATAAATTGCTTTTTGTTATTTCAATCTATAAATACATAATTGACCACACAGAGGCAATATTTTTAACTTAACTGAGGAGTTGATTATTTTAAAATTTTAAGTAACGAATGGATCTACTTCTAAATTGTTAGGCATTTAGATAATCGAAGATTGTGTCTCCTTGTGTTTTAAGTCCTCACAATGCATCTCAATGTGCCTTGATCAACTCCAGTAGCGAGCCTGCCCGGCAATTCCTCCTGATATCTGTTTCAGATTTATCTTTCATCAATTCCTATTCATATCCCCAAGCACCTGTACTACTTTCTGGTTTACTTTGAAGTAATAATCTGGGTTTATTTTCTGTATGAAGCACCTTTGGCACCTGTCAGCCCTGCAACGTTTCATGATCATAGAGATTGCTGACTTGCTTCATGTGGTAATAGTTTCTAGATGCTGTTTGAATAGATCCAAGATGCTTTCTAATGTAGCCTTACTCTGTTATAGAATTTGACAGAGACAGTTTGGTTCTGTATTTAATCTGATCGGCGTAATGGTGTAAAACCAGCAGGCTTCTTGCCTGTAGATCTGGGTTGTTGTCATTTCAAGGTCTATGGAGTTCTCTGAAGTCCAGCTTTTTGGGCTCACATCCAATTCCTCTGTAACTGTTTAGCAACCTCAAAGAAGATTGTTCAACTGTCAAGGCCTGCCAAGTTTTTGCTGCCGGTCTCTGGGAATTTAGAACAAATTTACATAGTTTTAATATGTAATCCTGTAAATAGGTTCATCAATATTGACAAAGGCTGGCATTATTTGGTTTCTATCTCCATAAAATTTGCACACACATTGATACTGAGGTATTCATAGCTCAATATTTCCTTGATCCTTGGAGTAGATATATGTCTAGGACGGCAGCTAAAACCAGATACATGTAAAATAAAAGCAGAGCTAGACCATTCGGATACTTGAAACAACTACATTGTCATTCAAAACATTCATGGCTAATCTGTTTACATTTTGAATTCCTCATTCCAAACAACCTCTGATAACCCTTGATTCTCTTCTCTAACAAGAATTTATCTACCTCCATTTTAAAAATATTCAGTGATGCTGCTTCCATTGCCTTCTGCTGTCTGAGAGGAAAAATTTCCCTCATCTCAATCTTAAAAGGATAAGCCTTGATTTTAAAACAGTGGATCCAAGTTGTGAACAGATCCACGAAAGGAAACATCATTTCCATGTTTATTTTGGCAAAACCAAGCTGACTGGTTTTCGTGCAAACATTTTGTCTCCCTTCTAGGTGACATTGTCAATACTGTGTAGCCTCCGTTGAAGCACTGTTGTTCTGTCCCACTCTGAATTTATATGGTCCGGTCTGGCATGGTGGGCAGTCTTGTTTCCGGTTTTGTACTGTCGTGGGATGTAGATGGAGTCTACTTCAACATGTTTGTTAATTGCATCAGTGGTTGAAGACCAGGCCTCCAGGGATTCTCAAGATTGTCTTTGTCTCTCTTATCCTAGTACTGTAACTTTGTCCCAGTCAAATTGATGTCTTTCTGTGTGGGAGTGTATTGAAATGAGGGAGAGTTGGTTGTGCTGTTTTGCTGCGAGTTGGTGTCCATGTAACCTGGTGGCAAGTTTCCTGCCTGTCTGTCCTATGTCATGTTTCTCACAGTTGCTGCATTGTATTTTGTATATCATATTTGTCCTACTCATTGTGGATTTGGATCTTTCGTCATTGCGAGTAACTTGCAAAGTGTGGCTGTTGGTTTATGTGTTATCCTTATTCCATGGGAGTCTTGTAGTCAGTTCTAAAGTGTTTCTAACATAGGGTAGGGTGGCCAGTGTGTTGGGGCATTCAGTGCCTTCTTGGTGTTGTTTGTTTGCCAGGCATCGGCAGACGGAGCTGTTAGGATAACTATAGTTTGCAAAGACTCTGTCTAGGTGTTCCTTTTCATGTTTGTGCAGCTCCAGGGTGTTGCAGTGAGTCATCTCTCTTTTAAGCAGAGTCTTGACACAGCTCTGTTTGTGGATGCTGGGATGGTTAATATTGTAATTCAGGATTAGGGTTGGGTGTGTAGTCTTTCCATATATGCTGGTAAGGAATTCCCCACTGTTCGTTCATTTCACCACTACGTCTACAAACAGGAATTGATTGTTGTTCTCTTCTTCCCTGGTGAACTTGATCCCGGTGAATATGCTGTTAATAAGGTGGTGTGTTTCTTCTAACTTTGCTCGTTTAATGATCACAAAGGTATTGTCCACATATCTAACCCATAGTTTATACTGGATCTGAGGGAGGGCTGTGTGCTCCAGTCTTTGCATAACAGCTTCCACTATGAGCCCTGAGATAGATGAACATATGGATGTTCCATTGATTTGTTTATATGCTGGCCATTGAAGACGAAGTGTGTGGTAAGGCCTAGTAATTTTAGCTTGTCGTCCTTGCTGACGGCTTTATTGGAGGTTTGTGTTTTTGGATTGTCTAGCAATGTGGCCAGTGTCTTTGACCACCGATTCAATTAACAAACATATTGAAATAGACCCCATCGCCATGCCACTGCGGTACAAAACCAGAAACAAGGCTGCCCACTATGACAGATGTGACCATAAATTCAGAGCAGGACAGGACAACAATGCTTCCATGGAGGCTACATGGCACTGACAACGTCACCTAGAAGGGAGACAAAACATTTGCATGAAAACCAGTCAGCTCGGTGAACCAACCAACAACTCCAACCGCAACCAGAGCTACAGATCTTCATTAAAACATTTTGTCAAAACCATTCAGTATCTTATAAACTTCAAATCACCCCTCACTCTTCTCAACTTCAGTGGAAACAAGCTCAGTCTGTCCAACCTATCCTCATTGACAATCCATTCATTCAAGTATCAATTGAGTAAATCTCTTCTGAATGGCCTGCAACATATTGACATTCTTTCATAAAAAAGGAGACAAAAACGGCACACAGTATTCCAGATGTAGTCTCACCAATCTCCTGCATAACTGAAGCATAACATTCTTACTTTTAAGAACAAAAATAGAGGTTGCTGGAAAAGCTCAGCAGGTCTGGCAGCATCTGTGAAGAAAAAAATCAGAGTTAATGTTTCAGGTTCAGGGACGCTTCCTCAGAACTCAGTTTTTATTCTTACTTTTATGTTCGATTCCCATTGCAATAAAGGAGAGCTTTCCATTAGCTTTCTTAAGTAGGTGCTGTACCTGTGAACTTCTTATGACTGCTGCACCTTAAAGTTCTGTAGTCGTTCTTCATTTAGGTGATTCTCTGATTTTACAATTTTCTTGCCGCAATGAACAACTTCCCTTTTTTTAACACATTATAATCCATCTACCATGTTTTTTGACCACTCACTCTATCTATCTATATCCTCCTGCAAACTCCTTACATCTTCTTCACAATACACTTTCCTGCGTCATCGGCCAATTTAGTTATCATGCCTCATCTGAGTGCTTAATGCAAATTGTAAAAGGTTGAGGGTTCGGTGCAGGCTCCTGCCTCATATTCAGTTCCACTACAGGCAACATTAAATAGAAGATGCTGCATACCACTGAGCACTCTGATAATGTTTGCTTTGCACCGCGCAGCAAAGAGAAATTCCTCATCCTTTATGTTTTATCAGTATACTTTCTATTTTAAATGGCATGCAATGAAACCAATTACACTGTCTCATAAATAAATAGGGTAAAGCAAAATAAAAATCATTACTTGTTACAGTGATTATTTAATGAAATGGTTTGCTGCTTCTTTGTTCGAAATGTACTGTGACACCGAATGTGTTCCTTGAATTATGAGGTGCCACAGGATGCCCGATGAGCAATAGAAAACAGACTCAACCTTAATTATCATTGTGTATCTTTCTGATATTTCATGTAGCAAGTTGTGAAATATGTGGGTGGATTTTAAATAATGGAAGTCAACCTACAGTACATTTTGGCTGGTCACCAAGTGCTTTAAGTGGAGGTCTGGTTGACTTTAATGAACAGAATAATGAGGCTCTGCCCTCAATGTTCTGACGCATCTCATTTCTGAATATAAGCAACAGTATTGAGGGCTGTTTTGGTGCAATGGTACTGTCCGTACTCTAGGCCTGAAGGCCTGGGTTCAAGGACCACCTGCTCCAGAAGTGTCATAACATATCTGAACAGTTAATTAAAAATAGATATCTACAAGCATCAAGCCATCAATAGGGAGCCCCATTGAGAATGAATGGAGAAGATTTTAAGTTTTACCACTATGTGTAAGAATGGGTGGCAGAGTGATTAACACTGCTGCTTCGCTGTGTCAGGAACCCAGGTTTGATTCCAGCTTTGGGTGACTGTCTGTGTGGAGTTTGGATGTTCTCCCTGTGTCAGCGTGGGTTTCCCCCGGTGTTCCGTTTTCCTCGTATAGTCCAAAAATGTGTAGGTTAGGTGGTTTGGCCATGCTAAATTCCACCGTAGTGTCCAGGAATGTGCCGTTTGGGTGGATTCGCCATGGGAAATGTGGGGTTGCAAGGATAGGTAGGGAAGTGGGAGGATGATGGGTCTGTGTGGGATGCTCTTCAGAGGATCAGTGCAGACTCAATGGGCTGCAAGGTCTCCATCTGCACTGTAGAAATTCTATGATTCAAAGTGTATCAATCTGTTCATCTGGAATTCCTCTGTCCCTTAATTAAACTTAAATAATTAAGTAATTTGTAAACATATAATTGACCCTACCATAGTTTTGGAGTGAATAAACAGCAAGTGATATGCCTGAAAATCACTAAACAAATCAGAAGAATGTGACTGGTTAAATTTGGATTTGCTCAGCAATACTGATTTAAACCAAAATATTTTTGCTAGTATGAGATTACGACTATAATACCTGGATGCAGGCTGAAATAACTGCATATAGGTCATTTTCCCATCACCAAGTCACCCCTTATTTACATATGAACAGTTCTTGACTATGGAAGATACCAAGAACTGCAGATACTGGAGTCAGAGCCAACACAGTGTGGAGCTGGAGGAACACAGCAGGCCAGGCAGCATTAGAGAAGTAGGAAAGTTAATGTTTCAGGTCAGGACCCCTCTTCAGAACTAAAGGATGACCTCGACCCAAAACATTGACTTTCCTACTCTGCTGACGCTACCAGTTCTTGACTATGGTACTGCATCACACAGAATCAGGCACCAGAGTGTCAGTATCTCTGACACTCCACTTTTTATATATCAGCCAAAGCTCCCTGATTGGACTAGATTAATAGGTCCAATCAGGGAACTCATAATCTATAAGGTCCAGCTGGCTGACCTCATTACAATCATTACACAGGTTATGTACTACTACTGTCTTTAATGGTGGGAGGATTTTTTATTATGATTGGTTGTCCATTTGATGATATCCTGAGACGCCAAGGAGGGAAATGAATAACTTCCTACTGCTGACCTTGGGTGGATAAATCTGTTGCATTTCATGGAATGGGACTGCTGCCCATGAGCAAACTTCAGGCCATCCCTCCTTCCACGAATGAAGCAAGCAGCCCCATTTTTTCTGCTACATGTAGGTTCAGTTGAGTGCTGTCCATTGTCTTTGAGGAGTGGGAGGTCAAGTTCCCCTGCTGTGAACTGGTGGTGCAGTGTTGACCATATGTCAAAATAGGAATTGGTTTCAGATTTTTTAAAAAATGGTTCCTCCTCATCTGAACGTGTTATCTGCTGATATTGCAAAGTCAGTCAGCACCCTGCTGAGACTTGATACAAGTGAACATCTCTTTTGTGTGGTCTTTGGTAGTGAGTGTCAGGAGAGCAATAATGATGGAGAACACTACATCCAAATCAGATCTTGTTCTCACATGTTGTCCAAGACTCCATTTTCCAGCAGAAGCTATTCATCCCAGGAATCTTCCCAGTTCCCTTTCGTTACCTATTCCTGGTATGTGAGCAGTACTGTTAAGATCAGCCTTCATTGCCCATCCCTAACTGCCCTTGAAGAGAAAATCCATTTCCAAAGGCAGCTAAGAATCAACCACATTGCTATGGTTCTGGAGTTCCATGTAGGCAAGGTAAGGATGGTAGATCTCCTCCCCTAAAGTGAAACAAATTGGACATTGTTAAATTGGTGGAAGTTACATGGCACCAGACTGAGACTAGTTCTGAATTCCAGGTTTTATCACTAGCTTCTATTGGAACGCATGCCCCCAAAGCATTAGCCTGGGTCTCGGATTATTAGTCCACTGATATTACCAAAGTGATTACAGTTGAGCAGGAAGAAATCAGATAGTGATTTGGATCATATTTGACATTATATCAATTGGAAGAGCAGAACATCACACTGAGAGGTACACGTACCAACTGAGATATCACAGTATTGACAGCATCAGATTTTAGACACAGCGAGCAGGGCATAACATAAACTGATCTCCTGATACCTGGAGAAGGGATCTTCTCCTTACAAACTTTGTAAGAAAACAATACCTGACTGTGCACGTAAATTTATTCATTTCTAAAAAATTGCAGAACTATTAAAGGAATAAGTCCTCATCTGTTTTATGTTATGGATTTATTATTGTAGTAGCATATATAACTCAATTACTGTTAGCAGCTCCACAATAAATCGCAGTGGTACAACAGACCCTGATTCCTTTTATTTCAAATTATAAAGTGAAAACTAAGTTAAATAAATACATGGATAAGACACGAATACCAAGCATTTATTGGCATCTTCAGGACAGTTCTTTTTCCTGTGAAGTATTCTCTACAGGGGTTAATTTAGGTTGGATATTCCCTTCCAGATGATTTGCAAAGCTGATCAAAACCATCAGTGCATGTTTTTATGCAGTAAAGCACCAGTATTATGGTATTTTGCATGATGTCCTGTGAATTACATTCCATAGAATGTCTGTCTGCTTATGAATATTTCATTCATTCTTTTCAATATCCATTTGTGCATGAATGGTGCATGCCCTCTCATTGCAATCCAACACAGGCTGTATTTGTTGAAATATGTGTGGCAAATTCTGTGATTAGTTCCTTTTAAGTAATACAGTAGGAGTTAGAAAATGAGTAGGCTGGAGTTTCTCATAGTTCAGAAAATGCTTATTTCAGTAAAATGTGTTGCAATGCTGTGATACATTCAAGGTTTCACATGACACCCTAAATTAAGAATCCAAAGCTTCTATAATTTATAAAGCTGTCTCAGCCCTGGGATTGTGTCCAAGGCAGCTGTTCCATTTTAGTACAGGCACTTTCAAGGTCCCATCGTGGCTTTACTATTGTTGAGGATATTGCATGATGTAGTTAGGAAGGAAGAAGTCTTAGAAACAGCAAATGTCCTATATTTGATTATAGTCCCACATGCTCACTGTGTGGCTCTCACTTTTGCCTCCAAACATGTATTTGACACATTTTGAAGCTTTTCTTATTGTATTCCTCACTGGTCTACTAGAAATATTTACTCCTGCCACTTTATATTAACTGCATGTCTGTACCATAGTGGATCAGTAGGAAAGTATATGCACAATGGCTTTATTAAACAATGCTTTAATTGAGAAGGATCTGGTACACATGGTCTAACCACAAATATGTATCTGTTCATTCTTGTGCTTTGAGGATTAAAAGTATTCATCTGTTCCACAAATCTATGGGGTAGGAATGCAAAGAGAGTGAAAAAGTGCAGATGCTCAAGCAAAAACATTAAATTTTAAACATTTCATTAAACACACACACTATATTTGTGTACATTATTTTTACATGAACGCTAAGCCAAAATAGGGTGCCGTTTCAGTAAAAATAACAGACACAGGCGTGCAGTACAGGCGTACACTTCAAGCATGTAAAAATGAATTGGAATTTCTACATTAATATTCCTTACTAATCATAATAAAAGAGAGGGAATTCATGTTTGATGGTGGTCTAGGGATCACTGCGTAACATTTGAGAGATTTTGCCAAGCAGTATACCCACAGAAGGTAAAACAAAATAGAAAGTATACGGAAAAAACTAAGTTAGTTTGAGGTTAAATGAACTCCACCTCAGTCTCCAGAATAACCATTGACATTATCCTTATGCATGAAATAGTGACACTAACTTTCCGCATAAGCATAATTTGTAATAACACTGCAAATTCAACAATTTTTTTAAACACTTAGGGACAGGATGTCAACAGGTTTGGTGAGGCTAACAATGCAATGGCACAAATTGCAAAAATATACAATTTTGGCTACCATAGCTTCAGCCACAATTCAGGGGATTTTGTTACGCAGTAATAATTGTGAACATTGTGAATTCAGTCTTTTTCTGCATCTTTAATATTCAATCCCCCCATTCAATCATGACCAGTTACATCTACAGGTACAGTTACATCTATAGAAATTCCAACTGATACATCCTAATTGATATCAAACTTATTAATCACAATTTCCTCTCATAATTAAATATACACCAGTTGTTTTTCAAAGACATTAAGTACGCCTATCTTGAGTCAATTTGATGCACCCCACATCTTATCAAGAAGTTGCTGAAGGTATTTGTTCCCACAAAGGCAATGGGTCCTGACAGATTCAGTAACACTGAAGGCATGTGCTTCAGCCTGCAGTCCTGGCTCCACCCCTGGCCGAGCTGTACAGCTACAACACTGACATCTAACTGACAATATGGAAAATTGCCTCAGGTTGTGTTCTGTCCCCAAAAAGCAGGACAAATCTGACCCAACCGTGTCAGTCTAATTTTGATGAAGGATTAAGTGGTCGTAGCTGGTGCTGTCATTACACTAACACAGTAATAACCTGCTCGTTGACACATACTTTGGATTCTGAAAGGTCACATAGCTCCTGACCTCATTGTCCAAATGCCAAAGGAGCTAAACTCAACAGATGAGGTGAGAGTCACTGCCCTTGATATCAAGGCAGCAGTTAACCGAGTGTAGTATCAAGGAGCTCTAGGTAAACTAAAATGCCGTAATCTCGCCAGAATCCTCCACACACAGTGATGTAATTGGGGGTTGCCAGTTATGAGTTTGCCGGTTGTTTGTGAAGTAACGGTGGTGCCTGGAAAATCTTGACTTGTTGCTGCCCCAACATGAATATGCACTTTAAAAATGAACACAAGGTCCACATGCATAAGTACCTGTACACCTGGCAGTGATAAGTGATTCTGGCTTTCTCGGTAAATTGAATGAGCTTTAATAAAGCGGTATTCCCTTCCAATAGCTAATGCCAGATCCCAAGTGTCCAGAATTCCCCTTTGGAATTTCAGATGCTGGTTGCATAAGAATTCCATATGCTTGGGATCCAGATAATGGGGACATGACTGTAATTGGGAATCAGGGAGAAAACTCTTTTCTGGTTAGAATCACATCTTGCACAAAAAAAATGGTTGTGACACTTGGAGGTCAATTATCTCATTCTTAGGACATCGCTACACTAGTTCTTCAGGATAGTTTCCTAGGCCCAACCACCTTCAGCACCTTCATCAATGACCTTCCCTCCATCATAAAGGGACGTTCATTGTTGATTGCACTACGTTCAGCATTATTTATGACTCCTCAGATACAAAAGCACACATGATAGAAGCAGGAGTAGACAAAATGGCCCATCAAGCTAGCTTCACTATTCAATACAATCATGGCAATTTGGAGTTCAACTCCACCTCCTGCCCATTCCCCCATCCTTTGAATCCCTGAGAGATCAAAAATGTATCTATCCAACCCATAAGTGCGTTACAGAACCCTCTGAGTAAAGCAATTTCTCCTCATTTCAGCCATAACCGATCATTTCTTTATTCTAAACCTGTGACCCTGTTCTTAAGAGGCACCAACCAGAGGAAATAATCTATCAATCCCCTTCCAACTCTTGTATATTCCAAAAGTTCTCATTCTTTGAAGCTGCAAAGAATATAGGCCCAATTTATAAACGCTCTTATCCAATGGACCAGGTTAGTGACCCTTCATTGTTTCTCTCTAAAGCAAATCCATCCTTTCATAAATGTGGAGACCAAAACTGCATGCAGTACTCCAGATTTGGTCTCTCTGAAATGATATAATTTTACCAAGGCTTCTTCGAATATTGCAGACCCCTTGCAATAATAACCAACATGCCACCTGCCTGCTTCATTCCTTTGTGTACCTGCATTTGACTTTCTGGATTCTTGTATACACATACCTAAGTGTCTTTGAATATCAACACTTACAAGTTTCCTTTAAAAGATATTCTGCTTTTCTATTCCTACAACCAAAGTAACAACTTTCCACTTCCTTAATTTATATTCCTTGTGCCATCTGGTTTCCATTCACTTCACCTGTCTATTTCCTTGAGTTTACCATTCCATCTAACTTTGAATTGTCAGCAAAGTTAGATACATTACTCTTGTTCTTTCATTCAAGTCATTAATGTAGATTGTACATCGTTGAAGTGGCACTACCTATCTTTTGGCATTCCAGCATTTACGGATTGCCAACTTGAAAGTGCCCAGTTTATACCCACTCTCAGCTTCCTGTTTGTTGACCAATCCTCCAGCTATGCTCATATATTACCCTCAACTCCATTGCACCCTTATGTTGCCTGTTAACATTTTTTGAGGCAGCTCATTGAATGTGTTTTGGAAATCCCAGCTATGCTACATCTACTAGTTCTTCTTTATATAGTCTACTCGTGGCAGCATTAAAGAACTCCAATAAAACTGTCAAACAGGATTTTCCTATCATTTGCCACCTTGAAGGACAAGGGCAACAGATGCTTGCAAATATCATCAAATCTGAGTTACCCTCCAAACGATACACCATCTTGATTTGGAACTATATCACCATTCCTTAACTGTCACTTAGTCAAAATCCTGGAACTGTCTTCTGAACAGTGCTTTCAGTGGACACATAGAATGCAGCCGTTAAGAAGACAACTCACTACCATCAGCTTCTCAAGGGCAGTTAGGGATGAGCAACAAATGCTGGCCTCGTAATGAACACCCATATCTCTTGAATGAACAAATACAAAATAAATTGGTCATTTAATATCTGTTAATTTTGATGGGTGCATATCCTACATCTCATCAGCCGTACCTTAGAAAAGAATACAATACACTGTCTCATACATTGGTCACTCAGCAAAGCTGAGATTATTATCATACAAGCCCTTGGTCATTTCCCATTAACATCTGGGTAACTGGTATATATCTCAAAGTTCTATATTCTGTCCCAGGCAAGGTCTTGTCCATTTATCGTGCTTTCTGATGACCTGTCAAATTTCAAACCTAATACTTCACAGCTGGAGCAATATATCTTGTACAAAGTTTTGAGTGCACATTCCTAAAGGGTGATTGACAATTCATGTATGTCATATACATCAATTCAGCCACTTCTTCAAAGAATTCCAACAAACTCATAAAGCAGGATTTATTCATGTTGAATTTCTCTAATCTCATTTCAGAAAACTATTCTCTTTAGATACTGTTGAATGAAATGTGACATGTTCTGGAGCTTTCCCCTACTAACCATATTATGAGAATGGATCTGTTATCACAGTTCATGTCTGGACGGTTCTCCCGACCCCAGATGCGACTATTATAAGAACAGAATTTTTTAAAATGTTAAACACAGCCTGATAGAACATAAGGCACAATCTTACCAGGCCCTGAATGACCTAGGCTATGGCAAGAAATCTAGGACAATCGCGTGTTGCTGAGACCAACTAGTCGCATTTTCCAATAGAGTTTCCAATATAGAGATGAGATTCTCACTATTGAGTGAAGAGAAACCAGAAAAAATGGGAATTATCACTCTTTATCAGCCTCATTATTATTTAATCTCACGTCAATGATATGCAGGTTCCTATTCTATCAGCCGCCAGATAGAATCGAGACACTGAGATTCCCAACATGAAAGTAAGAGCTGGCACTGGGTCTTTCTAACTTACTGCTTGCTCCTCTGGACCTCCATCTTGGACACTTGGTACCAATGTCTTAGGGAGCACTCCATGGTCATCTTTTGCATGTAATCCACACATGGACATGAGGAACGAAGACATGCCAGTCTCTCCATATCATTATGGCACACTTCTAATCCTATAATTTAGAGATCTCCAGCACTTCTCGTTGTAATGTTGCTGCAAGAGCATTTTGGATGCAGGGCAGGCATCTAGGTCATGTATTGGACCATTCTGCATCTCAGGGCTGTTTGCTTTTTCTCTTAGCGCTCATTCGGTCATCTAGTGCCTACCTGGATGTTCACAGTATCTTACTTTGATATTTGCCCTTTTACCCCTCAACCGAAGGTTAAAGACTCACAATGCCACTGTATTGCATTGTGGTTTAACACATACACAAAGCCAGACAGCTTGCCTTGCTAGTCAGCAGTGATCAGTCACATGCATGGACATCTTGCTGTACGGTAAATTACTTCGTCAATCTCACACCTACACAATATGCCAGCACCTTTGGCAGCAAACACACTGTGCATACTGCAAGCAATCAGCCTTGTCTCAAAGTTGAAGGGGAGTGGTTCTTAGCGACCTCCGGGCAGACTCCCATCATTCAAACAGTCCTGGCAGGATAAGTCAAGGGCAGCCTCTGATATCTGACCGCAGCTTTGGGCACAGATGCTTTGGGTGATCAGGGTCAGGTCCTTGGCCTTGTAGAGCATGATGAACCAAATGTCAGGCGCCCCACCACCCATCTTTGTTCTTTCAGCCTGATTACAGGCCACTTTCTCCTGGAATTAGAGAAAGGGAAGGATTGAATGAGAAGAAAGTGGGTGGCAAGAGTGTTAATGCTGGTGAAAGTAATGAGGGAGTAGGTAGTGCAGAGACCATGCAGGGTTAATGGTGCTTGAGTGATTGGGCGGTTGAGAGAATGTGGGGAAAGTGTTGTAAGGAGCAGTAAGAGTGAGACAGCAGGAGTGTCCGTGGGAGGTGGGTACAATAGCAGAGCTAGAGTGAGTGTGAGGTTTCAAAGAGAAGATGGTGGCATTTATGATGGCAAAGTCAATGGCCTTCTTCTGACAGTACAGGGCAATTCTCCAGAGATCTGTGACATCACGGACCCAAGTAGTAACCTGAGACAAGGATGGAAGGGTTTGGTGTTGTGGTCTCCGGTGCCAGTCCTAAGGGAAGAGAATGTCACTTCTATATACTACCCAGTCCAGCAGGACCTCTGGGTGCCTATTTATAAAGTGTGACACCAATTTCCACTTATCTGCCATATCTGGGGTGAAATTGTGCAGAGCTGCTTGGGACTGACAGCACTTGACTGGATATACAATGGCCTTTCAAAGATGGCACTGACACCAGGGATCATAGGGTATCCTGGCAGTGGCAAATACACATGGTTACTGAGAACGGGAGAATCGGGCTAACATTGAATGAGAGGAATACCATAGGCATGTGATAGCTAATGAATGAGGTGAGTATAGGACAATATGGTGAGAAAACTCTTTAGACCTCACAAAGAAACTCCATGAAACTTGGCGAAAATGACACTTTGCTAAAATATGGTGAGATTCAGCCCAGAGCATTTTGTTCAGGTGTCTCATAAATCACAAACACAATTTTCACTTTGTTGGTCCTAGCTACTTTCTCTTCACCATTGATGTGCAATCCCTCTACATAACATCAGGATGGTATGAGGCTCGCCGCTTCTTCCCTGAAAAGAGACCCCTGCAGTCTCCACCCATCACCGCCTTCCTTCACCAGGATGAGCTTGTTCTTGCTTTGAACACTTCTCGTTTATCTCGTCTCATTTTCTCTAAGTCAAAGGTGGGACCATAGTTATGTGCTTGTCTCTTTGGGGTAATGAAGAATATTCCTCATACTTGGGCTCCCAACCACAATTCTTCCTCTGATACATCAATAATTTATTGGTGCTGCATCCTGCTGTCATCCGGAATTGGAAAAATTACTAAGTTTTACTTCCAATTTTCATCCTTCTCTTACCTTCACCTAGTCCACCTCTGATGCTTCCCCTCCCTTCTTTGACGACTCTGTTTCCATTTCTGAGGATAGGCTGTTCACCCAATGTCCATTACAAACCCATCAATTCCCACAGTTACTTTCTCATTCCCTGTTTCCTACAAGGATTCTATTCTGCTCTCCAATTTCTCCAACTCCGTTGCAAGTATTCTGATGCCTCCACTTTCCACCAGGTTGTCTCGAGTTTGACCTCCTTTATCCTCAACAGAGGATACTCCCTCTCCATTATAGACAGGGCCCTTAGGCATGTGCAATACTGATCGTCAAGTTGTTTGTCATTTCAATAAAAGCACCTTCCTCTTGTGCAATGTTCGAATGAAACACATCATAAAACTTGACAGATAACATCTCATTTTCCATTTTAGTACTTTTTAGCCTCGAGGACTCAATGTTGAATTCCATAACTTCAGAGCCTGACCATATGACATCTGTCCTCCATTTTTCTTACTTCCCCCCCTCACCCAACAGCCTTGTCTTGTTTGCATCTTGTTTGCTTTGCTCTCAGCTGAGAGGACCAAACTTCACCCTTCCACATCTTAATATACACCCGTTTTACATCTCTTTCTCTTTTGCCACCTTTGTCTTTTACCAAAACACTGTAGAACAATATGATGTATGAACAGACACAGGCTATTCAGCCCATTGAGTCTGCTCCACCATTCATGAAGATCTGATGACTATCAACTCCACTTTCCTGCCTTTACCCCATAAC
>JAHRHZ010000263.1:35772669-35799199 GCA_024137785.1 Ginglymostoma cirratum | reverse complement strand
AGGCCAAGCAGCATCATGCTGCTTGGCCTGCTGTGTTCATCCAGCTCCACACCTGGTTATCTCGGATTCTCCAGCATCTGCAGTACCTATTATCTCTGTTACCCCTTTACCCCTTAACCCTTGATTCTCTTACTCATCGAAAATCTGTCTACCTCAGCTTTGAAAATGAATGGAAAATATGGCATGAGGGGTGACTCAATTAGAGAGAAATTTGAACTCATGTCCTCAGCCTGAGCCTCTGGATTACTAGCTCAGCAACGTTATCCCTACCAGCTGAAGCAGGACAGGATACCAGTGGTACAGGCTGCATGCACCCTAAAGCCATGATTTTTGATCTGCTAACCTCATTTCTTTACTACCAGTAAGCTGTGTGCATTAACCATAGCCTCAGAGGCAACTCAGCAATTCTGGGAGGCACTGACAAATCAAAGAGAGGGCAGCAGAGGTGGAGGAAGGAATTTTGAGGGAGGCACGCAGTGTTCCAGCAAGGCCTATGAATTTCAGTTCCTGTCCACCCCACCTTAACATAGTTAAAATATAAGTTAACTTGTTGATGGTAGCCTCCTTTTAAGGACTGAGGGAACTGAAGTAGACAACTAAGTAATGCCAACTGATTTTTGCATTAGAACTTGGATCTCAGGGTCAAGTTCAGATCCCATTTCCCCAGTGAGGTGCCAGCGTCATTTTATTTGAATTGGCCAATTATTAGCCAGAATCGACTCCCTCCATCCAATTAGGCTTCCAAAGCTAAATGGTCAACCGGAGACTTTCCAGCAAGGAAGGAACTACAGCCTGCAGGTAGGGGTAAGGAAAGGAGAAGGCACCTCCATTTCAGGTACCTACACTACAACAATTAACAATTCCAAACTAAAACAATGTGACAGAAGCCAGGCCACCATTGTGGACAGTGAGAAACCTTCACGGGGCAGCATTGAAGCCACAGGCATGTCCCATTTGGTGGGGGTGGGAGTTAAGGTGAGGTCAGAAAGGCATCCCAAAGCACTGACCTCCTGATCTACCGCAAGGAGGTCACATTCAGGCCACTGCCATCCTCCTGTTGCAATGCAGTCCCGCAGGTCGGTTCCAGCTGGTCTGTGATAATTGGCATCTTGATGACCAGAAGCTAGCTGCCGCTTGAGGGCAGATAACCCTTCTGCCCTCAACCAGACTGCTGCATAATGGCTTGGGGATGGGTTGGAGCCAAGAAACCAGTTCACTGGTCAGTAATGTGAAGGTATACATCCAACCTCTTCTGTTTTCATCCCCACATCTGAGCCAAAACTCTGCCCGAGGAAGAGGTCAGAACGTTAGGAAAAAATGCTGTGATAGCAAACACAAAATTCTACACGTTAATATGCCACCCAATGCATGGCTTTCTTGTGTTGTTCAAGTGCTACTTATGGTCTGAGAAGCAGCAATGAAAATCAGTTGGGTTCAATTGAACACAGTTATGCATGACACCATCTGTTGGATGGACTGTCTGTAAATTAAATACAGGACTGGATTTTGGAGTTTTTACATTCAGGAATCAAAGCTGAACTATTTATTTCTTTTTAGTTTGTATTGATTTGACTCTCTACTTTGGAGAAATGGATTAATTGCTAAAGTTCAAATGTTGACTTGATATTGTTCCACTCAAAAGTCATTGAATCTGATTCTGACTTTTCATCCTTACCCAATGAAAAGGAGCACTGTAATGTTGGAATGTTAATAACTGTCCTTCAAGGCACTGAATGATTGTAGCTTCACTTACTATCTATCGATTCTACACTAATTACTCCTCTTTTAATGTGCTATTAAATCAAGCCATTGTTTGTGCAATACCCACAAGGATCCCTGAAATCTCAATAAAATTTAACAAATGTTAGTTGCATTCTTGTCAGACCTGTGTCACAGCAGAAATTCACATATTTGATCAACTTCAGGACACAGCACAACTTAACTTTTCAAAGCTAGTTCCTCCAAGATATATGACATGAGCATTTGGTAATGAAATTAACTGTGTGCTGTATTATGTCACCTGCCCCCTAAACTGAAAACAAAGACACAATTGAAGACAAGAAGTTTACTTTTGTGAAAATAAATCAATCATGTAACAAGGAAACAAACAACAAATTATTTTTCAAAAACATAATGTGGAGGTGCTGGTGCTGGACTGGGGTGGACAAGGTCAGGAATCACACAACATCAGGTCATAGTCCGAGATAACGAGCATGGGGCTGGATGAACACAGCAGGTCAAGCAGCATCCTAGGAGCAGGAAAACTTGACGTTTCGGGCCTAGAGCCTTCATCAGAAATGGGGGAGAGGAAGAGGGTTCTGAAATAAACATTGATGACTGCATCGGCGCCGCCTTGCGCTCCCACGAGGAGCTCAAACAGTTCATCCACTTCACCAACACCTTCCATTCCAACCTGAAGTTCATCTGGACCATCTCCAACACTTCTCTCTCCTTCCTGGCCCTCTCTGTCTCCATCTCGGGTAACCACCTAGAGACAGATGTCCATTTCAAGTCCACTGACTCCCACAGCTACCTGGAATACACCTCCTCCCACCCACCTTCCTGCAAAAATGCCATCCCCTATTCCCAATTCCTTCGCCTCCGCCACATCTGCTCCCAGGATGAGACATTCCACTCCCATACATCTCAAATGTCCTCGTTCTTCAAGGACCGCAACTTCCCCCCCACAGTGGTCGAGAACGCCCTCGACCGTGTCTCCCGCATTTCCCGCAACACATCCCTCACACCCTGTTCCCGCAATAATAACCAAAGAAGAATCCCCCTCGTCCTCACATACCACCCCACCAACCTCCGGATCCAACGCATCATCCTCCGACACTTCCGCCATCTGCAATCTGACCCCACCACCAAAGACATCTTTCCCTCCCCACCCTTATCTGCCTTCCGGAGGGACCACTCCCTCCGCGACTCCCTTGTCCGCTCCACACTCCCCTCCAGCCCCACCACACCCGGCACTTTTCCTTGTAACCGCAGGAAGTGCTACACCTGCCCCCACACCTCCTCCCTCACCCCAATCCCAGGCCCCAAGAAGACTTTCCACATCAGGCAGATGTTCACCTGCACATCTGCCAATGTGGTATACTGCATCCGCTGTACCCGTTGTGGCCTCCTCTACTTCGGGGAAACCAAGCGGAGGCTTGGGGACCACTTTGCAGAACACCTGCGCTCAGTTCGCAACAAACAACTGCACCTCCCAGTCGCGAACCATTTCAACTCCCCTTCCCATTCCTCAGATGACACGTCCATCCTGGGCCTCCTGCAATGCCACAGTGATGCCACCCGAAGGCTGCAGGAACAGCAAATCATATTCAGCCTGGGAACCCTGCAGCCCAATGGCATCAATGTGGATTTCACAAGCTTCAAAATCTCCCCTCCCCCAACCGCATCCCAAAACCAGCTCAGCTCATCTCCACCTCCCTAACCTGTTTTTCCTCTCACCTATCCCCTCCTCCCACCTCAAGCCACACCCCCATCTCCTATCTACTAACATCGTCCCGCCCCCTTGACCTGTCCGTCCTCCCTGGACTGACCTATCACCTCCCTACCCCCCTACGTACACTCACCTTTACTGGCTCCATCCCCGCCTCTTCGACTTGTCTGCCTCCTCTCCACCTATCCTCTCTTCTATCCATCCTCTATCCGCCTCCCCCTCTCTTCCTATTTATTTCAGAAACCTCTTCCCCTCCCCCATTTCTGATGAAGGCTCTAGGCCCAAAACGTCAAGTTTTCCTGCTCCTATGATGCAGCTTGACCTGCTGTGTTCATCCAGCCCCATGCTCGTTATCTCGGATTCTCCAGCATCTGCAGTACCTTTTATCTCTATATCAGGTCATAGTCCAACAGGTTTATTTGAAAACACAAGCTTTCGGAGCCTCAGTCCTTCTTCAGGTGATAGTGAGAGAGGTAGTATCAGGCACAGAATTTATAAGTAAAAGATCAAAGGGTCACACCATTGATGAGGACGTACTGAATAAACTTAAGATGCTTTTAAATCTTTTAATCAATTAAAACTTTCTAACTGATTAAAGGTTTAACAGCATCTTAGGTTTGTTTAATACATCCTCCTCAGTGGTGTGACCCTTTGATCTTTTACTTACAAATTCTGTGTCTGATACTAGCTCTCTCACTATCACCTGAAGAAGAAGTAAGACACTGAAAGCTTATGTTTTCGAATAAACCTGTTGCACTATAACTTGATGTTGTGTGATTCCTGAAATTGTTCAAAAACATAGGGAGACCTACGCCCATCTTTTTCAGTTGCACAAGCGCTAATTTAGCCGGTATCGAACTTAAAGTGTGCGCTTAGACCATAAGAAATAGGAACATAAGCAGGCTGCTCTGCCATTCAACAGGATCATGGCTGACCTGACATTCTTCACCTCCACTTTCCTGCCTTTTCCTCATACCCTTGATTCCCCTTCTAATCAGGCATTTATCTATCTCAGCCTTAAATATGGGTGAGTTTTCTCTTCAATAATGGAAGTGAGAATATTGGAGAGGGCTGGCAGAATTCACAAAATGCTTAAGAGACAGATAGCACCATCATGGACAGTATTAAGTTAACAGTGGATCAGACAGTCAGTGAGAAAGTAACTAACTGCAAATTGGGGTTACTGTGCCTGTATTTGAAAGCATAGAGTGCAGTAAATAAGATTAGGAGTCGGGTTGCTAAATGGAAATATCATGGTCTATGATATGAGATTTTGCTCAAGGGTGGGCACGATTGGGTGTTAACTATTCATGGGTACAAACAGTTAAGAAAGGATAGGAAAGGAAATAGGGTAAGGGCAAGCTGGTCACATCAAGCTCAGTGAAGTATCCATTCGTCTATGAGGCCCCTAATTATGTTCTGAGATTTTCTGAAACAGGATGCAGTTAAGTACTTTGTCGTAAATTCACCAAACAGTCCACATATGGGGAGTCAACTGGAACCTGCTATTTTTATGACCCAAACACATGTTGCCTCTCAATCATTATAGATATATTTTGCATGATATAAGAAGATATAGTAATGCTGGAATACATTCTGTAAATTAACACTTCTTTCTTCTACATAACTGCACTCCTGTATAAATTTCTAATAAAATAACTTAATGCTTACGGCACTGGAGCCCCACTTTAGGATTTAATTACATAATCTAGTCTGACATTTCAGCACAGCACCAAGAGAATCGTGAACTGTCAACAATACTTTGAGGGGTAAAATGGTCATTGTTATGTTACTGAATTGCTAATCCAGTGGGCATACTAATGATCTAGTAATCAACACCAAATCCTCTCTCTTTAGTTGGGGAATTTAAATTCAATTAATTAATCGGAAATAACATTTCAGTGAAAACTCAAATTAAAAAGTCTCTGTTAGACATTCACGAGTGCATTATTATTCTTTAAGGATAGAAATCTGACATCCTCAACCAATCTAGCCTCTGTGTGACTGTGGACACACAGCAATCCTGTGGGCTCACCTGCCCTCTGAAGTGATCAAGCAAGGCATGCAATTTTCAGTAAATGCTGGCAGTATCTGCGCTCTTGTGAATGGATTTTTAGAAATTATCTTTTGGAAGATGTGCCTACTGAGAAGCAACCGCAGATTAAGGGAGTGCTCCTAGTTCTAGCTAATACACACCCACGCCACCAAAAATAGATGCTCTCATTTACTGTTTGTTGGACTCTGCTTGGCGAAGTCTTCTGTCACAGTTGTCTCTATGATGAAACTTCACTGCTTTCTAAGCTTCCTTTCAGTATAGTCTGATCTACTTGCCTACTTAATGGGACTCATTTTACATACTGATAATGAGATGTGGTTTACCATGAGACGTGGTTTATTATTATTGAAACACGAGATAGATATATATACAATTTTAGAAAATCATTTCATGTCCCAAGTAACCTTACAGTTCTTAAGTATCTATGCCCACACACTAATTTAAAATCTACTTTTGGAGCACGACGTCTTAAAAAGTGTATACTATCCCGATTACAGCTGGTCAAACTGGAGTTGATGCTGTTCTTCCTGCTCCCAAGATTCCTGCTTCTTGGTACCTGATCTTCTGTGAAGTGTGTATGAGACCCCTCTGGTTTGAATGGCTTCTTTTAACTAATTATCCGGGTTATTTCTGAGTACAGTGGCTTTGCAGTGGTTTGATGTAGCAATGTAATCAGCATAATTTAAATCGAGTTTCTATCTCAGGAAGAGGTTTTAAAAAAGACAGTATTGCATACTGTTATTTCCCATATTGATTGAGCCAACCCTGGGAGTTGAGCTGTCTCAAAACAGTTCTACTGAAACTCAGGTCTATTGTTCCACCAGAAACCATGCAGCACTGTCTCATCAACAACCCATTCAATCGTCAGTCAAGGTGAATAGCTTACATATCTGTCTGGCTTGATTCAATTTGACAATGAATGCTGTGACCTTCCTGGCTTAATATCTCAGTTCCACTATCTCATTAACAGCTATTCGATATAATCAATCAAGTTAACCAGTTTGTCTACCTGCCTGTTTGGTTTAATCCAATTCCGAGCTCATATTTCAGTTGGCCAATTTTCCCAGCATGCCATTCAGTTGGGCAATATTTCTTTCAGTGTCCCAAAAGAGCTGATATTTTATTTAAAAAGGACTTTCCACTGCCTACAGATTGTGAAGTGCTTTCAGACATCCTGATAACACACTAAAGGGCTTTATCAACATAAGCTTTGTTTTTCTGAGCTCCGAAGTATCACATTAGATTAATTCCAATTCTCCAAACTGCACGCAAAAGATGAATTCTCATCAAATATCTGTGTCATGGAGCTACAAATTTCATTGCCTGGCACATGGGGTGAAATCTTGTCAAGGGGTCCGTAGAATGGCTTCTGGATGGACAGCCGGTAAGAAACCTATACCGGAGGCTGGTACAATTACAACATTTAAAAGGCATCTGGATGGGTGTATGAATAGGAAGGGTTTAGACATATGGCCAGAGATAAAAGGTACTGCAGATGCTGGAGAATCCGAGATAACAAGCATGGGGCTGGATGAACACAGCAGGTCAAGCTGCATCATAGGAGCAGGAAAACTTGACATTTCGGGCCTAAACCCTTCATCAGAAATGGGGGAGGGGAAGAGGGTTCTGAAATAAATAGGGAGAGAGGGGGAGGCGGATAGAGGATGGATAGAGGAGAGGATAGGTGGAGAGGAGGCAGACAAGTCGAAGAGGTGGGGATGGAGCCAGTAAAGGTGAGTGTAGGTAGGGGGGTAGGGAGGAGATAGGTCAGTCCAGGGAGGACGGACAGGTCAAGGGGGCGGAATGATGTTAGTAGATAGGAGATGGGGGTGTGGCTTGAGGTGAGAGGAAAAACAGGTTAGGGAGGTGGAGATGAGCTGGGCTGGTTTTGGGATGCGGTTGGGGGAGGGGAGATTTTGAAGCTTGTGAAATAGACATATGGCCAAATGTGTTGTGGCAGACTATGTAATACACACTACCTATTGTTAGTCACTAACAGTCTTCATTAACAGCCAAACACCCTTCTAGCCAGATCGTTATCAACTCCTTTGTCTATCCAATGCTCTTCTCTCACTTTGGGCTCTATCCTACCCATCATTTACTCTACCTCCTCCCCCACCTCATCTTCTGCATATAAATCAACATTTTCCTAGCTACAGAGATAAAAGGTACTGCAGATGCTGGAGAATCCGAGATAACAAGCATGGGGCTGGATGAACACAGCAGGTCAAGCAGCATCATAGGAGCAGGAAAACTTGACGTTTCGGGTAGCTACCATTGGTTCTGAAGAAGGGTCATCAGACCCGAAATATACTGACTTTTCTTCACAGACGCTGCCAGACCTGCTGAGCTTTTCCAGCAACTTCTGTTTTCCTTCCTGTTTTACAGCATTCTTTGGGTTTTTACCAACACTATGCATGTCTATTGTGTAAAAATGATCATATAACCATTGCCAACTTCAGCGAGCTCTCACTTGATATCTCACACGAGGAGATACCTCTGCGGTTGCGTAATGGGCCACGTAGGACTTTTCAGGAGGTCGGCTTTGTAACAATCACTCCCAGTTGTTAGCCAAAGTTCATTTTTACCTGGAGTCATTCAGCTGCTCACTGTCTCAAGGACTTCTGCCTACCATGAGGGCTATTATTAATAAACAGTATTTTCCTACTGATGACAAGCACCTACCTGAATCCTAAAGGGATTCTTCTACGAAATGAGAAAACAATTTTCTGTGTAACTATCAAGAATTCATCCAGACTTTTTTCATTGCAGCCGCTGCTTTATTCAGCGTCACTAATGTACTGCTTCAGATTCATATTTCTCCAGCATTTTCACAAAGATTTGATAATGGAAAGGGATGTTCTGTGCCAACATGATAATGAAATCTCATTTTACTGCTCTAATGTCATAATCTGGACAATCTCATCATTAGCCTTTCGTTTAAGTGCACATTGGGTCTCAACACATTCTGGGAATCAAATCAGGCTTTTTATAATTCATTTTTATAGTGAATTTTTTTTTAATATATCTTGCTCTTTGGTTTTATTTTTGTTACCTTCAGTGCTTACAACTCCTGTTGTAAACAGGAACCTTTTTATTAGGCCTCATTCCTGGCTGATTTATGTGAGGGAATGGAGTAGTTTTAAGCATTCTCTCCTCTTAAGACTTCCAACATATTAGGGAGTATGTGTCTAACTGGGTTGAAACGGAGAGCCTAGTGGGTGTAGTGCACAATTTGAACACCTCACTGTGATGGGACTCACTGAGCACCTCAGATGTAGGCTAAGGTACTCCACATCCAAAGATGTGTAGGCTAGGTGGATTGGCCATGCTAAATTGCCCATAGTGTTCAGGGATGTGTAGATTAGGTGGGTTACAAGGGGATGGGTGTGGTTGGGATACTCCGAAGTTCGGTGTGGACTGGTTGGGCCGAAGGGCCTGTTTCCACACTATAGGGACTCTAGATAGGGATTCTAGATACTTCTATCAAATATCTTGAGAGATGGCACACACTTCAATCCACTGGACTGCTCCTACTATATTACACCTTCCCATATTTTTCTTCTAGCTTCTTAAACCATGTTACTCATTCTCAAGAAAACTTGTCTTCAGCCAGATCGATTTACTGCCAGATCTTCTCAGGATTTTAAGCTGATAACCGTTCAATCAGAAGTTTGACTTCAGACCCTCAGACAATCTCCCAGAGTGTTTTGTACTCTTTCCAAAATGGAGCCCTTAAAAGCAAACCATATTTGTACAACCTTGTGTTATTCAGAAAGTCACTGTATCAGCAGGTGTTTTCCATAGAGATAACTTAGTAACTGAGAGAAAATGACAGCTGTGATGGTTGTTATGAAGGGAAAAAAATAGAAGTAAAATGCTTGCCTTAATATTACCTGTTGTGTGTAGGTGTAAATATGCCTACGCTGCCTAAAAGGCAGGTTAGCACCATGGTAACTATAATACTTTGACATTTAAGCAAGTAGATATACACTGATAAGATACATGACTGATCTGTGACCCATTTATGAGTTGTGTTAAATTCTTGATTTCTTTATTCCTACAAACTGAAACATGGCCTTTTCATTGACTTTATCCCACTTTAGTAATTCATTAATTTGACGACTACGTCTTTTTTACAACCGAGGCTCTTTTAATTGTTAAATGTGCGACCTCCATCTAGAAAATTTGATTATTATTGACTTCTATGGTGCTGCTAAAATTAGATTTAGTCAAATAAGTACAATAGAAGCAATTGGCTGTTTTGTTATAATATGCTGAAGAGTTCATCAGATCAAAGATTTGATCTTTTGCAATTAATTTAGCTTCTAATACCATGCAGTTTCTCTAAAGTCTGCTATTTTTCCTTTTTTTCAAGGGATGTGAGCACCTCTGGCTGAACCAGTATTTATTGCTTATCCCTGAATACTCTAGAGAAGGAGATGGTGAGCTGCCAAATTGAACTGCTGCAGTCCTTGGGGTCAGGTTCACCCACAATGCTGTTAAGGAGGGTATTCCAGAATTTTGACCCAGCAGCAGTGAAGGAACAGCGAAACAGTTTGAAGTCAAGGTGGTCTATGATTTAGATGGGAACTTAAGAGTGACGGTGCTCTCATGGATTTGCTGTCCTTGTCCTTCTGGGTGGCAGTGATCACAACTTGGAAGGTCCTGTCGAAGGAGCCTTGGTGAGTTACTATTGTGCATCTTGTAGATGGTACACACAGCTGCATCCGTGGTGAAAGGAATAAATATTGGAAATATTGGATGCAGTGTCAATCAAACAGGATGCTTGTCCCAGATTTTTTTTTTAAATTCACTCATGGGTTGTGTTGCTGGCTAAGCAAGCAATTATTGTACATTCCTAATTAGCAAATAGTAGTGAGCTGCCTTCTTGAACCGCTGCAGTCCATGTGCTGTAGTTAGAACCACATTGTCATGAGAGAAGGAGTTCCAGGATTTTGACCCAGTGACACTGAAGGAATGGTGTATTTCCAAGTGAGGACGGTGAATGGCTTGGAAGGAAACTTACAGGTAATGGTCCTGCCATGTATCCGCGGGCCTGGTCCTTCTAGATGGTAGAGATCCTGGATTTGGAAGTTGCTGTCAAAAGAGCCTTGGTGAACTTCTCCAGTGCACTTTGTAGATGGTACATACTACTGATACTGAGTGTGTTGGTGTGAGGAGTGAATGTTTGTGAATGTAGTGTCAATCAAGCGGCCAATCAAGTGCTTTGTCCACTTTGGATGGTTTCAAGCCTCTTCAATGTCGGAGCTTCACCCAATCAAGTAAGTGGGGAGTATTCCATCACATTTCTCATTGTGCCTTATGGAAGCTGGACAGGATTTAGAAATACAGAAGGTGAGTTACTTTCCACAGAATTACTAGCCTCTGATCTGCTCTTGTAGCCACCATATTTGTATGATTAGCTAAATTCAGTTTCTGGTCAACACAATAAACCCCAGATGTTGATGGTAAAGGCTTCTGTGATGGTACTGCCAATGGATATCGAGGGATGATGGTCATATTCTCTTCTTTTTGAGTTGGTCATCACCTTGCACTTTATCAGTCCAAACCTGGATGTTGTCTAGATCTTGCTCCATTTAGACATGGACTGCTTCAGTATCTGAGGAGTGAACTAATGGCGAGTATCTCCACTTCTGACCTTATGACAGAGGGAAGGTCATGATGAAGCAGCTGAGGATGGTTGGGCACAGGAAATATCAGATCCCCTAAATCAGAACTTGACCAGAAAGAAATGCCGAGTGAGAAACCAACTCACCTTACACAATTTACAATGTAGAAGCCAACATGAATTCTCTAGAGGTAGCAATGCGACAGTTTTCCATGAAAGATGGAAGACCAGCTCAATGCTTGCTCATTCCTAACAATAAGGCATTCAACGTTCCACAGGGTTCCTCCGGTGTCTGCCATAAATGCATGACCCCTCCTCCCATCCCCATCCCAGCAGCTTGCCTGAGGACAATGCAAAGATTCAATGATGATTAGTCACCATCGTTATGAGAGCTTCCTCAATGTCTTGTAAACGGGAAATCTTCCAATCAATACCAGCATAGCACATGGAACAGGGCCAGCATTCCAGACTGAATCTTCTTTTTGATTCTCAGCTGTGTCAAAGTTTGGAGCATTTGACCCTAACTTCCCATAGACAGAGTGACATAAGTCCAACATAATGTCTACAAGTCAGGCTGCAGTAGCATAGGCCCTGCAAAATATAAGCGATACAGATAATTAGCTTCTGTTATACCTGAATAATTTTTGCAGGTGTCTGTGAACTCATTTCCTTTAGTAACAGTGACTCTGTGACTGCTTCTTTCACAGGCTCATCTGCCTCTACTTAATCCTGTGAAGCTCCTTAAATTGCTAAGAACAAGCTGATTTTTTTACAGGAATACCAATTCTACCTTGGAGACCATTTCAATGATGATGAGACATAGGTGTCCCTATGCTCTTCCTGACAAGCTGTTCAACACCTCTCTTAGTTCCAGGGTTGCTTGCCTAGTATGATGGTAATCATAGAATCCCTACACTGTGGAAACAGGCCCCTCGGCCCAACAGGTCCACACCGCTCCTCCGAAGAACATTCCACCCTCACCCATTCCCGTAATTTCCCATACCTAACTCACCTAACCTAAACATCCCTGGACACTATGGGCAATTTAGCATGGCCAATCCACCTAGCCTACACATCTTTGGACTGTGGGAGGAAACCGGAGCACCTGGAGGAAATCCATGCAGACACGGGGAGAATGTGCAAACTCCACACAGACAGTTGCCCAAGGCTGGAATCAAACCTGGGTCCCTAGCGCTGTGAGACAGCAGTGCTAACCACTGCACCAATGTGCCGCCCATAAGACGCTAGTGAACCAGATGGGCTTTTCCAACAATCGACAATGGATTCATGGTCATCATTAGACTCTTAATTCCAGATATTTATTGAATTAAAATTCCACCATCTGCCATGTCGAGATTTAAACCCAGACCCCCAGAACATTATCTGGGTCTCTGGATTTAACAGTCCAGCGATAATACCACTAGGCCATTGCCTCCCCTAAAATAAAGAATAATTAAATAAAACTCAATTTTATTTCTCATATGAAAAGTAACACAACTAAATGCTCCAAAAATAGGTTATAAATTCAAAATAATGTTCGCTTATGAATACCCTGCAACCAGTGAGATACTCCTTTAAGAAATTCTGTGTTGAAGACCAGGATGTACTGCCATTTTATGTTGTTGTTCATTAATAACATCAGATTCTCATTTCTCAAAGTCCTGCACCTTTAATGTGGATCAGACTCACAATGAACACAAGCTTCCACACAGGATAGAATCAGCCACCATTCCTGAAGGAGATGACACTTCTAGCTGCTCCAGACTTTCCCAGCCACCTCCACTGCCCTAACCACTTCACCAGACACTCAAGTGTCACAGACTTAAACAAACAAGTTGCCAATCCAACACCTTGTTACGCTTCACTGTCAGTAGGATGATTTTTACAACAGCAGGAAATTTACTAATGTGGCAGACTCCAACACATATTTAATACAACAGTCCCCAGAAAGCTGCGTTTTTGATTGGCTGAACCCTGCCAGAACCTCCTTCTGAACCCTGAGATCCAGTCTATCTGGTTCGGGTGGTTTATCCACTGTTAGGCCTTTCAGCTTCCCCAGCACCTGCTTACTGGTGGCCACTACACTTACCTCTGCCCCCTGACTCTCTTGAAGTTCTGGCATGATACTGGTGGCTCCCACCATGAAGAATGAAGCAAAGTATCTATTCAATTCCTTCACCATTTCTGATCAATGGCCTCAATTCACAATATAAACCTGTCTTTTTCCTTTACAAATGTTGATATATCTGTGTGAATTTCCAGCATTTTCAGGTTTTCATGCATTCGTAAATATTAATCATGCCACATTATATGATTTGTTAGAAACCTACAAAACTATTGCAAATGGAAATGATAATGTAATGTATAAATCATTGGAGATTAATATCATGAATATTTGGTTGATAACAATTTTAAGAGTTACTTTCCATTACAGACACCCAACCCTTAGCTTTTATCCATTAATATTCAAAAAAGACATGACGTTTATGACAGACATGTCTCCACACCTCATGGAGTCACTGTGCCTCATAACCCTTTGGTACGTGAGAAGTTCTTAATTTAGAAAAATAATCAGATTGATAGACGAAAAGGAGAAAATTACACAAGGAAGGTTATTAGAAATATGGACCCAGTCAGCACTATTGCTGTAATAAAATTAAAGATAGAGAAACTCCCTGTGTTCTTCAGATTGTAAATGTTGGCTTGGTTTTCATGTATTAAGCTGTATTGTGAGAAGGGAAAAAGCTAGTTGGAACACATGTTCAAAGAACGATGACTAATTCTCTGAAACATGTCTGAATAAAGTCTGCAAAACATTTAAGAGTTCCCATGACGACTTCCTCATTGAAAGCTCCCCTCCCCATTCAACTGAGTCATCCAAATCAGGAAGGTCTGCTTTCAGTTAACTGATCTCAAACAGGATAACAAATAGGTTTCTACAATTGGGCTCAAGAGTTCCTTAAGCTGAGAAAGGAGAGAGAAAAAAGTGGTCAGAATTTGCGCTTAGTAATTGTATATTTTGCAAAGCAGACGGGATAATGCTGGAGCAATGCCAGCAATGTTTTTGAAAATGCATAGACTCAGAGAAATATATAGAATGAGAAACAACCATTTTGGTCTGTCTGGTCCCAAGGCAGAATTTCCTGGCTCTGGGATCCCCAATGTTAGAACGTATCCATCCAATCATTTTTATGAAAACTATATCATGAGCCGGTACACATAGTGAAAATCCCAGCTCTCATTTGTAGGAAATATAATAGCAACTACAGAGTTCATCATGCTATTGTAGCACAGACTGAGGCCACTTGGTCTATCCAGTCTGTGTTAGCTCTCTGTACAGCAACTCCATCCACTCCATTCCACCGTTGTGTCCCTGTAGAAAGTTTATTTCCCTTAAATACCCATCCAATTTCCTTTTGGAATTGTTCATTGTCACCTCTTCCATCAACATTTTTGGTAGTGAGTTCTAGGACATTGTCATTAGCTACATAAAAATTTCTTCTTCATAACCCCTTTCTGCTCAAAATCTTAAATCTCTGTCCAATAGTCCTAGTCCACAGCCAATGGGAAAATCATTTCCTTCTCTATCTTATCTAACCCTGTTCTATTATTACACGTCTTGAACAAATCTCTCCTCAATCCACTGTGCACCAAAGTCAACAACCTCCAACTTCTTCGATCAAACATTATTGGTAAAATCCCTCACCCTTGGAACCATTCTGACAAATATCCTCCCAATGATCCTCACTTCTTTCCAAACATCTGTACCCAGAACTTGCACAAGACCTCTCTCTCTCAGAACCCTCTGGTAAATGTTTCTCCAGGATTTATGCAAATTTTTCTTGAACTCAGTTGACATTCTGTCCGATCCCTTCATCACCTCTGCATAAAGCACGTAAATCCCAACTGCCTCTCTACTTTCTCTCTTCTAAATCTAATCTTGTACCTTTTCATTGCAGAATCTATGATTGTTTCCACATATTGACATTATGCATCAATGATTGGTTGCTTTGCAATCGCCCATATTTTTTTTTCTGAAGGTTTTTTGAATGCACTGATAAACAGCCAAGAGGGAAGCGATTGATAAAAGATTGGTCTCTCTCTTCTCTAAGCAAGCATTTATAAATGAATGATAAAATTATGATACAGTTCATGAAGTGACTCATGAGTGATGACTACACAAACAAAGCAATGTCCTTTTTGTTAGAAACGGTAAAACAACTTGAGTCTGATATGATGTGAATAGAAAGTCTAGCGGAATGATGAATTAATTACATTATTAATGTAGATGGGTGTCAGGAATTTAACAGTTCGCCATCAGTATGCGTTAGTTACTACAACTATTCCAATTTAAATGGGTTACTGAAGTGGAGCTTCTGCTCTTCCTAACTACAGGGTGCAGATGAATCATAAGAATATGTGATGCCTCTATTCACTTACATTTGCATTTTATAATGATCACTTAAGTTATCATTTGTCATGAGGAAGCTTGACTCGCTGTATTGTGGAAAAGACAGGAGTTTACACTTGTTTCAGTAAATAAGCCCTTAAATCCTCATTCATGCCTTTGTTTCTGCCAGATCTGACTAGTTTAATGCAATCCTGGCTGGCTCCTGTGTTCTACCCTCCATAAACTTGATTTAAACCAAAATTCTGCTATCCATAGCTTAAATTGTACCACGTCCCATTCCCCTCTTAATTAGGTATTCAGTGATCTCCATTTACGCCTCTACAAGCAACATCTTGATTTTAAAATTGGCTATCTGTTGCCATATTCCTCCATTCTCATATCATATTAACCTTAACTGAACAATATTTTTACATGTAAATCTTATAGTGGGTTGGTAAGAAATCAGTATCCTGCTATTTAATGGCAAAAATTGTTTTATTTGTGGCACTATAATCGTTTCATCCCTTACGATTGATCAAAACTGGCATTTAATTACTGATCACTTCTCTCCGTATCTCTATAATCTCCAACAGGCCCACAAACCTTCACACTTCAAGGTATATGCCTTTTGTTAATCTCTAATTTTAATGCCTTCACTGTTGGTGGCCACATGTTCAGTTGCCTTGACCCTAAGCTTTAAAATACTTACACTTCCTTTAACATAATACTTAAAATCCAGCTCTTTGACTAAGCTTTCAGTCACCTGACCTCTTATCGCCTTGTGAGACTTGGTGTCATATTTTGTTTACATGGAATCATAGGATCATAGAATTATACATTACAGAAGAGGCCCTTTGGCCCATCAAGTAAGTACCACCAAAAATGTACTAGTCTTGACATTAGTCATAATTTACCGCACTATGCTCAAAGCTTTGAAAGTAATGACACTTTCAAGTATCACTTAGAATCTTTTACTGTTCCTGTGAAGGACCTTGGACAATTTTATTACGTTAAAGACATGAAAAATACAAGTGCTGTGATTGTTATCACTGTACAGGAGATGCAGACTATAAAAACTGAGCAAGTATTTCCTCAACTGAAAGTGATGTAAGGCGTAAGGAAGAAGGATAGCTAAATAAAACAAGAGATAGAGATTCTGTTTGAGAAAAAAATTATTAAGATAAAGCATCTTTAAGCTACAAACAAATAATATTTTCTGAGATAGTAGGAACTACAAATGCTGGAGAATCTGAGATAACAAGGTGTAGAGCTGGATGAACACAGCAGGAGGGCTGACGTTTCAGGCCTAGACCCTTCGTCAGAAGGATCTAGGCCCAAAACTTCAGTCTTCCTGCTCCTCTGATGCTGCTTGGCCTGCTGTGTTCATCCAGCTCTACACCTTGTTATCTCAAGTAATATTTTCTCATTTTTAAGGGAAAATCCCTTTTAATTGCAGGACAGTTAGGATTCAAGAAGTGTTGTTAACATGCCCTTTTACACCATCCTATGGTTACCAAGCTTATGTCCACCAGAGGCCTCCCAACTACCTCTAATGCACATCAGGAATGGAGACACTGCATTTTCTCCAAAGTGAGTAAACGTACTGATATTTCAACATTTATCAGACCAGGTCAAGCTGCAAAAGAACAGACATCCTAGAGACAGATTGATGATAAAAATCTGTTAAGCATTGAATTATTTTGTTCATGTTTTTGACTGAATTCTATGGATGAACTGAAACACTATATCAGATGGGGGATGGGCAATTAAGTCTCCAAGGCCTTGTTTGTTTTGCCAAGGCTTTGTCTTTTTCAACCAGTTACTTGTATAAACAAATTCCGTGTTTCTAATTCCAGACTCCAATGCACAATATACTTTTTGTTGCAAGATGAGTGCGCAGGCAACTTGCTTACGGTACTCAACTGATAAAAACCTTGGCTTAGTCCGGAAGGAGCAAGGAGTTCACAGTCAACTAAGTATTTTTCAAGTATAGCCTCCTTTAAAGAAAAGTGCTGCAGCCATTTTTCACGCAGAAATCCCACACAAAGCAATAAAAGAAATGATTCATTCTTCTGCATAACTGATATTGCTTCATATTACTCAGTGGCACTTTTATTATTCTTGCCAACCCCCAGAAATTCTTCCAGGATACGGGATAAAGTGTTTTGTTACCTTAAAGCATCATGACCAGAATTATACAATAAATTTAAATTCAAATAACATTGTTACAGAATTTACACAATTTCTCCATATTTCCTAGAATTGGAAATTGCAGCAAATATCAAATATCAGACCCACCTTTCACAAGACGTGGAAAACAGATGAACATTTGTACAATGATGGGCAGGTAAAGACCCCTTGGTTCAATCAGCCCAACTCTCAGAATTGCGCTATCTTTTGTTTCATGTCACCTTTACAGTCTGCAACCTGTCAGAAACTATTGATCCTCTGGGATGGGTGAGAAATCAGATAAAACCCCAGGACAATCTTAGACAGGAATGAACCTATAAAATTCCCCTTCCCAATCCAGGCAATCAAAACCAATCCAGCTGGTTGATCACTTTCTTTCATGTGAATATGTTTAATTGTCACATACATTCAATACAAATGTACATAGCATCACTCGTACATGAGTGCCATTCACCGAATTAAAAAACTTAATGAGAGTCCAACTTTTCCTTCTCTGCTGCTACAGTATACCGTCGCCAGAGTCCCGCTCCGAGCTGTCCAGCCCACGCCATGCTGCAGAGTGTGTCCCACTCCGAGCTGGGACCCCTAAGTCTGACACACAAATTAACTCCGTTATGCTGGATACATAAATAAGCAAGTGGAAGGAACATTACCCTATTAAAAGGACGGGAAGTAGAGTAAAATTGAGTTAAAACTTTCTTAGAAATCAAAAATTAGTCAGCTTCATAAATTAAGTACTAAACTGCAGTGTTTGAGGACGCTAAAATCACTGTCAAGGAGGAACTTCTGGGATTTTGACACAGCGACAGTGATGGAATGGCAATATATTTCAAATCAAGATGGAAAGTGGCTTGCAGGTGGTGGTGTTCCCTTGTCCTTCTAGGTGGTAGTGGTTGTGTGTGTAAAAGGTGCTGCTTCAGGGGCCCTTGGTGAATTTCTGCAGTGGATCTGGTAAATGATGCACACTGCTGTTACTAAGTGTCGGTGATGGAAGGACTGAGTGTTTGTGGATGTAGTGTAAATCAAGTAACTGCTTTGTCCTGGAAGGTGTCAAGCTTCTTGAGTGCTTTTGGAGCTGCACCCATCCAGGCAAGTGGGGAGTATTCTATCACATTCTTGACGTACCTTATAGATGGTGGACAGGCTCTGGGAAGTCAAATGATAAGTATTTGATGCAGGATTCCAGCATCTGACCTGCTCTTATTATCTCTGTATTTACATGGCTAGTCCAGTTCGGTTTGTGGTCAATGCTAACCACCCAGGATGTTGAGAGTGGGAGATTCAGTAATGGTAATGTCATTAAATAACATGAGGCGAAAACTAGATCCTCTCTTATTTGTGATGATCCTTGCCTGGCACGTTTGACACATGAATATTACCCGCCACTTCTCAACACAAACCTGGATATTGTCTAGATCTTGCTGATGTATCACAAAGTGAGATGGGGATTAGATGAGGATTTTGAAAGTCTCATCCTCAAGACAAAAGGCTGAATTGTAACTTAAAACTGAGGGTTTTGGGTTAAATGGAGAGGGTAGAAATTTGATAAATCTATTTCTTGGCTTTAATCTGCCTGCAATCCACCAACTTTAACAGAATCCAAGAGCTAGGTACATGACCCAAGCAGGTGGGTCGCAGGTTTAAATACAACAAGCCAGCATCATTGTCATGAAGCTTTTGAAAACTAAATGCTGTCCACAAGGTTTATTGAGTGTTGAAGATTGTGGCAGGTTCATAGAGGCAAAGATTTGATGGATCCAGGAGATCAGTGTCTTCATCTCCTGGACCCAGGTTCCTGCCTGAGGAGCTTCCATGACTGGGGCACCCTGCAATAATCTTTCCCATAGCATCTTCTCCCCTCCACTCCCAAGCATGTCACAATTCACCATATCATCTCCAACCAGGCCTCAAATCCCACAAACACCCCATTCAGGCACCAAGCACCTTAAAAATGTAAAGTTTTCTGCTTTGCTAAGAGGGATAAATGTGTACAGTATTTCTTAACTGTTAAAAGGTTGTAAGGTGTAAGTATACAACAGGGCCTAGGTGTCCTTGCCAATAAGCTACTAACATGTAGATACAGCAAGCTGTTTGGAAAGCTAATGCAGTGTTAGCCTTTATGACAAGAGGATTTGAGTTCAGGACTAGTGAAGTCTTGCTTCAATTGTATTGGAGCTTGGTTAGGCCACACCCGGAGTACTGTGTGCAGCTTTGGTCTCTTTGTCTCAGGAAAGATATTATTGCCATAGAAGATGTATAACAAAGTTTCACCAGACTTGTTCATGGGACGGCGGGACTGATTGAAAAAACTGGATCTGTATTCTCTAGAGCTTTGAAAAATGAGGGGTGATCTCATTGTAACCTACAAAATACTTACAGAGGCAGAGGGTAGGTGCAGGAAAGATGTTTCCCTGAGTTGGGGAGCCTAGAACAAGGGGCACAATTATTTTAAAAAGTGTAATGCCCCTTGGGAGCAAGATGAGGAGCAAGTTTTTTTAGTCAGAGGTTTAAGAGTCTTTGTAATTCTCCACCTCAGAGAACTGTGGAAACTCAATCTTTGAGTCTGTTTAAAGGATGTTGATAGATTTCGGTTAAGTAATAGTGTAAAGCATTCTGAAGATAATGTCAGCATTGAAAGATTCCATCAGCCATCATCAGATTATGTGACAGAGTAGGCCCAATGAACTGAATGGCCTACTCCTGTTCCTATGTTACTATGATTTGATCCATCACCAACTAAATCTCAACTCCTCCATCAGCACCAAGTCCTGTTTCCTCCAACATCAACACCACCAGGCCCTAATGCCTCCTAAAGCCCTCCCCCAGTGTCCCTAACTTTGTCTCCAGTATTGGAGTCCTCAACCCTGAATGGCCTGCATGCCCAGTGAGCTGACCATTATTTTGGTATCTACCCTTTCCCATGTTCTCCACTCTTTATCAAAACTGCACCCCACTTGCCCCAACCCCCCCCCCCCCCCCCAAACTGCTTCAAGTGCCTTCTTCCCTATCCTACAACCGATCATCCTCCTAAAACCTCCAAATAAATGCACTCTTTAAATCGAGCGCCATCCCATGGACTGTCCATCCCAGTCAATGCCCTGTTCCTGGTGGGAACTTCCTTGTGGCAGTCTTCAATGGATGTGTCCTCACCTGACTGCAGGCCCAGCTGTCAATCAGGCTCTGTCTCAGGCTATAGACTCGATGTATGGTTGATTGATTGATTTATTGTCACGTGTACCGAAATACAGTGAAAAGTTTTGTTTACAAGCAGCCCAGACCGATCATAGTAAGCAAAGGATGTACAGATCAAAAAGACTTAGACAGAGGCATACAGGTTACATTGCTCAAGGCATGGGCTAGGTGAGATCAATGTTAGCGGAACAGTGATATTTGAGGCTAGAGAGTCCATTCATCAGTTTGATAACAGCTGGCAAAAGGCTGTTCCTGAATCTGCTGGTGCATGTGTTCAGGCTTCTGTAACTTCTGCCTGATGAAAGAGGTTGTAGGAACTCATTACCGGCATGCAATTGGTCTTTGATGATGTTGTCATCCTTTTGCAGCAGCGAGTCGCGTAAGTGGAGTGCATGGATGGAAGGTTGGCTTCCGTGATGGTCAGGGCTGTGCACACCACCTTCTGCAGTTTCTTATGGTCCAGGGCAAAGCAGTTGCCATACCAGGCCGTTATGCACCCAGACAGAATGCTTTCAATGGTGCATCTGTAGAAGTTGGTGAGGGTCCTTACGGACATGCTGAATTTCCTGAGCCGTCTGAGGAAGAAGAGGCGTTGTTGTGCCTTCTTAACTGTCGCATCTATGTGGGACAGGTTGTCAGTTATCGTCATTCTGAGGAACTTGATGCTCTTCACCCTCCCAACCTCAGTTCTGTTGATGTATATGGGGGCGAGTTCTCCTCCTTTTTTTCTTAAGTCAATGATCAGTTCTTTAGTTTTGACGAACTTGAGAGACAGATTGTTTTCATTGCAGCATGTCTCCAAGCCCTCTATCTCCCTGTGTAGTTTGACTTGTCGTTGTTAGATATCTGCCCCACTACACTGGTGATGTTAGTGAACTTGCAGATGGGGTGAGAACTCCACAGAATGTGGGGCAATCCTGACTTGCTGTTTCCTCCTGACCCACTGATGGACAATGATCCCAATATTTAATTACCAAAATTCACTCTCTGTCATAATAAAGCTTGATTTTAAATGTTTTATCCTACCTTAGTACGTCCTCCAGTTTTGCAGCCCTCCCAGATCTCCATGCTCTTTAAATCTTGGGCTCTTTCCCCAAATTTCCTTGATCCGTCATTGGCAATTATTTCTTCAACTGTGATTTCCTAATCTCTGGAACTGTCACCCTGAAATTGGCATTTTCTTTACCCCTCTACGTTTTTCTTCCAGTAAGCAACTCTTTGAAGACTATCTCTTTGATCAAACTTTCAGTCACCTATCCTGTTGCTGCTAATTCTTGTTTCATAATCAGTCCCGTGAAATATTTTTGGACATTTTGTACCATGTAATTTAAATAAACTGTTGTGGATTCTCTTGTCATCTTGTTTGCTCATCAGACATGGTTATTGCTGACAGGGCAAGAATCACTTGTTCATTCCAAATTGCCCTTAAGAGCCAATGAAAATTTTTTTTAATTGTGTTACAATCACAGTGAAAACGAATGATCAATTCTCATCCTCTGACTGTAAGATTTGAGATTACCATGGACTAAAAATGGTTTTAAAATAAAAGACAACTACTGAGCTAAAATGGTGACTGTGATCAGCTGATGATCCCAAGCAATCCACCTGTAACATACAAAAACAGCTGTCTAGCTGGCTCAGTGGTTAGCATTGCTGCCTCATAGCACCAGGGACTCGGGTTTGATTCCACCCTCGGGTGACAGTGTGGAGTTTGTACATTCTCCCTGTGTCTGCGAGGATTTCTTCTGGGTGCTCCGGTTTTCTCCCACAGTCCAAAGCTGTGCAGGCTAGGTGGATTGGCGATGGGAAATTGTCCACAGTGTTCAGGGATGTATAGATTTGGTGGGTTATAGGGGGATTGCCTGAGTGTTGGTGTGGGCTTGTTGGGCCAATGGCCCTGTTCCAACACTGTAGGGATTCTATGATATGGATTACTGTTTTCATCAAGAAGCACCTAAACCTAGTGATATGTCAAAAAATTCCCATCTCTTGTTTTACTCATGCTTGCAGTAATAACTTCACATATTTAAAATGAAAGAGTTACTTGTGGGGAAAAAAGAAGTTGGAGTTCTGAAGCAGACTCATAACAGACTTGAAACATTAACTCTATTTCTCTCTCCACAGACGCTGCCAGACCTGCTGAGTTTCCCCAGGACTTTCCATTTTCTTATCATTTCAAATCACTAGCAACCTCACTACTGTACTTTCATGTAAAGAAACCTCAGCTGACTGAAAAACCAAGGGTATCTTCAAACACTGCCACACTGGGGAAACAGGAGAGCAGCTAAGCTTTTGGGGCCCAGGTTTCACTCTTGCAACACCAAGACTATCAACTGCAATTATCTTTGTCTTTCTGTCTGCACTGTCCCTGTTTCCCCAACCTTCCTGGTAAACTCTATCCCTCTGCTTTTGTGTGTGTCTTTGTCATCACATTTCTTTTTTGGGGTGGTAATAAACTTCCACGATCTTCCACTCATAGAATCCCTGCAGTATGGAATCTGGCCATTCAGTCCATCAAGTCCACACCGACCCTCCAAACAGCATCCCACACACAGACCCACCCCCATCCCTGTAATCCTGCCTTTCCGTGGCTAATCCACACAGCCTGCACATCCCTGGACACTACGGGTAATTTAGCAAGGCCAAACCACTTAGCCTGCACATCTTTGGACTGTGGGAGGAAACTGGAGCACATGGAGGCAACCCACAGAGACACGGGGAGAACGTGCAAACACCACACAGGCAGTCACTCGATGGTGGAATTGAACCTGGGTCCCTGGCACTGTGTGACAGCAGGGCCAGCCACTGAGCTATTGTGCTGCCTTAAAGAAAATCACTCAAAAAAATCTGGGAATGGGCTCACATTCATCTTGTTTCAGAGATAGTAGGAACTGCAGATGCTGGAGAATCTGAAATAACAAGGTGTGAGCTGGATGAACACAGCAGGCCAAGCAGCATCAGAGGAGCAGGAAAGCTGACGTTTCGGGCCTAGACCCTTCTTTAGAAATGGGGAGGGAAGGGGATTCTGAAACAAATAGGGAGAAAGGGGGAGGCGGATAAAAGATGGATAAAGGAGAAGATAAGTGGAGAGGAGACAGACAGGTCAAAGAGGTGGGGATGGAGCAAGTAAGGGTGAGTGTAGGTGGGGAGTCAGGGAGGAGATAGGTCAGTCCAGGGAGGACAGACAGATCAAGGTGGCAGTATGAGGCTAGTAGGTAGGAGATGGGGGTGGGGCTTGAGGTGGGAGGAGGGGAATAGGTGGGAGGAAGGACAGGTTCGGGAGGCGGGGACGAGCTGGGCTGGTTTTGGGATGTGGTAGGGGGAGGGGAGGTTTTGAAACTTGTGAAGTCCACATTGATACCATCAGGCTGGAGGGTTCCCAAGCAAAATATGAGATGCTGTTCCTGCAACCTTTGGGTGGCATCGTTGTGGCACTGCAAGAGGCCCAGGATGGACATGTCATCTGAGGAATGGGAGGGGGAGTTGAAGTGGTTCGTGACTGGGAGGTGCAGTTGTTTAGTGCAAACTAAGCGTAGGTGTTCTGCAAAGCGGTCCCCAAGCCTCCGCTTGGTTTCCCCGATGTAGAGGAAGCCACAACGGGTACAGCGGATACAGTATACCACATTGGCAGGTATGCCTCATCGCAGGCCCCAAGGAGACTTTCCACATCAAGCAGATGTTCACCTGCACATCTGCTAATGTGGTATACTGTATCTGCTGTTCCAGATGTGGCCAGCTCTACATGGGGGAAACCAAACGGAGGCTTGGGGACCTAATTTCTGTGTGTTAGCTACATATAGGCCAGACCAGTTAGGATGACAGATTTCCTTCCCATAAGTGAACCAACTGGGATTTTTTTTACGGCAACCCATGATTACCATTAGTGAAACTAGTTTGTAATACCAGTTTTCTTTTTCCAAGTGATTACCTTTCATTAATTGAACTTAAATAGCACAAACTGCGAGGGTGGGAATTGGATCCGTGCTCCCAGGGTATGAAACTGGTCATCAGGACTAATGGCCCAGTCATATTACCATCTTTCCAGCAAGCAAAATTATAACTGTTTGCTGTTAACATTGGTTACAATGGAATAACTTTTATCAAAACTAACGACCTTAATTGTCTGATGTAACGATTAATAACAGCGAAGCTACGGAAGAAGTAGGTCATTCTCCAGTACAAAAATAAATTTCAATCCCTGTCCCTACCACCACCATCCCCTCACCTTTGGGAGCTGACGATTTGGTTTCTATCATGTTTTGCCTGCAGCATTGTGCAGAAGAATTCTGTGAATGTATTCCCCTTTTGGGATGTAGTGCCTAGAATTCAGGACAACCCACATTAAATGGTGAAGCTCAATAATCCCGGGTGTCCAATTACTTTGTGAAGCTAATATACCGGTGATTTAATATTGCTCGGCTGCAACAGCTTTCGGTAAGATTAGACAGTTTGAAGCATTGAGGTCAGTAGAAGTAGAGGCTCATAAAGCTTCAGACACAAGGACACACGTAGTCATTCAGCATGTACTTCAGTCTTACTTGGGTAAAATGTGAATAATTAGAAATTGTGCAGCTATTGATTTACACCTTGACTGTGTTTACCATGAAACATTTCTCAGGTTAGGAAAACAATTCTCCCTTCACTAAATTATCCGTTTTATCACATAAAGATCACCTCTGCCTTCATTGTTTTTTTTATATATATAAACAGCTTGCCAAGGTTCTTTTTTGGCTTAAGTTCATAGATCTGCTGATCACGTGGAACTGAAACACACATGGAAAAAAAAATTTAAAGGGTATTTCAGCAGAAATAATAGTTTGGAAAGAGGCATCAAAACAATTTTTTTTTCATTTCAAAAATATATGACAAAAAGAATGAAAAATGTTTACCTCTTTTACAACACTTTCAAAAATAACCAGAAGAGGCTACTGAGTCGAGGTGTTCAGTAGCAAAATTAAACGAGGCATTTAAAACAGTGTATGTTGTAATCTTATAGAATCACTACAGAGTGGAAATAGACCAGTCAGGCCAACAAGTCCACACCAACCCTCCAAACAGCATCCCCCCAGACCCAAGACGTCCCTGTAACCTGCATTTCCCATCGCTAATCCACCTAACCTATAAAGTCAGAAATCACATGTCACCAGGTGATAGTGCAACAGATTTGTCTGAAAACACAAACTTTCGGAGCCTTATTCCTTCTTCAGGTGTTAGTGAGAGAGCTAGTATCAGACACAGAATTTATAAGTAAAAGATCAAAGGGTCACGCCACTGCTGAGGATGTACTAAACAAACCTAAGATGTTGTTAAATTTTTAATCATTTCGAAGGTTTTAATGGATTAATATGTATATGTAAATACTCGAATTCCTTTGAAGCCACTGTCCCAACAGAACTAAAGGTTTTATCAGTGTAAAGAAGAGGTGACATTTGAGGTCAGACAATGCCTGTTAGGTGTGAGGCTTTGTTTAGAATCTGTGTTTTGGTTTGGAGTCAGACTGGTTGTGTTTTTAAAGTAGGAATTTATAAAATGGCAGATTGACTGATAATCTATAAATTGTGCACTTTTTTGAACAAAATAGAGTTTATCTGCAAATACAAATTCACCCCATAGATTCAC
>JAHRHZ010000263.1:35728875-35742669 GCA_024137785.1 Ginglymostoma cirratum | reverse complement strand
CCTGCTGTGTTCATCCAGCCCCATGCTTGTTATCTTGGATTCTCCAGCATCTGCAGTACCTTTTATCTATGTTATATATTGCAGCCCAGAACTGGTGTGGTTTGGTAAGCTTGCTAGTTGGCAGATGACAATGCAACATTGGCAGTAGAGGGAATGGTCCGCAGCTTTGACGTAAGTTACGGAAAGGGATTCTCAGAAGTAATTTGGAGGTTCGCAAGAAAGAATTAGTTTACCTTTCTTCACGGAATCCAAAGGAGCTCATTCATGTCCAACCTTCTAATGAGCACTAAGAAATGGGCAATAAATATGGGCCCAACCAGCATTACCCATATGTTTTGAATGAATTTTTAAAAATCCTTTGGATGTTAATTTGTTCCTAAGGAATGAAACTAGACACTAACACTTTTCTTACTTGAAAGTTCATTTACAGAATGCAGCATCACGCATTTCACCAAGACAGCGTCCCAGCATTTACTCATTATCAATCCTCTAAGCACTTAATCAAACAATGACCTTTGCCTGTGCAGGGTAGCAGTATGGTTAGCATGCTGTTAACACTAACCCGCCTCAATAAATTTGGGATCATGCAAAGCAACGCTGCCTCTGCTCTAACTCAGAATGAATGCCATTATCCTATTAGTTGTGTACCACACTTGCTTGTGGTAAGCAAGGCCACAGTTTTTAGACTTCTGCTTTTGTTTACATGACCATGGCCTCACCCTTCCCCATCCCCATAATTCCCTCCAGTTCTAGATTCCTCCAAGATACCCGAGTGTCTCTAAGTTAGGTCTTTTAAGGCTTATGGTTCTAATCTCTCCACCAATAATGGCTGTGTCTTCAACCGCCAAAGTCTAAAGGTCTGGATTTCCACCTCTCCACCTATCTACCTGACTTAGAGATAAAAGGTACTGCAGATGCTGGAGAATCCGAGATAACAAGCATGGGGCTGGATGAACACAGCAGGTCAAGCAGCATCATAGGAGCAGGAAAACTTGACGTTTCGGGCCTAAACCCTTCATCAGAAATGGGGGAGGGGAAGAGGGTTTCTGAAATAAATAGGGAGAGAGGGGGAGGCGGATAGAGGATGGATAGAGGAGGGGATAGGTGGAGAGGAGGCAGACAAGTCGAAGAGGCGGTGATGGAGCCAGTAAAGGTGAGTGTAGGTAGGGGGGTAGGGAGGAGATAGGTCAGTCCAGGGAGGACGGACAGGTCAAGGGGGCGGGATGATGTTAGGAGATAGGAGATGGGGGTGTGGCTTGAGGTGAGAGGAAAAACAGGTTAGGGAGGTGGAGATGAGCTGGGCTGGTTTTGGGATGCGGTTGGGAGAGGGGAGATTTTGAAGCTTGTGAAATCCACATTGATGCCATTGGGCTGCAGGGTTCCCAGGCTGAATATGATTTGCTGTTCTGCAAAGCGGTCCCCAAGCCTCCGCTTGGTTTCCCCGATGTAGAGGAAGCCACAACGGGTACATCGGATGCAGTATACCACATTGGCAGATGTGCAGGTGAACATCTGCCTGATGTGGAAAGTCTTCTTGGGGCCTGGGATTGGGGTGAGGGAGGAGGTGTGGGGGCAGGTGTAGCACTTCCTGCGGTTACAAGGAAAAGTGCCGGGTGTGGTGGGGCTGGAGGGGAGTGTGGAGCGGACAAGGGAGTCGCAGAGGGAGTCGTGCCTCCGGAAGGCAGATAAGGGTGGGAAGGGAAAAATGTCTTTGGTGGTGGGGTCTGATTGCAGATGGCGGAAGTGTCGGAGGATGATGCGTTGGATCCGGAGGTTGGTGGGGTGGTATGTGAGGACGAGGGGGATTCTTTTTTGGTTATTGTTGCGGGGACGGGGCATGAGGAATGTGTTCCGGGAAATGCGGGAGACACAGTCGAGGGCGTTCTCGACCACTGTGGGGGGGGAGGTTGCGGTCCTTGAAGAATGAGGACATTTGAGATGTACGGGAGTGGAATGGCTCATCCTGGGAGCAGATGCGGCGGAGGCGAAGGAATTGGGAATAGGGGATGGCATTTTTGTAGGAGGGTGGGTGGGAGGAGGTGTATTCCAGGTAGCTATGGGAGTCAGTGGGCTTGAAATGGACATCTGTTACTAGGTGGTTGCCCGAGATGGAGACAGAGAGGTCCAGGAAGGAGAGAGAAGTGTTGGAGATGGTCCAGGTGAACTTCAGGTTGGGGTGGAAGGTGTTAGTGAAGTGCTTGAACTGTTCGAGCTCCTCGTGGGAGCACAAGGCGGCGCCGATGCAGTCATCAATGTAACAGAGGAAGAGGTGGGGTTTAGGGCCAGTGTAGGTACGGAAGAGGGATTGTTCCACGTAACCTACAAAGAGGCAGGCATAGCTTGGGCCCATGCGGGTACCCATGGCCGTCCCCTTTGTCTGTAGGAAGTGGGAGGAATTGAAAGAAAAGTTGTTGAGGGAGAGGACGAGTTCGGCTAGGCGGATGAGGGTGTCGGTGGAGGGGGATTGGTCAGTTCTGCGGGACAGGAAGAAGCAGAGGGCCTTTAGGCCATCAGCATGGGGAATACAGGTGTATAGGGACTGGACGTCCATAGTAAAAATGAGGTGTTGGGGACCGGGGAATTGGAAGTTCTGGAGGAGGTGGAGGGCGTGGGTGGTGTCACGGACATAGGTCGAGAGTTCCTGGACCAAGGGGGTGAAAATAGAGTCTCGGTAGGCGGAGATGAGTTCGGTGGGGCAGGAGCAGGCGGAGACAATGGGTCGACCAGGGCATTCGGGTTTATGGATTTTGGGGAGGAGATAGAAGCAGGCGGTGCGGGGTTGGGGAACGATGAGGTTGGAGGCGGTGGGTGGGAGGTCACCTGAGGTGATGAGGTTGTGGATGGTTTGGGAGATGATGGTTTGGTGCTCGGGGGTGGGGTCATGATCTAGGGAGCGGTAGGAGGAGGTGTCAGAGAGTTGATGCCTGGCCTCAGCAATGTAGAGGTCAGTGTGCCATACTACGACTGCCCCTCCATTGTCCGCGGGTTTTATGGTGAGGTTGGGATTGGAGCGGAGGGAGCGGAGGGCTGCACGTTATGCGGGGGAGAGGTTGGAGTGTTTGAGAGGGGTAGAGAGGTTGAGGCGATTGATGTTTTGATCTACCTGACTTTCCTCTTTTACTACACACTTTAAACTTACCTCTTTGGCCGAGATTTTGGTTATCTTCCCTAATATCTTCTTATGCTGCTCAGTCATATTTTGTTTCATAATATACCAGTTATGTGTCTTGGGATATATCATATACGAAAATGTTATGTAATAATAAGTTGTTGTGGTGTTGTTTTGAATAATCAACAACTGGGAGCACTGTGTGAGCAGTGCATATATAGATGCGTATTTTCATTGAGTGAGATTCCCACTGACAGCACAAAGTTGGAAAATTAGCCCTCAATAACGCATTTTGATATCGTCTCCTGGACACTCAGAAAACAATACCTGTCCACCTTAACTTGAGTAACTACATTTTATTGTGGTAATAAATACATTGGAAAACCTAACTGAATCTTGTCCTTTTCCTCTACTTTTATGTCATATGATATTTTCCTTCAAATCTCAATTTGTCACATGGGACATATCAAATTTCACTTACATTCTGGATATATTATGTTATGCAAGTAGGAATTACCTAACCAGGTTACCTATACAATTCAATCTTTTAAGTTCTTTAAGTTTAAGACCCTTTCAGCACACCACTTATTTATTTACTGGCTCTGCAATATTGGATTGTAAATTAAAGACAATAGATCACAGCATCTAAGTTAACATTTGAAGCTTCAAAGCTTTCTGCATTCTCTCCATTTAAGTAGTACGTTGCTTTTCTGTTCTTCTTGCCAAAGTGGACATTTTTCCACATTACGTGTGCTGTAATTATCCCAACTCTCTTAACTGATCTATATCACTTTTTAGCTTCCTTATGCCCTCTCCACAATTTAATTTTCTACCTATCTCGTACCATCGGTATAGTTAGCAATTGTACACTGGTTTCTTTATCCCAGTTGTTTATATAAATCATAAATAATTGAGGTCCCACCATGTAAGCATTCTGATAACTTTCAATAACACATTCCAATGCATGCTTATCTTGATCTGGGCAGTGGCTATTCACTGTTCTTGTAGTACATTCCGTAACACAGAAAAGAGAGGGGCAACATGTGGGCTCAGTGGTTAGCACTGTTGCCTCACAGTGCCAGGCACCTGGGTTCGATTCCATCCACAGGCAACTGTTTGTGTAGAGTTTGCACTTTCTCCTCATGTCTGTGTCAGTTTCCTTCAGGTGCTCTGGTTTCTCCCACAGTCCAAAGAAATAGAGGTTAGGGTGGATTGACCATGCTAAATTGCCCCATAGTGTGCAGGGATGTGCATGCTAGGTGGATTAGCCATGGTAAATGTGTGGTTGTTTGGGTGGAATGCTCTTCGGAGTGTTGGTATGGACTAGATGGACTGAATGATCTGCTTCCAGATTGTAGGAGTTCTATGATTCACACTTGGTCTTGTGCATCATCTTTAGAACAGATTCTTTCTTTTGTTCTCACAATATGTTTCACTGACACTGAATTCCCTCACCACTTCACAGTTATTGGTTTACATAGTACAAATTACACAACTTTCAGATTAATGCCAGCTACAGCATTCATGTGTAGAAAAGTGAGGGGATTCAAACTTGAGGTGGATGCACTTACACAGCAGTGACAGAGTGTCAAAAATATTTCACTGTCTGTAGAGTGTCTTGGGGCAGGCTGTATAAATGTGCTTTGTCAATGTAAACTCCTTCTCGTGATGCATAGCAGATAGATATGCAGCATGAGTCACCACCTTCAGAAAATGAGGTGAAAAACTGGAGCAAAAAAGCACTCAGCAAATCTAGTTTAAGAAAAGCTAATTGCAAAAGACTATGATCTAGAGAACTGATTCCTATGATATCCTTGCAGCATATCTGACGTTGTGATTTTCTGCCAAATAGATTATGAAAAGTGGAGGGAGGTGAAGACTTCTTTGTTAGATGTGCAGTAATTACACATCAAAAGCATTCAGAATTCCTCCCACTAATAACCTAACTTTCTCAATGGCAAAAAAAAGTGTTGAGTGCATCAAAGATTACAACATGCAACATCTGACAGGAGGAGAATTGATCCAGGCTGACAGAAACAACCCAGCATCGATGCCCATTCACTGACTGCCGTATTAAATAGAAGGTGTTTATTTACTCTACTTGAGTGCAATCTCATAAATCCACACAATTCAGGATCTAGCTGTCCTTTGGATTTCCCTGCACCTCCCTTGTATTTGACAGCCCATCACTTCAACACCATATTGTACAAGTTTGTGGCCTTTCTTATGTTTGCAATAAACACCCATTACACTTACAATTGTACACCAAGATAATTTATTGGGAGGTTAAGAGCTGAAGCAAAAATTTGGATAACATAAGTTCGGATCCCACAATGCCAGTCTGTGAATTTTTGAAGTTGCAAATATAAAAGCTGTTATTGGTAAAAAGTGACCATTGAATCATTGTAAAAGCTGAACTGGTTTGCTAATGTCCGTCAGGAAAGGGAACTTGCCATCTTTAACTTGTATGGCCTTTAAGTGATTCCAGTCTCACAACAATATCATTGTTTTGTAATTGTGCTTTAGCAAACCTTCACCAAAACAAAGGTAAATTGGAAATAAAAACAGAAACTCTGTAAATATTTAGCAGGTCAGGCAGCATCTGTAGAAAAAAAAACAATTAACAAGGTAAATTTTACTGAGGGCTTTGGGACCCTGGCCTCATGCTTTTTATATTAATGGAATGAGGGCATTGCTGGCTAGGCAGCATTTATTGCCCATCCCTAATTGCCCAGGGCTCAGTTCAAAGTCAACTGCATTGCTGTGTGTCTGGAGTCACATGTAGGCCCAGACCAGGTGAGGATGGCAGTTTCCTTCCCTAAAGGACATTAGTGAACCAGATGGGTTTTTCCTGACTATCGATTTATGGCCATTATTAGATTCCTAATTCCAGACATTTTTATTGAATTCAAATTCCACCATCTGCTGTAGTGGGATTTATACCCAGGTCCCCAGAACATTATCTGGGTCTCTAGATTAACTGTCCAGCAATAATACCACTGGGCTATCGCCTCCCCTCAAAAGCAGGTCCCAAGTCTTCACTTACCAACAATGAGGCCAGCTCAGCCATTTCACCACAGATAACCCACTAACCAGCTGCCAAAGAGCCCAGAATCCTTTAGAGCCAATGGAAAGCTTTCTATGCTACTGGTCCAGTTCACTCAATTAGAGCTCCAAAACACAGTGGCGAGAGCCAGGCAAGGTTGAAGCACATCAGAGATATTGGGAGCACCTCAAAATGAACATACTGTTGGAAAGACAGAGAGAAAAATAGAAAACTTCAAGAGGCTGACTTCAAAAGATACTTGTGATAAGGCAATGTTGTATTGTTCCTCACTGTATGCATCTATGTATACCTTGAAGAGACATGCTCATGTTGTCATAATATTGAGCTGGAGTTTTATCTATTGTGGTCACATGTACCATGCATTCTGTCTCATCGTTGTTTGAGATCCAACCTAAACTGTGGTATCATCAGCAAACTTGTAAATGGAATTGGGGCAGTAATGAGCGTATAAGGAGTATAGCAGGGGGCTGAGTAATCAGCCTTGCACAGTACGGGTGTTGAGGGTTATGGTGGGGGACCTATTCTTACTGATTGCAGTCTACGGGTCAGGAATTGTCAGGAACAGTATATGACCTGAAGGCAGGAAGGTCTCATTCTCCATCTTACCTGGGAATCACCTGAAGCCCAGGAACTATTCGAAGTATGTTGCTCAACTGTAATGTAATGGTAATATATAGTAATTTATTGTAATAAACATCTGTCAGATTCTTCAATGCGATGATGTCCACACCAAGCTTCTTATGGTACAGGGCGATAACTTAAAATTTGCCACATCAGGTAAAAATTTTAAAAATCAGGTCAGAGGGAAAGCTCTCCAGTGCTGATCCACACCCAGCCCGCCTCCCGATTACTACCAGAAAACTGCTGACAGCCAGACAGCATTAGGGAGCTGATAGTAAATAAAACCCAGCTATTATAGGGGATCCTCTCCCGCCTCCATTCCCAGCAACAGAGGAGTTGTATAAATCTGTCCAACATTTCAAATTGGTGATATTTTGTGTTGAAAGGTTGAGACTACTTTTCTGTGCACAGATGCTGAGTATCTCCAGTATTTACAGTTTTCAAGCTATGTTATGCTGACATTGCATTAACAACCAGCTATTTTAGGGCCCTAGGGATGTATAGCCTACCTTTATTGATGATCTCAAGATTTAAACATGACTGATGGCAAATGAAGACAAGGTGGATATATCAGCTGCTAATACTGGTACAATGCAAATGCACAGCATTTCTCACATCTATTTTCCTTTGGTTTTCTTCCTTCACAAGGAAGGATCTGACTTCTTGCAGGGCGCTGTTCCCCACGTTTTAGGCATCCAACTGCATCTCATAAGTAGCCATGTGTGAACTACATTATCCAAACATGTATCAATTGGAGAGACTTTCCCAAATGAGCCAAATTGTCACCGTAGACACACACACTTCTGTAAATTAGTGTTCAGGAAGGGACCCATCAGCAATTTTTGTTATTCCTAAATTAAGACTGTCAAAGCCAATAGAAAGAAGTTTCCACATTTCTGACCAAACACAATGTACGGCGCAGTGTAAATTAATAATGCTATTACAATGTGTTCAGTCACATCCTATTTAAATGCCCATTCAATTGTGGGAAACTTTGTCACTCTAGCATTATTAATATATTTTAAAATGAAAAATGGCACAACCTTGGGTTTACTACACTCTTGAAGAAACAAGCAAGGTACTGACATTACAAACCAGTCCACGGTTGCAAAACTCAATGCAGTGTCTGGCATTAGTTGTGATTCTTCAGTTGGACAACATGTGCTCGATAATGCTGAGTGCACAAAGGACCACACTGACCCTATTTGAGATTGCCAGTTATTCCTGCATGCGATCATCCCACTTGATTTTCCTTGTTGCACCAGTCAATGCTGTCCAGCCAGGCACTCGAATGATATGAATCACTACAGGCTCTGGCTATTATTTTTATTGTATTGAACTTATGCTAAGCATTAGTCAATTTATCTTTGCCCCTTTGTAATTAGTGTCACTATTGCATAGTTCACATTTTTTCAAAAAAGTAAACCTGTTGCATTTGTGTTTGGAGAACTGAACATTTTCCATCACTTTATTTTTCTTGGTTTTCTCTTCCTATCTTGAATGCCATGATTCATTTTGCGATATAATTCTTCACGTGCCGCGCTTTTGACCCTCTTTAGGTCAGTAACATAGAATTGCTTGATACATCCATACACCTAATGGGATCGGCTCATCCAGCACAACAAGATTGTGTCCGTTCTGATCTTTAGGGTATCTACCCACAAACCTATTGGAAGTGGTCTGTCTCTAAAACATGTAAAGACAGTTCTGGGTAATGGTTGTCCAATTGGCCCTGAGCCACCTTGTGTCACGGAATGCAGCCCAACCCGAGAACTAGACATTCCTCTGCACTTGGCAGATTTGGAACCTTCCAGTAACTTACTGTTGCTATGTTTGCTCAGCATTAGTATAACAAAGAACAGTTTAAACCATCCTGCCAGATTTTTCTCAACATTATTTGTTAGGTCATTGGGCACCTACAATTCTAAGATGATGTTAATATGCTAAATACAACAATTATTCCACAAATAAGAAAGATATATGCATTGATCTAAAAAAAAACTAAGCTTAGAATTTTCATTTTAGTACTGGACAGCCTAATGACAAAGATCCCTTTTTGATAATTAGCCTGAGAACATTGTACTAAAGAAGTCATGATCTGATGCCATAGTTCTACTCGATTAATACCTTCAAATCGCATCTTCACCAGTACAGTGGGTAGAATTAATTAAAAACCCACAAGGTAATGTATTAATGTAGCCAGTCACTACCTCAGCATTACTAATCGGACATCGCATTGAAAATGCTTTGGTGCTTTTATGCTGAAGCAGAATAAGAAGGATGTGCGTGACTGTGTGAAGTTATGGATCTTCGTATCTCGTTAAGAATGACACTGGCATGGTCCTCAATAATTCAAGTTGTAGTATTTGCTAGGATGAACCTAAAGTTTATTGCCTTTGATACATACTAATTAGGTTTTGCCTGATTGTTTAAACACTGTCACATACAGTCAATTCATAAACAATATTCGTAATATGAATTACTCAATAAAACAGTAAACCATCCAGGAGTTTACAGAGGTTTCTATAACAGAAGTAATTTGGCTTTGAATCACAATTACCTTTACCAGCTCTTGTGTTTCACATTCCAATCAGCAAGGTTCCCTTAAGATCACATAATCTGGGAGTAACCACTGTAAAAGAAACAGGATGAAACCTACCAAAAATAGCATGCACAGATGTGCAAAATATATAGCATGTTAAGACGATCAAAATGTTATCTTCTCCTCTCTGCTTGAAATAGGCCATATCATCAATATAATCTAACTAAACCAAAACTTGTCCACAGCGTTAGATCCAATGTAATTTATTGATGTACCATTACATTTCTGGGCTACGCATTCAGCCACTGAGCTACCAAGTACAGTAAATGAATTCAGTGCATTAGAAGTCAGTGTAAGTTATATGCGCCTTCCATCTTTTGCAAATTAGTTGGCACAAATTTCTCAGTAATGTTGCCAGGAATTTTCACTGATGCAGTGCTGTTGCATGTACAAGTGACCTTCATGCTCTACCTAACAATGTTAGTTTACAAAGCTTTTTCAAACAGATTCAGTTTATTGCCAGCTGCATCATAGATTTTTAATGAGTGGCTATTACCTTGTGAATTCTAAGAACTTTGTTGTCATTAGTTTCCTTTTTCTCAAGAACTAAATGTTTCACTTCATCTGAAAAGATGGTAAGGATCTTAATATTTCACTATTGCTGCTCCATAAGCAGCCTTTAGAATAAATAGAAATCATTGTGCCATTTTGCAGTCTCTCCCATAAAGTTTGCTTCTTACATTGATCAGCCCAACAGCTGCCGCATGTGGAAACTCACCACTAGGTTTCGGTCTCAAAATCCGGTGACTGAGGAACCTATACACTCAAAATCTCTGTCCAGTGCATCTTTCTGTAGTGACACACCCACTTCCTTCAACCAAAAGAGGCTGGGTGCGCAGTAATTCAGCCTGAATTGGGCAAGACGAATGCAGACATGTGTGTCATCAATTAACGAGCTAAAACCATGTAGACTACAGGCAAAAGATTATAATTGCCTTGTTACTTGTCCAACCATTAACGCCATATCCATTAGGCCACTGTTCTCCAAAAACACTTAGATTTTAGATTTGGGTTTTATTGTCACATGTACTCAAGCATGGGAGACAAGTACATAGGTGCAAGATCTTAGTTACAGAAGTAGAAAAATGAAAAAAAGTTAAAAGTTCAGCTCTTCAATCTTATTAATAAAGAAGTAGAAAAATAAAGAAATAAAGTTAAAACGTCAAACGTTAGTCCTTTCTTAAGCCATAGGCTTGCGAATACTCCAAGCTGGGCTTTCTCCAAGTGGGCTCGCTCTTCCCAGCGCTGGGCAGGCTTTAGCCCACACTGGGCTAAGACCCACCCGTGCTCGCCAGCTGCCTTCACTGTTGACCACCAGCGCTGACTTCCATCGGGCACACCAGGCTTTGCCACCGCTCGCAAGGCCTCAGCTGCAGCTGTCACTTTGCAGCCGACCACCACTGCCACCATCTTTAAAGAACAGTAGGGGGAAAGCCCTGGTCCCGAGTGACAGGCTTACACATTTCCTTTGAACTTCGATGGAGCTTTACTTTCATTTGTTGACAAGGTTGCTGATTATTACTGATCATTATTTGCCCTTGAGAAGGCGGTAGGAGGCAGAGTCAGGGATGGCCCTGGCATTGCCCCTGTCCTGGGCCCTGATGGTGTACCTGGGTGTTGAAACGCTGTAGTCCTTTTGGCGAATATGCTTCAACAATGTGGTAAGATATTGGTTGGCAGGGCTTTTACCCAGAAACATTCATTATTAGTTACTTGAAATATTGCGGAGCAGTTTGCCCTAAAATTGATTCTGAATTTCGTTCACTAGGTGTGTCATCAAGATGACCCAATCTATTTCCCACAATTTCCTTCAGATTAGAAATTAACCATCGCACTATTGTCTTTAAATTAGTACAATATAAATTTACATTACTAAAACATTCAAACTGATGATTCAGTAGGTTCGAGCTTTGCTCAAACTCTCCATTTAGCGACACCAAACATTTTTGCCTTTCATTCCTAATGTTTGTGATGTCTGCGTAGCTCCTGCATTGACAACAGAAAACAATTCTTACCCTTCATTCAGTGATATTTGTTGTCGGATGAAGACAAAGACAGTTGGAGCTTAGCTATGGTGACTCCAGTACTCATTGTCCAGGGTCACACTTAAAGGGCAGCTATTTGAACAAGAAATAAAAGGCAATTTTGGCTATGCCTGAGCAACTTTGGCCCTAAATTTATCTCCATGTCTACCTCAGCAGTCCAGTGGGAAAAGGATGTGCTTATTATCATGGGAATGATTTATCTTGCTGATTCCACTACTTTCCTTCCAAGTCCTAAGGTCACCTTGTACCTTTGAGCAGGTGAACCATCTCAAACCTTGTTTCAACAGCCAGATTGGAGTACAACACTAGCAGTGTTGATCTGCTATTTTAATTGGAGGACCTAATTTTCCCCTTACCATTGAGTTGCCAGCATAAGTGTTAGGCGGGGAGGGGGGTCCAATTGGGAGCAAGAGAGTTGCAGGCTCATATATCTATAATTTGATTTCTGGCTTCCTTGTGGAAATGAAGGAGCAGGGTTGGGGCTTCTCCCCCTTCCCTGATAATCTTCACCCCTCACCCCTCTCCACACTCACCATTTCCCTGAATGCTGAGGGACCCCATGCAGCAGAAGGTCCCTGGCTCCACCATTAGGCCTGAACTGCTCCACTCCTGCATGTTGACATTCAGCTGGGTCTCCACTGCCAGTTATGGTCAGCGGCCCAAGCTGTCAAAGGAAAACATTGCCAATGCAACAAATCTACATCTGAGTGCCAGACTTTTTTAAAAATTCATTCTACCAGTTGGCAGGCCAGGAGCTAACAGTGATACACTTGACATTTGCCCTCCTGCAAGCAATTTGCAATTTGTATGGTCTCAAAAGATTTGTCCGAAAAGTATCAGTCAGGTCAGAAATGTGACAGAGCTGTATTTCAGCTCTTTACAACCTCAAGAAACAAAACACAGTGACATATCATTTACAACTGCTGGAAACAATGTTAAGGGTCAAATACCATTCATAATGGATCAGCAGTTCAACAGTGCCAGAGAATCATCAGTTTATTTGCCTGTTTGTTTCTGAACTATGGAGAAAGAAGCTAAAGACATGGGCATTATTTTCTACAGAGAGACAGGAGAGAGTGGACAAGGTCAAACAACCTGGCAAAGTCGGGTTGCGAAGATCATGCCATGTTTAAAAGCACAACTTCACAACCATTTTGCGATTCTGTACTTTCCTGGCAGCAAGTTAAGTTGATAGACAAGCCCTCAGCTGGATGGGAAAACTAGCCACACGAGGCAGGGCAGTTGGTATATTGGAAAAGGACTGAAGTAGTGGCAATCGCAGCATGAGCTAAAGAGAGGTTGTGATCAGCATGAGTAGGAATGCACTCCTACTCCTCCTGACCCACGAGCAGTGGTATAAAGGGCTCGTAGCTTCTAGAGCCACCAGCTTCATTAGCCCTGATGAAGGATTTAAACCCAAAATGTCAACTTTCCTGTTGCTCTGATGCTGCCTGACCTGCCGTGTTCCTCCAGCTTCACACTGTGTTGTCTCTAACTCCAGCATCTGCAGTTCTTGCTATCTCTGATCCATTTCATCTCCATTTTGCAGCATGTTTCCCATACACTTGTTCAAATGTTTTGTGATGTCACAGACACCATTCATTTTCCTGTATCTTGACTCAAACGTTTGCTATTCATGGATGCCCCTCAACATTGAGAAATGCCAAGCTAGTCAGGGTATCACAGCTAAGCCTTATTCTGTTCTCAGACATTTTTCCCTCATCCAGCAAGACTGAGATCAGGAGGTCGGTTATATGAACTTCCCCTATTGGGCACTGAGGCCAATTGCAGTGTGCACACCACCAATCTGGCTGAGACCAGCTAACTCATTGTTCACAGGAAATTAAAGTGATAATGTATCTATCTATGGACCAGGAGGCCTTGATTCAAGTCTCACCTGCTCCAGATGTGTGTCATAATATACATAAACAAGTTGATTAAGAAAAAGCTTATGTACCTTGTGTGATTAACACCATGACCACTAGTTGAGCCCAGTGGTGTTAGATGCATTGCTGTTTATCCTATAGGAAGCTCATTTTGTAACACATGGAAGAGAACATTACACGTACAGGAGATTAAATAGTAACCGTATGGAGTCCTATTGTAACAAGCGGTTAACCAGATGATTAGAGTATAGTATTAAGGATCAAAAGGCGAGCACATAAAGGTGCATAATGGCAGTCATCCACCGAAGAACTAAATTCAAATTTTAAGATTAAAAACCAAAAGAACTGCGGATGCTGTAAATCAGGAACAAAAACAAAATTGCTGGAAAAGCTCAGCAGGTCTGGCAGCATCTGTGGAGGAGAAAACAGAGTTAACATTTCAGGTCTAGTGACCCTTCCTCAGA
>JAHRHZ010000263.1:35664109-35723875 GCA_024137785.1 Ginglymostoma cirratum | reverse complement strand
TTGACCTGCTGTGTTCATCCAGCCCCATGCTTGTTATCTCTGTAGCTTGATGCTTGTCATTGTGTTACAATGACAATCAATCAGAAAGGAGACAGTGTGAGATAACAATGATCGACATTTGCAGCATCAACTTCTGGTTCTGGAGTCAATGCCATACACAGATCCTGGAGATCGAGGCAGTAGAAAATCAAAATTAGCAGGAACACTGCTCGCAGTTCTGAGGAAGGGACACTGGGCCCGAAATGTTAACTGTGTTTTTTCCTTCACAAATGCTGCCAGACCTGCTGAGCTTTTCCAGCAACTTTGTTTTTGTAACAGGAACACTGCCTGAATACAGTTGGGTTTTAGACATACTTCCGGTGCTGAACATCCTGGTAAGTACCCAGAGCAACGAGTACTTCCACCACCGGTGAGCAGACAATAGTATGAGTGCAGCACCATACAGTCATGCTGCATTCTTAATATAGAGTCATAGAGATATATACAGCACGGAAACAGACCCTTCGGTCCAACTCGTCCATGCCGACCAGAAATCCTAAATAAATCTAGTCCCATTTGCCAACATTTGGCCCATATCCCTCTAAACCCTTCCTATTCATTTACCCATCCAGATTCCTTTTAAATGTTGTAATTGTACCAGCCTCCACCACTTCCTCTGGCAGCTCATTCCTTACACGCACCACCCTCTGCATGAAAAAAATTGCCCCTTGGGTCCTTTTTAAATCTTTTCTTTCTCACCTTAAACCTATGCCGTCTAGTTTTGGTCTCCCTCACACCAGGGAAAAAACCTTGTCTATTTACACTATCCATGCCCCTCATGATTTTATAAACCTTACAAGGTCACCCTTCAGCCTCCGATGTTCCAGGGAAAATTGCCCCAGTCTAATTGGCCTCAACCGATAGCTCAAGCCCTCCAACCCTGGCAACATCCTTCTAAATCTTTTCTAATCCATTTCAAGTTTCATAACATCCTTCCTATAGCAGGAAGATCAGAATTGCATGCAGTATTCCAATAGAGGCCTAGCCAATGTCCCGTACAGCTGCAATATGACGTTCCTACTCCTACACTCAATGCACAGACCAATAAAGGCAAGCATGCCAAAAGCTTTCTTCACTATCCTGTCTACCTGTGACTCCACTTTCAAGGAACTATGAACCTGCGCTCCAAGGTTTATTTGTTCAGTAACTCTCCCCATGACTTTACCAATAAGTGTATAAGTCCTGCCCTGATTTGCCTTTCCAAAATGCAGCACCTCACATTTACCTATATTAAACTCTATGTGCCACTCCTCTGTTCATTGGCTCATCTGATCAAAATCCCGAATATGAGATACAGTGAAGGGTTGCATGAGATAAGAGCTCACAAAGAGAAACCCTCCATGAAACTTCCTGAAATTGACACTAAGCTGAGTTTTGGTAAAATTAAGCCATGAGTTTTCATTCTCTAAGTAACTTCCGAAATCTTCTTGCCAATGCTCACTCCATACTAGGGAGGTAAAAATTCTTCCCTATATGTTGTACATAATTGTCAAAGGCATAAAACGTCAGCCTAGATTACATTTTCTGGAAGTTCGATAATAGGTTTTTTATTCATTTTTAAGTTGCATGATTCACTGTCTGGAGCAACGTTATTTGCCCATCGTTGGTGGTAGTGAGCTGCATTCTTGAATTACTGCAGCCCCTGTGGCCCAGGTAAACCCAAAATGCTGTTAGGGAGAGTATTCCAGGATTTTGACCCACCAACACTGAAGGAACAATGATGTATTTCCAAGTCAGGGTGGCGAGGGGTCTGGGGCAGAACTTGCAGATGATGGTGTTCCCATGTAGCTGCTGCCCTTGTCCTTGTAGATGGTTGTAGTTGTGGGCTTGGAAGGTGCTGTCTAAGGAGCCTCAGGGAATTTCTGCTGTGCGTTTTGTATAAGGTACACACTGCTCCTACTGAGCATTTGTGGTGAGGGACTAATTGTAGTCGTGGGGCCAGTAAGCGGGTTAAATTTATGATGGAGAGAAGTTCATTGATGAAACAACTAAAGATGGTTGGGTCAAGGACCTACCCTGAGAAACTCCTACACTGGTATCCTGAAGCTGAGAAGACTGAGTTCCAACAATCACCTTCCATTGTGCTTGGTATAACTTCAATGAACTTCCATTATTTCTAGCTTTGCTAGATCTCACCACTGGAATTCAGCACTTTTGTCAATGTTTAAACTAAGATTGTAATGAGGCGACAAATTGAGTGACCCTGGAGAAACCCAAACCGAGCAGTTTATCTTTAAACAAAATTGCTTGTAGCACTAGTGATGATCCTTTCCATAAGTTTACTCAGGCTTGAGAGTAGACTGATGGGGTGTTAACTGGCCAGGTTGGAATCATTCTGCTTCTTACGCATGAGACTTACAATTTTCCACATTGTCGGGTAGATGCCAATGTGGTAGCTATACTGGAACATCTTGGCTAGGGCCACTACAAGTTCTGGAACATGAGTCATCATTACTATTGTTGGAATGTCATCTGGCCCCACAGCTGGTGCAGTGACCAGTGCCTTCAGTCATTCTTGACATCACATGGATTTGAACCCAGATCCCCTGAGTATTACCTGGGTCTGTGAAATTAGTAAACCAGTGACAATACCACTGTAGCATTGTCCCCCCTGAGACTAACCCTTAATTTTACATAAGTGCTAGTTTTTTCCCCTAAATTTGGCATTCCACTTACTCATACTGATACTTCTCAATTTTATCTCTTTGTCTCTTGAAGTACAGGGAATAGTTCTATGTGCCCCTGCAGGTCTCCAATATCTGATCTAGCTGACTAAGCATCCAGACAAAGTCTGGGAAATTGTTCAGAGCTGTGCATGTTCCAACTTACATGTGTAGACAGGACTTCCACTGTAGTTATAGTACAATAAAGCCAGGAGAGTGGGAACAGTGCCAATTAATTTCTCGGCCAATTATGTAAGCAACATGTTCAACCATTAAAACCGAACCCAATCCTGTCTAGTCCTGATGTCCTCATGCTTGCACTTTACATTGCAGATTGCATCAGGTCAATCAGGTATTAGTGCTCAAACTTACAGAATGCCCACAATCACGAGATCTCTGAATTTTCCTCTACCTCTTAACTTGGTTTCGCTTTTAGAATCAAATAATGTGCACAGCGCAAGAGGAGGCCATTCAGTCTGTTGTGTCTGCGCCAGCTCTCTGCAGGAGCAACTCAACTTGTTCTATCAGACAAGTGTTAGAGTTCAACTACATCCTGCTGCCTCAGTACTTCCAGAAACTCACTGCTACAAGTCCGGAAATAGCTGGCTGTTCAGCAACGAAAGGAAGAGGAGACATGAATAAAAGGATAGGAGCCCAGAAGACTGCCTTTATTAATGTTTGACAAAGTTCTCCATGAGTCAAGCAACCTCTAAAAGGGCTAATGCAGTAGAAAATTACTGTGGATGCTGGAAATCAGAAATAAAACAAAAATGTTGGAAAAATTCTGCAGGTCAGGAAGCCTCTGTAAAGAAAAACAAAATTGGCATTTCAAATTGATGACTTTTTATCAGATTAGTATCAGACATATTAGAGTGTGAGATGAGCCCTCTAACAGAAGTGGTGTCTCTGATATTCTCCTTCTGCTGCCCTGGGATACACCACCACCATTCTCCTGGCAGCCTCTAGTATTAATATTGGTAGCAGCAGGTAGCCATATCGCAGAGCTGTCTGGCCTCTGGCTGTGTGCTCCTTTGCTTTGGAAACAGAAGCAGAGCCAGCTGGATGCAAAACTGGTTATCCCCAGGCAAGTTACCATTACATTCCACTGCTAGATAACTCCATTTCAGGTGGAAAAGCAATAGACCAATCCTCGGATGCTGTCTGTCCAGCCCCACATTTATTGTCTCTAGCTTCCAGTATCTGGGGTCCTTACTGTCAGCAAATAAAGTGTGTTGCTGTATACAAACAAAATAAGGAATGTGGTGCCTTCCTTCTCAAGTTAGGATGTTGGGACGTTGAAAATATGTCAGCATTTACAATAGATTCTTGACAGTATGTTAAATGAATTGGAAGCTGAAGTTAGTGTTTAAAAAATGTGATAATTTAAGAAATATTTAGATGTGAACTTAAAGAGAGTAGTAGATGGGTGTATTCAATTGGGACAAATGTTCTTTTTCATCAACAAGTATCTCCTGAACCCAAAGAATCGCTAATGTTTGGTCTGGACTCAGTACTATCTGACTTCCTGTTGTATGCAGTGTATAGTATTCAGAAAGTGCAACTGTATGGAATGGGTATTAATTATTAGCTTTTATATTATTCTGCACTCTCCTTTTTTTTGCAAGTTTGCCTAAACAACCTCAGGGTTGGTGGAAAATAATCTCCCATGTGAACCCAGGTGAATGAGTTTGTTTGTAATAATTGACAAGCCTGGAGCTGTGTCATCAGTTGATGATCCTTTCAGCAACAAGTGTAGTCCTGTCAACAACATACTGGTTAATACTCCGCTCAAATATAACAATTCAACAGAATGGCTGCAAACATAATTATTGCTATTAACAAGACAACAATGAATATGGCTTTGAATTAACAAAGTTAAATGATATCATTCTAATTTGTAAATGGTTATGAAGTAATGTAAAAATAAATAAAATTACTCTTTTGCTGAGTCTTAAGAGTTGAAAACCTGATTTAATCTTAAATGGCATAATTGATTTATTCTACATTAGGTTCTAGATTGATTGTAAGGATGAGGCTTTGTCTTATAAAGAGAGATTGGCCTGTTTATGCCTATACTCTCTGGAGCTTAGAAGAATGAGAGGAGACCTCATCGAGGTATCTAAGATGCTAAAGGGGAATGATAAAGTAGGAGTAGAGAGAATGTTTCCATCTAGAAAAAGAGATCAGGATTAGCAGATTTCAAACAGAGATGAGGAGAAATTGCTTCTCTCAAAGGGTTGAGAACATGTGGCATTCATTACCCTACAGTGTGGTGGATGCCAGGACTTTGAGTTAATTTAAGGAGGAGATAGACAGACAGATTTTTTTTAGTAATGATTAAAGAATCCCTACAGTGTGGAACCAGGCTAGTCAACCTATCTAGTTCACACCAACTCCCTGCATCCCACCTAGACCTATCCCCCACCCTATCTATGTAATCCTGCATTTCCCATGGCCAATCCATCTAACCTAGACATCTTTGGATAGTGGGAGGAAACCAGAGCACCCTAGAGGAAAGCCACACAACATGGAGAATACACAAACTCCACACAGACAGTTACCCGAGGCTGGAATTGAACCCTTGTCCCCTGGCACTGTAAGACAGTAGTGCTAACCACTGTGCCACCATGCTGCCCTGCTGAGCCCCTGTGCCAATGAGTTGAAGGGTTATGGGGAGTGGACAGGAAAGTGGAGTTGAGGTCAGGATGAGATCAATCATAATTGTACTCCTTTTCCCAGTTCTTATGTACTGCAGCCTGTGACCACTAGCCTACCTTAACTTAGAGCAGAACAATTTTATCTGTAACACGCTTACATAGCAATTAAAGGAGGGTTTTTGCTTTCCTTTGCACCCAGTTATTTAGGTGCATTGGGCACAGTGGGCATAGAGGTTCATCCATTTAGTTCCAAGTCATGAATATACTCAGAATGCAGTGCACTCTCTGGGCTAAACCCTCTGGGGCCGCAGGAATGGGCTGGGAACTGGGGGTGGGGATAAATTGAGAGGGAAGATGGATGTGGAGGCAACTGGGGGTAGAATACTCATTGCTTTCTCACCACCATGGCATTCTGTTTGAAATGAGAAGGATAACACTTTACATTAGCGGGTTCTTTCCTGCTGCTGCTATCTCTCTAAGAGCAGCCTTTCCCATGCAGGAAGACTGGCTACTAAGCCCTAGAGCCCTGCAGCAGTCCATTAACATCAAGCTACAGTGAAAGCCAGTCAAGACTCATTCAAGTAATTGAGGCTCAGTTTTCCAACTGTTTTCCAAGTAACAGCAAATTCCAGGCCTATTTTCCTAGGTGTAGGAGGCACATATCCATTATGCAAAGTCATAAACGATACTGGAGGTTTGAACTTAAAGACCAAAAGTATTGGAGAAACTCAGTAAATCTGGCAGCATGACACAGAGTTAACATTTTGAGTTTAATATGATTCTTTTTCCAAGCTGAAAGGGGCTGGAAAATTATGTTTTCTTCATACTGTGGATAATGGAGGAGGAGAGCAGATGAGGAGGGTACCCAGGGAAAAATGCAAAGGGAGTGCTAAGGATAGGAAAGGAGAGTTATAGATGAGGAATAGTTGATAATGGTAGGTGTAAACAGTTGAAAATATGTCTAATAAGAGCAAACCCCTTCAAACAGGACACTGGGAGGGCCAGCAGAGAGGCTGTACAATCAAAATGGAGAAAAACTCATGGTCTGAAATTGTCAAGGACGTAAGGTACCTGAGTGACAACTGAGATGTTGTTCTTCCAGCTAGTGTCGAGCTTCACTGGAACATTGCAGCAGAGCTAGAACATAAAGGTTAGCGAGTGAGCAAGATGGTGCATTGAAATAGCAAGCAAATGGAATGTCAGGATCATTCCTACGGAGACAATGGAGGTTTTCCACAAGGTGTTCACCCAGTCTGCATTTGGTCTCACCAACATAGAGGGAACTGCATTGTGAGCAGTGAATAAAGTAGACTCGGTTGAAGAAAGTAGAAGTAAACTGTTGTTTCAACTGGAAGGTATATTCGAGCAGTGAGAGGGAGGAGGTTACAGGGCCAATGTTACTTAAGAACATAAGAACCAGAAGCAGGAGTAGGCCATCTGGCCCATTGAGCCTGCTCCACCATTCAATGAGATCATGGCTGATCTTTTGATGGACTCAGTTCCACCTACCTGCATGCTCCCCATAACCTTTAATTCCTTTACTCTCCAAAAGTCTCCCTATCTTTGCCTTAAAAACTTTCAACAAAGTAGCCTTAACTGCTTCACTGGGCAGGGAATTCTATAAATTCACAATGCTCTGGGTGAAGAAGATCCTCCTCAACTCAGTCCTAAATCTGTTCCCCGTTATTTTGAGGCTGTGTCCCCTAGTTCTGGCTTCAGCTGCCAGTGGAAACAATCTCACTGCTTCTACCTTATCTATTCCCTTCATAATTTTATACGTTTCTATAAGATTTCCTCCCCCGCCCCAATTCTTCTAAATTCCAATGAGTGTAGTCCCAGTCTACTCAATCTCTCCTCATGAGCCAGTGCCTTCAACTATGGAATCAACCTAGTGAATCTCCTCTGCACTCCCGCCAGTGCCAGTGCATCCTGTCTCAAGTAAGGAGACCAAAGCTGCATACAACACTCCAGGTGTAGCCTCACCAGCACCCTATACAGCTGCAGCATAGCCTCCCTGTTTTTAAACTCCATCCCTCTAACAATGAAGGACAATATTCCATTTGCCTTCTCAATTACTTGCTGCACCTGCAAACCAACTCTTTTCGATTCATGCACAAGGACACACAGATCCTTCTAAGTGGCAGCATGCTGCAATTTTTCACCATTTAATTAATAGTCAATTTTACTGCTATTCCTCCCAAAATGGATGACCTCACATTTATCAACATTGTGCTCCATCTGCCAGACATTCGCCCGCTCACCAAACCTATCTGTATCCCTTTGCATTTTCTGTGATTACATGTGCAATGGGATGGTTGGTGATGAAGTGTTAAAAGTAATGGTGGAGTGGGTGGCTGGGGTGGTGCAAATGATCCCAGATCAATGCTGACAGGGGAGGGGAAGAGTAGTTGATGATGGCACCCAGCTGGAAGTGGCAGAAATAGCAGAGAATGATTGTTTCAATGTGGAGGCTAGTGGCGTGACAATTTAAAATGAGGATAAAACAAAAAAAATCCCAAAGAACTGTGGATGTTGGAAATCAGAAATGAAGACACAATTTACTGGAAAAACTCAGCAGGTCTGGCAGCATCTGTGCAGAGAAAGCAGAACTGACATTTCAAGTCCAGTGACCCTTCTTCAGAACAATAAGGGGTATCATATTTTTGGAAGAGAGGACAGGAGTGCAAGAAACTGTTTGGACACGGCTGACAGCCCTGTCAATGAAGCGGGGAGGATTTGTTTAGTGGGAGAGGCAAGTCCTTATTTCGGGGAAAAGGAGACCCATGTTTACAGTGCCCCTGAGGAAGGTGGCATCATCAGAACAGATGCAATGGAGTCAGAGGAATGGGAGAATGGAATGGAGTCTGTAAGGATGAGCAAGGGCAATTTCTGTTCTAAGGGTGAATAAATCCCCACTCCATCAACAAGAGATCTTTGATTTCCATACAGGAAGTAAAAAAAGTCAATTCAACCCATCTACTCATGATCGCTCATCCCGCTAGGTCTTGCTTCATTGGTATCTGAATTCCAATTACTTATCTAAATAAAAATCTATAAGCCTCAGTATTGACACTGATGTATTGCAAGTGAAGCGTAACTGTCGAGTTTAAATTATTGTCTTTTGATAGCTTTTGTACGTTTCTAATGTCAAGACCAGATCCTAAGCAAGGTATTCCTGATAGACTCACAGGTGAGGAGAAATAAACTGACACTCCTTCTTTATTCACCGAATGCCTCAGTTGGTTATAACAAGGTTAATTTATAAAGAATTCTCCTCCTTTGTGGATAACCTTCACCCAGAACAAATGAAATGATGTTTTGAATGAAGGCAACTTGACTAGATATTCTTGAGTTAACAAAAACTGACTTTATTCATTACTAAGTGCAAGAACAAAATGGATTGAAACACATACACATGGACTAGAAATGAGAAGTGATTCCAAAAGAAAAAGGTAAGAGCTAAAAGATATACAGGTCAGTTGAGAGATTAAATAGTGGATATTGATAGTTGAGCAATCAATTTCAGGATTCCTTTGACAGTTAGTTGAAATGCTTTTATCCTGTTTCCTTTCGACAGCACTGGCTGGCAGACTTCCAGCAGTCAGTCAGAGTGTCCTGAACCCTTAAAGTCAAAAATCACACGACATCAGATTATAATCCAACAGCTTTATTTGAAGACACAAGCTTTCAGAGTCTCACTCTTTCTTCAGGAGGTGTCAGGACACCTGAAGAAGGAGCAAGATTCCGAAAGCTTGTGTCTTCAAATAAAGCTGTTGGACTAAATCCTGGTGTTGTGTGATTTTTGACCTCGTCCACCCCAGTCCAACAACTAGCACCTCCACATCTTAACAGTTATTGCAGTGGTGAAAAGTGGGTGGTTCTTTATCCGTGACCTTCACAGCACAGAGGCACTGAACTCTAACTAGTACATAAGTCCTCAGCCCGCTAGCCCACCTTCTTCCACTGGCTCACAAACTGGCTTTTAATGCCTGTTTTTGTGTATTTTTGAAAGTGGAAGATACAAAACATGCATCTTGCCCAGACTCCCCACAAGGAGCTCAAACAGTTCATCCACTTCACCAACACCTTCCACCCCAACCTTAAGTCCACCAGGACCATCTCCAATACCTCTCTCTCCTTCCTGGACCTCTCTGTTTCCATCTCTGGCGATCACCTGGAAATCGATATCCATTTCAAGCCTACCGACTCTCACAGCTACCTCAAATACACCTCCTCCCACCCACCTTCCTGCAAAAAGGCCATCCCCTATTCCCATTTCCTACTCCTCTGCCACATCTGCTCCCGAGATGAGGCACTCCACAACCGGACATTCCAGATCCCCTCGTTTTTCAAGGACCGCAACTTCCCCTCCACAGTGATCGAAAACGCCCTCAATCGTGTCTCTCGCATTTCCCGTAACTCATCCCTCACACCCCCTCCCCCCGCAATAACAACCAAAACAGGATCCCCCTCGTCCTCACGTACCACCCCACCAACCTCTGAATCCAATGCATCATCGTCAACATTTCCGCCATCTGCAATCTGACCCCACCACCAAAGACATTTTTCCCTCCCCACCCTTATCTGCTTTCTGGAGGGACCACTCTCTCCATGACTCCCTTGTCCACTCCACACTCCCCTCCAGCCCCACCACACCTGGCACGTTTTCCTGCAACCGCAGGAAGTGCTACACCTGCCCCTACACCTCCCCCGTCAACCCCATCCCAGGCCCCAAGTAGACTTTCCACATCAAGCAGATGTTCACCTGCACATCTGCTAATGTGGTATACTGTATCCGCTGTTCCCAATGTGGCCTCCTCTACATCAGGGAAACCAAGCGGAGGCTTGTGGACCGCTTTGTGGAACACTTATGCTTGGTACGCAACAAACGACTGCACCTCCCAGTCACAAACCATTTCAACTTGCCCTCCCACTCCTTGGACAACATGTCCATCCTGGGCCTCCTGCAGTGCCACAACGATGCCACCCAAAGGTTGCAGAAACAGCATCTCATATTTAGCCAGGGAATCCTGCAGCCCAATGGTATCAAAGTGGATTTCACAAGCTTCAAAATCATCCCTCCTGCTACTGCATCCCAAAACCAGCCCAGCTCGTCCCTGCCTCCCTAACCTGCCCTTCCTCCCACCTAATCACTCCTCCTACCTCAAGCCCCACCCCCATCTCCTACCTACTAGCCTCATCCCGCTTCCTTGACCTGTCCGTCCTCCCTGGACTGACCTATCTCCTCCCTAACTCCCCACCTACACTCACCTTTACTGGCTCCAACCCCGTCTCTTTGACCTGTCTGTCTCCTCTCCACCTATCTTCTCCTTTATCCAACTTCTATCCGCCTCCCCCCTCTCCCTATTTCTTTCAGAATCCCCTTCCCCTCTCCCATTTCTGAAGAAGGATCTAGATTTGAAACGTCCATTTTCCTGTTCCTCTGATGCTGCTGGGCCTGCTGTGTTCATCCAGCTCTACACCTTGTTATCTCTTGCCAGACTGCTGTCTTTTCTCCTATCATGATTACAGTCTGAGATAACTCCCAGGAGATTACAGAGCAGTTTGTAGTGCATTTTTCCCTTTTCAGTCTACACTTTTGAAGCTTCTTTGACACTTCATCAGGTGTGATGGCCCAGGGTCTTGCTATCTCTCCAGATGGCCACTGAATTCACAACCAAATCACCTTGGATGTTTGATTTTTCTAAAGAAAAAGAGCACGAGTGATGAAAAGTTCAATATGTTCATAAGTACTTCAAGACTTCTCTGTCATCTTGACACCACGTAAGTTCCCATTCTGCTCAGGATGTTTCCTTAGTTTACCAATAGCATCTGCACCTATCATTCTGGGAATTCTGTACTGAAAACAAAAAATGCTGGAGATCACAGCGGGTCAGGCAGCATCCATGGAGAGAAAGCAAGCTAACATCTTGAGCCTAGATGACTCGTCATCTCCTTTGCTAGAAACAGCTGCTGCATTATAGAACCAGCTTTTCTTTGGGAACTTATGTTGTCTTTCAGGGTCTAAAAAAGAAGTTGCGGATGAATGAGGAGAGGCAAACTTAAGGACAGAAAACTGAAGAGCATGTGAGCCGAGTATGTGCCCTTCCAGGCTTGATTTTACTGCATTTGCTGTTGTCAGTTACTCTGACATCCCCAGTTTTCAAGAAAGCTTCACCTGATGGTGAGAATCTTCTGTTCTGCAGTCTAGGTTAGAACATAGAACAATACAGCGCAGAACAGGCCCTTCGGCCCTCGATGTTGCGCCGACCTGTGAACTAATCTAAGCCCATCCCCCTACACGATCCCATCATCATCCATATGCTTATCCAAGGATGGGTTAAATGCCCCTAGGTTCAATGCCAAGTATGGAAATGAGTGTAATTTTGGCTTTTCTTATGCAATTATACAATTCTCAGCTAATAGGGATGTAGAATAGTTTGCCGAATGGCAGGCAGTCCACACTTTTCAGAATCAAGGGTCCTGAAACAATCCCAAAGAACACCCATTCGTTCAGTGCCAGTCAGGAACATCACTCAGTCTCTTCACACTGTCAGCCAAACATTCTGTCCTCTTCCACACTTCCTCAGCCAACCTGCTTCCCAACTCCCCAACGCCTTCCAGACACATCCCCACTACCCCCCACATTCTTCAGACAGACGTCCACCCTTGGCCAGCCTTCTTGACCCATGCCCATTCTTAATCATGCATGGCTTTGGTGAATCTTCCCCAAACAGCACGAGCAGCACGGGCAAATCACTCCAAAACCAAGCTACTGCAGTACCTTCCTGCTGCGTTCCTCTTAAACATAGCCATATTGCTGGAGATATTCTTGGAGAAATTCATTGGGAAGGGGTAACTTGATGCTGGCACACTGGCCTTTTAATGTGCATTCATGAGATCCAAAAACATGCAAAAGGCCTTCCTGACTGTTGCCGTTGGAGAGTTTGGCCTGCCTGTTCTTAATTGTATCTGAATTGCAAGCTTGCATCGTGTCATCAGGAGCTTGAGATTTTGCAATTAAGAACCCCTGCTTTCCTTGCTTCCTGTTTTCAGGAATAACACAGGATTCCTTCCCATTGTTTAGTAGTAGTATGTGGACAGAACAACATCAGGTTGCTATAAACTCAGGCTTACCAGTAAACGTGAAAAGCAGTGTTCCCACCAAAGTATTGCATGCAAGTTGGCATTTCAGGAATATTTGTTGACCTTTCTTCATTGTCTGCCTCAGAGGGACACATGCAGGAGTCACTCTTGAGATCAGCTAACTCACAATTATTAGGACATTAAATGTTTGGTCTTTTTGATCTTTAGGGCTGAATAACACACTAGGTGTGCTCTTTTAACCTCTGATGTCAGTAGCACATGGAATACTGCCTCTTAATCAGGACAGCACACTTTTATACAATTCCTACAGAATTCCTATAGATATAAATCTAGAAAAATAGAGTGAAATGAGCTTTAAATCAAAATAACATGAACCTACTGTTCAGAGTTCATAGATTGAAGTTTTTTTTATACTTTGACATTATGGGATTGGCGCTGGCTGGGCCAGCATTTGTTTCCAATCCCTAAATGAAATTGCAAAGATGGTGTTGAGCTGCCTTCTTGAACCATGACAATCTTTCAGAGGTAGGTACATTCACAATGCCACTAGAGAGGGAGTTCCAGCATTTTGACCAAGGGACATGGAAGGAACAATGATATTTTTCAAGTCTGGATGGTACATGATTTGGCAGGGAATTTGTGAGTGGTGCTTTTTCCTTGAATTTGCTGTACTTGTCTTTCAAGGTCATGTTTTTGGAAGCTGCTGTCGAAGGAACATTGATGAGTTGCCGACTGATATGAATGCTCATCTGAATGTGGAGAGCCCAGTTTGAAACCGGCCAACTTTTAATGGTCATGAACAAAAAAAGGAATATATCTGGCCATTTGCGTGGAATCTGCTTGTTGATGAAATGGAAACATAAAACTTTCCATCACTTAATGTACTTCTGAGCCATAAATAATCACAACTATAAGCAATTATAACTTGCTGAGTTTGCACAGCTGTTAAATTGGTTTATTATTTCTGATTTAAGTGCCTTTATACACGTGTCTTCCTGCTTCTGCTACATTCACCGCAGTTAGAATCAAACAAATGTAAGACAAGGCATAAACAGAGTAACCCTTCTAGGGAGAGGCCATGCAGGAAATATACAACTGTGAAACTCTTCAAAATTTTTTTAACAGTATTGTTGTTGTGGAAAATTGAAAGTGTGCCTAGCAATCCTTATGTTACCTCAGAGTTCCAGAGCAGAACTATTCTCAACCTTATTCAGGTTTTCTATTAGTTCTGATGCTGAACTATGTTTCACCCAACTCTATTATCTCTTCCAGGACTCCCGAAGTTGATGGAATCCTAAAGGTTTGTACATCAGAAGACAAAAAGTCTCATAACTTAGTCATTCCTTAAACATCCAGATAAGAATAAAATACCAGATACTTGTGTCTAGAATTATAAATTACAAGTATTAGGAGGTAATGGTGAACTTATTATGATCCCAGGTTACAAAAGCTAGTATTTCTTTAGCCATATTCGTCAATGGAACTTGCCAATTTCAACAAGTCATTTTTTTATAACAGGTCATACTTTTCCAATCTATTCAATATAATCCTCCAATTGTAGAATGAGATATGAATCCACCTTTATTACTGAACAAACTGTGTAATTATCTGTGCACAATCATTGAGATCCATCTGGCTTTGGCACCATCATAACAGATGACTTCAGCAGCTTTGACACAGTTCAATAACGTCATTGTCCATTAAGAGAATTTAATCTCTTCACTCACTTTGGCTCAGTTCACTGAGTTGAGTCCGGAAAGATGTTGGCTTATAGGCAAGCCAAATGTTGGCTTATAGGCACCCCATTCCATACATTAGCATTATGTATTGCCATGTTTTTCCTAACCTAATTGCACAAATCAATGTAAGAGTCTTATATCTTTTGTAAGTCACCTTAGTAATTTTCTGGGAAAAATTCCATCTAATGTTTTAGCACTGTCATGTTAACTAACCTGATTACCGGAGAGACAACTTCTGAATTTTCAACTTTCGATTCATTTTCGAATTGCTCTGATATTTTTCTTTCACTCGTTATTTCTTTCACCACTTTAAATACACCTCTGTCCTGATTATCCTTCCAGCCGTAGTATTATAGCATTGTTTGAACATATTAACGTGACGCATTTGCTGATTTTTGTCCTGACTGGAGTACTCACCGCATAATTCACCTCATTTTGATTCTGTTTTGATAATTTCACTTTGATGTTTCATTTTGATTTGATAAGGTCCAGTGAAATTCACCTTTAATTGTTCCACAGAGACAGGAAGCAATACCAACACTTTGTCTCCAACTGAAATAGTTCCAAGCTTGGATATTTTATATCTGCACTAATTTTCATGTTTCATGAGCATTTTCAAGCGCTTTATTGCCTGCTTACAAGTATTAGTTAGTTTCCCATGAAGGTCGTTAATGTAGTTAGTTTCTGAGCTTCGGTTTAAAGATTTTCTTCAAATAATTTAAGGGATCCTCTCACCCTATGTCCATATATCAGTTCAAAAGTCCTGTGACTCATTAAAGGCATCCCTAATGGCGAACACTAGCAGTGGAATTCCTTTATCCCAATCGTTGGGACATTTCTGACAATGACCTCTAATCAAGCTGGGAAAACGCAGTAGACCATCAGCCTTCGAGCAGCAGGAAAGTCAAAGTTTCAGGCCAAAACCCTTCGTCAGGACAGGGAGGGGAAGGGAAGCTCAGGAGTAAATAGAGGGAGGGAAGTGAGGCTGGGGTAAGAATAGGTGGGATGGTGATAAGTGGATGCAAGTAGGGGGTTATTGTGGTTGGTCAGTGGGAAGGGCAGAATGGATAGGTGAGTAAGAAGATGAACAAAATAGGTCAGTTCGAGAGGTGAGGAGGAAGGGGAGGGCTGGACATGGAATAAGGCTGGGGGTGGAGGAACTTCGAAGCTGGTGAAGTCAATATTTAGGCCATTGTGCTATAAGCTCCCTCGGTGAAATATGAGGTGTTGTTCCTCCAGTTTACATTTGGCCTCTTCCCTCCATCCAAGGCCCCAAACAATCCTTCCAGATCCAGTAGAGCTTTACCTCCACTTCATCCAACCTAATCTACTGTATGCGTTGCTCCCGATGTGGTCTCCTCTATATCTGAGAGACCAAAGGCAGACCCTGCGACTAGTTCACAGAGCAACTGCACTCTGCATACATCAACCAACCTGACCTTCCTGTTGCCATTTTAATTCCCCCTCCCACTCCCCTGGTCACATGTCCATCCTTGGTCTCCCCCACTGTCAGGATGAGACTAAATGTCAACAGGAAGAACAACACCTGATATTTTGCCTTGGAGTTTACAGCCCAATAGCCTCAATATTGACTTCACCAGCTTCAAAATCCCCCCGTGCCCAGATTTATGCCATGTCCAGCCCTACTCCTCCTCCCTGACCTCCCTGACCTGACCTGTCCTGTCCTGTCCATCTTCCTATACACCTATCTTCTCCACCCTTCCAACTGAACAATCACAATAATCCCCTACCTGCACCTACTTATTACCATCCTACCTACCCTTCCCCCAGCACCACTCCCCTCCCTCTATTTATTTCTGGGCTCCTGTCCCCATCCCCAGTCCTGACTAAGTGTTTTGGCCCGAAACATTGACTTTCTTGCTCCTCGCATGCTGTCTGACCTGCTGTGCTTTTCCAGCTCCACATTAATGACTCTGGCTTCTAGCATCTGCCATCCCTACTGTCTCCGAATGACCTCTGATCATTCCCTTTAAAGTTTGAAGTCGTCTTTGTAATACCACTTGAGATGGTGGATCATATGTTAATAGTTTTATTCTCAAACTAGTCATTATTTCATTGGAATACTCGTGACATAAAGTTTGAACCCTTATCCGATTGTATTTCTTTGGGTAAGCCATGTCTTGTAAAATGTTGAACTGCTATTCCATTTTCACTGTAATATTCCCCAAAGCCATTGTCTCCCAAAATGTTGATGTAGTGTCCATAATTGTTAAAGGATACTGATTCTCACTCCAGGTTTTAGTCTGGGGTCCTCTACCACAACTGGTGTACTGTTTCATGGCCACTCTACTTACAGAAGGATGTTAATGCATTGAAAGCAATTCAGAGAAGGTTTACTAGCCTAATACCTGGAATTAGCAGATTACCTTGTGAGGACAGGTGGGACAGATCATTTATCCTCTTGAGTTTAGTGGAGTCAGAGGTGATTTAATCGAAACATAAAAATTCTGAGGGGACTTGACCAGATAAATGTAGAAAGCATGTTTCCTCTCAAAGGTCACAATTTAAAAATTAAAGGCCACCAATTTAAGACAGAAATGAGAAAAACAAATCTCTGAGAATTGTGAGTCTTTGGAATTCCCTTTATCAAAAAGGCGGCAATGCAAAATCTTTAAATAGTTTTTAATGCAGATTACTAAGAGGATGAAAGATTATTGAGGCTAGCAGGAATGTAGAACTGAGGTTAAAAATCAGATCAGCCTTGATCTTATTGAATGTCGTAGCAGGCTGGAAGGCCTGAGTGCCCTGCTCTTGTTTCTTGTGTATCTCCAGCACTCTCTGTTTGTGCTTCAAAACAGTTTCCAGTTGGATTCAGGTTCCCCATCTCCCTCAGCTGGAGGGTTTCTGAGCTCTGAATAATGGAAATGTAAATAATTACTGTTTAAATATAAAGAACGGAACTTTCTTTAAATAGTAAAATTAGGAAACTGCCTCTCCAGGTGTGTGTCTCGGACAGCCAAAGCTGCCACAATTAAAACAAAAACATAATCTTTCCCAGCAAGTTGTGTTTGGGTTTGATCTCCTAATCCTCACCTTCCCGATTTGGTTAAGAGTCTCCATTCCAACCTTTCCCCCAACAACGCCTTATTTCCACAAAATGTACTGATATCAATTGGAAGCAAGTTCCAATCCACTCTATTAGCCGGTGTAAACGTTGATCAGTCCTTTTGTCTCTGTGCTATACTGATCTACATGAAACAAAAAGATGCCAAATTTGAATCCCAATTTGGCCTGAGTTAGGCCATCTCAGCCAGAGCAGAGGTCAGGCTCTGCAATTTGCTGCAATAGTTTGGCATTAAGGAAGGAAAAGATTAGCCAGAATGGCGGTGCTGCTAATTGCACAGGACACCTCCCTACAGTTGCAGGTTCAGGAAGACTGGTGGAGAAAGATCACATTCAGTCATGAGCCTGAATGACACACTGGGATTGGGATCCCCACACCCCAGAGTACAGTTTGAGTGTGAGGCCACCCTTTGGCTGGATTGCCTGCTTTAACTTTTCACATGATGGCCCTTTAGTGAGTATGACGTCTGTCCATCTCCAAGAGGCCATGCTCCCTTTCCCAAAGAACCAACCACCAACAGGAGCCACGACGGAGTGGTGGCCAGGCTAACAGGACCTGATGAGGGACTCTGTGAGGCATTTTGGATAACGAATGGAGGAGGGTAGACGTGGGGAGGTTAAACTGTGTGGGGTTGGCGAGAGGGCAAGGGATAAAGCCTTTTAATGGCACAGGGGTTCTGGGAATAAGGCAACACCTATACTCCCCCACCACATCACTGGCCAGCCCTCCACCTAATTAAACCTGCTTGGCTACAAGTTGGCCTCAGGCCTCTCCCCTACCCCACATCAGAGCAATGGCAGTGGGGTGGCAGCCCTCATATGGAGCATTCATTGCTCGCTGTGGGGCCTCAGATTGAGACTCGACCAGGCAACCTCCTCAGTAGCTCCCCGGCCAACGACAATATAATAGACTGGGCCAGAACACCATATTTGGCGCAGCACCCTAACCTATGGGTACACCCTCCTGCTTGCCCACCTGTGGGTGGCCTGTATGATTCCGTTGGTGGTGTTCCACACAATCAGCTGATCTGTTAGCTTCAGAGGAGGGTTGCTATATTGACACCTAGTTTAAAATCTCTCAGTTATGTTCGAGAGCTGTGTCTTCTCATTTTGGAAAACAGTGGGGATATGACTGGGGTATTTAAAATTATGAAACAACAAAGCTATGTTGGCGTGGGCGTTAGATAAATAAGGACTCGTTCAGGAATATCTGTATGTAATTTGAGTGAGCACAGAGCAAGAGTAGATACCAGGAGTTTCTGTGGTCACAGAGGGTTATTGACCTTGATAAGAAGTTGCCTACATGTTTTTGTGTTCAACTTCACCTCGTATCCTAGTTTAGAAAGAGGCTTGACAATTTCCTGGCCAAAACAGAAACAAAGTTGCTGTAAAAGCTCAGCATGTCTGGCAGCATCTGTGAAGGAAAAAACAGGGTTAATGTTTCGGGTCCGGTGGCCCTTCCTGGCTGACATCAGTGAGTATGAAAGGATGTATGAAAGATGTTGGGGAGCATGAATCATCGTCGCACTGACCTTGAGCAACTTGTTTGGATGGCCCTCAGGGGTATTTCTCAGTAAATCTTTTTCGCCCGGAATTAGCCAAGTTATTTTGTAAAATATGTGTCATGTTTTGCTCCTCCAAAGATATGACATAGCTACTGCTGCTGCTGTGGAGGGGCTGGAACATTCTAAGTTTCATCATTGCGATGTGACAGCATGGATCAGGTCCATCTTTACTTCACAGTTATTTTCTGTAGGACTTTCAGAGAGACAACAACTTAAAACATTGAGGGGTAAGGTGAAGTCAACTGTTCAAACTTGGAAGATCCTGTCAACAAGAAGCTTTCCATGATTTTTCAGTATTTGGAATCATGGCAAGCTGTATGGTCAACATCAGTGAAATCAGTCTCCAGTAAGGGAGAAATGCTTTGACAAGAAAACTGGGAGGAGAAAAGAAAATTTAAAGAGGAAATAAATACGAGGCCTGCAATATTTGTGTTTCTGGAGACCTTGAACTTTGCAGTTCAGCCACAAGACAAACAGGAAGGTCTGTAACATTCTAATGTTTAACCAAACACAGGCTCTCTGTTGCCTGGAGATGAGAGCTGTAGCTCAATTTGACCTTTACTATTACTCTGGAAGTAAATTTATAACAAGCCTTAATAGTGATACAAAATCCATTATTTCAAAATAATGAGATTGAAATGGGGTTCGTAATGCTATTGTTTGATTGCTATAGATGCCATTCAGGGAAATAAAGTTGTCCAATATGCACATTTACACTTTTGCCATGTCACAGAGAATACTGATTTGATAAGAACAAAAATACATGCAGCTAAGAGTACGCAGAGCAAACTGATCATGCTGCTAGTCAGTCTGCAAGGCTGATTGTACAGCTCCTGGGCCATTTTTGGAGCTCAACACAGCAGCGGAACAGATAGCTGTGTTCTTTCATAGGGCCAGATTTTAATGGAGTTGTACAGAATCGGCAGAATTTTTAAAATGGCAGCCAGAGTTTCACTAGAAATCAGCTAAGTGTCAATTTTTATTTGGTTTGGGAGGTCTTCTCTCTGAGGCTGAGTGAGATTCCTCATGCCATTCTCTGAAACTCACCTGATTCCCTTTGTACCACGCCACAATGATTATTCTATCTTCCACTCGTCCTAGTTTCTGTATCACCAGAGGAGGAAGTGCTCATCAATGCCAGGACTGCCCAGGGCTCCTGGCACTGGTGTCATATTTAAAGCCAAGCCAGGTCCCTAATCGAGTTCTGCCAACTAGGAATTTCTCCTCGCTGCGCACATAATGGGAGGGGAGCCAAAAACAAATGGCTGTAAAGGTTGCTTGGCTGAATGTTCACTGCAAATAGATGCACACATAGAACATAGAGCAGAACAGCACAAGAACAGGTCTTTCAGCTCACCATGTCTATGCCAACCATGATGCCATTCTAAACTAATCCGGTCTGCTTGCAAATGGTTCATTTCCCTGTAGTTCCTGCCCATTCATGTACCTGTCTAAGTGCTTCTTAAACATTGCTATCTTACCTGTTTCTACTGCCTTCCCTGGCACCTACCACCCTTTGTGTAAAAAGAAGTACCTTGCATATCTCTTTTAAACTTTCTCCCCCTCACCTTAAACCTGTGCCTCCTCTCTTTGGCATTTCCACCCTGGAAAGAAAAAGATACCAACTATCCACCCTATCCATGTCTTTCAAAATTTTATATACTTCTAAGAGGTCATTCCTCAGTCTCTGACACTCTAGTCGAAACAATCCAAGTTTGTCCAACCTCTCCTTATAGTTAATTCACTCCAGTCCAGGAAACATTCTTGTAAACCTCTTTTCCCCTTCTCCAACGCCTCCACATCTTTCCAATAGCATGGTGACCAGAACTCCACACAATGCTCCAAATGTGGCCAAACTAAAGTTCTGCACAGCTGCACGATGACTCGCCAACTTCATAATCAATGCCCTTGCTGATGAAGGCAATCATGCCTATGCCATCTTTACCACCTTATCCACTTGTGTTGCCATTTTCAGGGGGCTATGGATCTGTACCCCAAGATCCATCTGTATATCAATGCTCCTAAGGGTCCTGCCATTTCCTGCATACCTTCCTCTTGTATTTAACTTCCCAACATATATAACCTCACATTTGGCCAGATTAAGCTCCATCTGCCATTTCTTCACCCAACTTTCCAACTGTATCCTTACGGTATCCTTTGACAACCCTCTTCACTTAGTTCCATCAATTATCATAGAGTCTGCAAACTCAATAATTAGACCACCTACATTTGCATCTAAATCATTTACATTTACATTACAAACAAAAGAGGTCCCAGCACTAATCCTTGCGAACACCACTGGTCACTGAGTTCCTTTCAGAAAGCCATCCCTTCACAATTACCTTCTGTGTGTAGTGACCAAGCCAATTTTGTATCCAACTTACCAACTCATCATGAATCTCATGTGACTTAATCTTCTGGACCAGTCTGCCATGAGGGACCTTGTCAAATGCTTTATTCATAAATCCATTACTACTTTAGAACCAAAGTACATGGTTTAAGCATCATTCGTCTTGACCCCTCTTAGAACTCTGTCTAAGGGAATATTACTCTTTCCCCAATATTGGGTGCAGCCCAAAATATTCTCATTGTACAATGTTGAACTATCACATTCTGGAAAGCCTTCAAATTGGAAACCCTGGTTGAAAACATTCATTTTTATTCAGCAACAGCAAAACTGATCTGTAAATAAATAGAAGCTGCAACTGTCTCTGGGGACTGCTTACCCTGCAAACACCAACAAATTTACAGTCAAACTTACTCAGATTTAGTCAAATAAATATACTGCACCTAGTTCTTATTTTCTGGAACTGGATGTCAATCCAATCCTGTCTGAAGTGCTGTGTCAAGCTAAAGGTAATGTTCCCTCTACTCAATGACCTCACCTTTCTCCTTGGAAGACTGTTGCTGCTCTCTGAGCTCTTCAAAGCCCATTAAATGCCCTCATTGCCTGCTCCAGTTGTATACATTGTACTGCAGGCTCCGATCAAGCATTGGCCTCTCATTTTTCATTCTGTGTAATACCGTAATTGGCCATAATCACACAAAGTACCGCTTCTTTACAAGTAGCCATTCTTGTAAGGTGTCCAGCCTTTGAAATGAAACAGGAACTTCAGCGATCTCATAGGTAGGCGAGTGCTGTTTATCCATCTTTTCAAACATAAATCTGTTGGGTGACTTCGCAAGAATTCATGAAACCTGGTTGCTAAAAGGACTGGTTAGTTAGTTTGCAAATGACCAAAATTGGTGGTGCAGTGGACAGTGAAGAAGGGTATCTCAGAGTACGCAACGGGACCTTGATCAGATGGGCCAAAGAGTGGCAGATTGATAATCTAGATAAAGGTGAGGTGCTGCATTTTGGTAAGCCACATACCCACCCCACACCATTTGCATTTGCAGGATTGGCAACACAACCCCCTCCCCACTCCTCAATAAATGATTAGCAGTTGTCTGCGCGAACCACAAGAGGCAGTACAGCACCAGCCAAGGCTCCTCCAAGAGCACCATGACCTTTACCACGTAGGAGTGGAAGGGGGTTAGACATATATAGGGATACCAACACCTTCTAGTCACACACCACCCTGACCTTTTTTTTGAGATGTGGGTTTCATGTGAGTTGTCTCTTCCTGTTGCCTTCAAACTAATTGGAATGCCAGGCCACTTCAGAGGGCAGTTAAGAATTGAGCAACATACAAGCATATGATTTAGAAACAGGAATAGACCACTCGATCCCTCCAGCTAATATATCATTCAATAGGACCATGACTGATCTTATCATTCTTCATTCTTGCCTACAGTTGATAACTTTTTACCCAAATCTTTATCAGGAATCTATCTAACTCGCCCTTAAACATTTTCAAAGACACTTCTTCCATCTCCTTTTTAAGAGTTTCATCTGCCTGCCAACAACTACATGATTGGCTCCTGGATAGCTGAACAGTTTGTATGTGTATATAGAGTCACAGAGTCTAAGCCTAACCCTAACCCAACAACTACATGATTGGCTCCTGGATAGCTGAACAGTTTGTATGTGTATATAGAGTCACAGAGTCCTAGAGCTGTACAGCATGGAAGCAGACCTATTGGTCATCTCTTCTGCGCCAACCAGATATCCTAAACTGATCCAGTGCTATTTGCCAGCATTTGGCCCATATCTCTTTAAATCCTTGCTATTCATTTACCCATCCAGATGCTTTCTAAATGCTGTAATCATACCAGCCTGCACCACTTCCTCTGGCAGATTATTCTGTAAATGCACCACCCTCAGTGTGAAAAAGTTGTCCCTTGGGTCCCTTTTAAATCTTTCCCTTCTCACCTTAAAGTTATACCCTTTGGTTTTGCACTCCTTTACCCTGGGAAAAAGATCTCAGCTATTCACCCTGTCCATGCCGCTCTTGCTTTTATAAACCTCTATACAGTCACCCCTCAGCCTCTAACACTCCAGGGAAAATAGCCCCAGCCTATTCAGCCTCTCCCTATAGCTCAAACCCTCCTACCCTGGCAATATCTTTGTAAATCTTTTCTGCAGAATTTCAAATTTAACAACACATTTCCTATAGTGGGAAGACCAGTAACAAATGCAGTATTCCAAAAGTGACCTAGCCAATGTCCTGTACAGCAGCAAAATGACCTCCCAACTCCTAAACACAATGCACCAACCAACACAGGCAAGTGTACCAAATGCCTTCTTCACTACCCTGTCAACCTGTGACTCCAACTTCAAAGAACTATGAACCTGCACCCCAAGGTCTCTTTGTTCGGCGATAATCTCCAGGACGCTACCATTACGTGTGTAAGTCCTGTCTTGATTTGGCTTACCAAAATGCAGCACCTCACCTTTATCTAGATTATCAATCTGCCACTCTTTGGCCCATCTGATCAAGGTCCCGTTGTGTACTCTGAGATAACCTTCTTCACTGTCCATTGCACCACCAATTTTGGTCATTTGCAAACTAACTAAGCATATCTCCTATATTCACATTGAAATTATCTATATAAATGACAAAATGCAGTGGACTCAGCATCAATCCTTGCGGCAATCCGCTGGTCACAAGCCTCCAGACAGAGAGACAATCCTCCACCACCACTCTCTGTCTCCTATCTTCAAGCCAATTTTATATCCAAATGGCTAGCTCTCCATGGATTCCATGTGATCTAACCTTGCTAACCAATCTTCCATGTGGAACCTTGACGAATGCCTTGCTGAAGTCCATATAGACAACATCCAAAATGATATCACCAGAAGCCTTCAGACATCTGGAAAGGGAGCTAGAGCCCTTTTTTCTGCAGTAGAATGAAGCTTGAAGAAAGCCAACATATTTCCCTCTCTGGTTGCTATAAACTGTTGCTTTTAACAAATAAGTTTCAGACTGTATAATTTGTCAACCAGTCACAGTCAGTCTCTACGCCTCCTGCAGGGAAAAGTATCTGAAGAACAGACAGCAAAGAACAGCAAGTCATTACAAACAAAAAGATGAACTCAGTGAATAAGAGCCATTGAACTGCCCTCCCACTTTACCTTCCGAAACGCAAATTATTTTTTGTCAGTCTGTATGTGTATGTGTGCAGGGGGAGATTTGAAGGGGGTTAGAGTTTTAACCAGTGAAGTTATATGTCGACAGTTCATAGTTGTTTCTCTGTAGCTATAATCTATTTATTTGCTATTAATAGTCATTCTTGTTGAGTACAGAAACCTGGCCCATACATTCTTTTAACTTGGATCTAAACTGACAGTTCAATTGGAGAATTTTGTGTACTTTGATAAAATCATCAGCAAATTTAAAAATACCTTCAGTCCCTTTCCCCAACTTATTTATATAAATTGTAAAAAAATTGAGGCCTCAGCATGGATCCCTGTGGCACAAAACTCATTCCATGTTGACAACCAAAAAAATACCCATTTATAGCTACTCCCTGTTTCCTGTAAGCCAGCCAAACTAACATCCATGCCAAAATTTTACCCCCTACACACTGAGCTTTCATTTCCACAATAGCCTTTGACATAACACCTTATCAAATGATTTCCAGAAATCTAGGAACAGTATTTACTCCAATTATCCTTTATCTACGGCATATGTCACATCATCAAAGAATTCTGAAGAATTGGTTAAACACGATTTCCCTTTCACAAAACTATGTTGACTCTGTTTGATTTTCATGGTACTTTTCTAATCGTGATGTTATAACGTAGAATCATAGAGATGTACAGTGCTGAAATATACCCTTCGGTCTAATTCAACTGTGCCAACCAGATATCCTATATAAACCTAGACTCATTTGCCAACATTTGGCTCATATTCCCCTAAACTCTTCTCATTCACATACCCATCCAGATGGCTTTTAGATGTGGTAATCATACCAGCTTCCACCACTTCCTCTGGCAGCTCATTCCATATACACACCACTTCCTGCATGAAAAAGTTGCCCATTAGGACCCTTTTATATCTTTCCCCTCTCACCTTAAACCTATGCCGTCTAGTTTTGGACTCCCCCACCCCAGGGAAATCACCTTGTCTATTTACCCCATGCATGCCCCTCATCATTTTACAAACAGCTATAAGGTCACCCCTCAACTTCTGACAGTCCAGGGAAAATAGCCCCAGCTTATTCAGCCTCTCCCTACCAAACCCTCCAATCTTGGCAACATTCTCATAAATCTTTCATAATAACTTCTAATATCATCCCTTCAATAGGTGTTAAGCTAATTGGCCTTTTGTTTCAAGATTTCTGTCTTCCTGTCTCTTTGAATAGAGGAGGTGCATTTGCCATTTTCCAATTTAATGAAATCTGCCTCGAATAAAGGGAGGCTTGGAAATTGAAACCAATGCATTCACTATTACACTAGTCACATTTTTTAAAAAACCCTCAGATTAAGTTCATCAGAAGCCAGGCCCACAACAAATTGCTGATCAACCACATTGCAGTCTGTCTGGAGCTATGCATAGACAAGGCCCGCTAAGATTGGCAGATTTACTTCCTAACAGGCCATTACCAAACTGGATGGGCTTTACAGCACTGTACAATATTTGACATATTTGACACCTTTCCTGAGACTTGTTTTATGTTCTGTTTATATTTTAGCCAAATGACTGTTAACTGACTTAAATGGCATTTGAAGCCATATCCTCAAAGCATTAAGCTATGCATTAGTCACACATAGATATTACCATTATGTCATAACCCTGCTCAGAACATTCCTTTCCTGCTACTGGGTCAAAAATCCTGGAACTACTTTATTAATAACTCTCTCAGTGTTTCTCCACCATGTGGAGAGCAGTTATTCAAGAAGTTGGCTCATCTTCACCTTCTAAGGGAATATTAGGTATCGGCAATGAATATTAGCCTTGCCAGTGACGCCCACATCCCATGAATGTTTTTGGAAAGTGCATGAAGTCTGGTAACTGGAAGATCTTTGAAACTATAGTGGTGATTTCACAACTTAATATTTTCATCAAGGAGTAGCATTGCCTGGAAGCAAATCTGAGCAAAATTGAGATTTTTAAACCATTCCTTTAAAGATTAGTAGGACTTAGATCAAGTCCATTATTCATCAAACAGTGAGACTTTGTATCAAAGATAGCAGGAACTGCAGATGCTGGAGAATCTGGGAATACAAGGTGTAGAGCTGGATGAACACAGCAGGCCAAGCAGCATTGGAGGAGCAGGAAAGCTGACATTTCGGGCCTAGACCCTTCTTCAGAAATGGTGGGGGGGGAAAGGGGTTCTGAAATAAATGGGGAGAGAGGGGGAGGAGGACAGAAGATGGATAAAGGAGAAGATAGGTGGAGAGGAGACAGACAGGTCAAAGAGGCGGGGATGGAGCCAGTAAAGGTGAGTGTAAGTGGGGAGTTAGGGAGGAGATAGGTCAGGCCAGGGAGGACAGACAGGTCAAGGGGGTGGGATGAGGTTAGTAGATAGGAGATGGGGGTGGGGCTTAAGGTGGGAGGAGGGGATAGGTGAGAGGAAGGACAGGTTAGGGAGGCGGAGATGAGCTGGGCTGGTTTTGGGATGCGGTAGCAGGAGGGATGATTTTGAAGCTTGTGAAGTCTGCATTGATACCATTCGGCTGCAGGGTTCCCAAGCAGAATATGAGGTGCTGTTCCTGCAACATTCGGGTGGCATCGTTGTGGCACTGCAGGAGGCCCAGGATGGACGTGTCATCTGAGGAATGGGAGGGGGAGTTGAAATGGGTCGCGACTGGGAGGTACAGTTGTTTAGTGCAAACCGAACGTAGGTGTTCTGCAAAGTGGTTCCCAAGCCTCCGCTTGGTTTCCCTGATGTAGAGGAGGCCACAACAGGAACAGCGGATGCAGTATACCACATTAGCAGATGTGCAGGTGAACATCTGCGTGATGTGAAAAGTCTTCTTGGGGCCTAGGATGGTGGTGAGGGGGGCCGTGTCGGGGCAGGTGTAGCACTTCCTGCGGTTGCAGGGAAAAGTGCCGGGTATGGTGGGGCTGGAGGGGAGTGTGGAGCAGACAAGGGAGTCCCAGAGAGAGTGGTCTCTCCGGAAAGCAGATAAGGGTGGGGAGGGAAAAATGTCTTTGGTGGTGGGGTCGGATTGCAGATGGCGGAAGTGTTGGGGGATGATGCATTGGATCCAGAGGTTGGTGGGGTGGTACGTGAGAATGAGGGGGATTCTGTTTTGGTTGTTAATGCGGGGAGGGGGTGTGAGGACTTCACAAGCTTCAAAATCTCCCCTCCCCCTACCGCATCCCAAAACCAGCCCAGCTTGTCCCCACCTCCCTAACCTGTCCTTCCTCCCACCTATTCCCTGCTCCCACCTCAAGCCCCACCCCCATCTCCTATCTACTAACCTCATCCCACCTCCTTGACCTGTCTGTCCTCCCTGGACTGACCTATCTCCTCCCTAACTCCCCACTTACACTCACCTTTACTGGCTCCATCCCCGCCTCTTTGACCTGTCTGTCTCCTCTCCACCTATCTTCTCCGCTATCCATCTTCTATCTGCCTCCTCCTCTCTCCCTATTTATTTCAGAACCCTCTTCCCCTCCTCCATTTCTGAAGAAGGGCCTAGGCCCGAAACGTCAGTCTTCCTGCTCCTCTGATGCTGCTTGGCCTGCTGTGTTCATCCAGCTCTAAGCCTTTGTGTCAGCCTGATTGGTCAAGAACGATGGTAAGTGGAGGTAAAACATTTCACCAATCAAAGATTAAAAGGGAAAAATTAGTTGATGTTGTATGCCTTCCAATGCCCAGTTTGTGAATTTGTTGGCTGGTATGGAATTGAGCTAAAAGCTCCCAGGATACATATTAATTTTATAATGAGTTAACTTGTTTCAGCAAGGATTCAACACTCATATTTTCCTACATTGAAATGGTGATTACACATCAAAAGTACTTAATTGGTTGTAAAGCATTTAGTGATGTCCTGAGGTCATGAACGGCCCTATATAAATGGAAGCCTTTTACGGATGTGTGGTCAATTAGCAGCAACTTCCATTACTTGCGCAATATTTAGAAGGCAGCCATTGTGAAGGAAGTGGACCAGTAATAGCCAACAGTGAGAAAACAGAAAATTGAATTGAAAAATAAATTCAGGACAAATAGGGTGTAAAGGAAATTTAAGTGACAGGAGGAAGTGGACAAGAAAGTAAAATCAGTACATATACCTGAAATATAGTCACAGTTAATTATGAAACATTTAAAGTAATCTGTTCCGACATCTAAAAATTCCAGAAATTGCACAAAATGTGAGCATTTTTGCTCAGTAAGCACCATTTTCTAAATCCTACTGCAGGGTGCATATAGTTCTTTCTGGCATCACCATGTCCTCCCATCTCTGGCTAAATTTTCTTCCTAGGTTGTAAGGTTCATAAGTATGGAGTGTAAGGTTAATAAGGATGAAACTGTGGTAACTGAGAACCAGAATTACTGAACAGTTTTCTTCTTGAAATAGACCACACGTATCCAGGCAACAAGGAAATCCAGTACAGTAAATTGATGTCTTGGCATTAACGTGCTCATTGTGCAGTGCATGGGTCAGCACTTGATCCAATATCAAGTCTGCTATAATTTTCCTTAAAAAGACTCAATTTCAGACTAGAAGCAAAATACATAGAATTGTAGTTGCGTGAAAGTGATTGTTTTTGCTTTCATTAAGGTCCGGGAATAAAGAATTAATAAACAAAGACTTCTAGCTATTTACTGTTCAAATTAATATAGATAATACCTTTAAGTGGACATTGTATCACAGCTAGCCAACCTTGTGATGCTAGGTGGGGGAAGTGGGAGAAAGACTGTTCATGTTATTGAATAGCTTAGCCTGATCTATTAGGGCAATGTGGAAAGAAATTTGAACCAGAAATAAAATTCTGTGGATGCTGGAGTGAAGTTAGAATCTATTCTGATGAAGGGTCCATATCTGTGGCATTAACATGTCTGTTCTCTTTACAGATAGTATCGGTCTTTTTTCTGGAAGTTCCTGTTTTTGCTGCAAAGATGACTGATGATATGTCAATGCCATGACCCTATGCAGACTAATTATCCACTTGTGACAGTTTATAAATGAAACGCTGATAATTCCTCTGGTCTTCAAACTTGTGATGTGACACCACCCCATTGGGAATTCAGGAATTACGACTGTATGTTTCACCTTCTTTTTCAAAAAGGAACTTCCCCTTAAATTTCATGTCAACGTATCTCTGTGAGATTTGACTCTGGTCAGTCAATGCCAACTAACTATTATGTTGATTTTATTTGTAAAACACTTTCAATTTGCGACACATGCCAGGTTTGCGAGATGCAAACTTGCTATCAGTCTGCTTCAGGAAGCACACGTCCCATATTTCCAACCTCACTTCTGAAAACTCAAGCGCTTTTGACCCTGGACATTTATTCAAAGTGAGTAGTTCCCCTTGTTTATGTAGGATCATGGAGGGATTGCAGTGCTTCTGTTGCTAATGGCACACTATTAATCAGAGCAACATATTTACATGTACATAACCTGCATCATAGGATTGCAGAATTCATCAAACAGTGATATCCTGATGCCAAAGCTACAGGTGACATATGAATGCAAGTTGTTGATGTCCTGGTAGGGCTTGCTTAGAGTTTCTGTCCATTAAAATAATGGGTAGAAGTTCTTGTTCACTTTACCATGATTACCCAATATGTGTGATCAGTGGGCAAGAATCCCTGGGTGTAGATTAAACCCTGAAATTTCAACCTTAGCCCCACAACTGCCACCTGACAACTGCCCCCATATCCCCCTGTTGCCCTCAACTGCACCACCATCCCTATTGAGCAAGAGAGGAGATGGAGATTGAACATGTCGTCCAGGGGAAAGGAAGATTAAGAATGTTTTCAGGCGGGAGGCTATTCATTGTGTGCTCAAGGGACAGAATTTTTGTTCACTGTGGTAACCTTACATAGATGACCTTTATGTAAATTAGAGCTAATAAAGTCTCTCCTGAGGAAGCCTTCCTCTCTCTAACTACATCAGCCACAGTTTTACATTGTTAATATGAAGCTATAGAATCAAATCTCTTATCACTGCCCAATTGCCTCTACCAATGCCTAAAGATCAAGCCCTCAGAATCAAAACTGACAGTCTCCTGTTCTGTACAGAAATCTGACTCAAATTCCCTTAGCAAATTCATTTCATATCCATTATAAAGGAAGGTATTTCTTATCTTAGGAAGGAGAATTGAGTAATAAAATCACACTGACTGGGTGATTGTTGATTCATTTGGTCTATGAGGAATAAGCTTCCTGTACGCATAGAAAGAAAAATAGAAGTGATGTTTTTGCAACAAACTGTATTTTTCTCACATGAATCATATTATTACCAGCTACATTTCAAATAATTTGATTCTTAGCAGTATCTGCATCTGGTACAACAACTTTCCATTTGTTGTACCTGCTAGGCAACGTTCTTTAATGCTTTGCAGAAGTTAAAATGATTGACAAGTTATGTTCAGGCACATTACTCATTTTTGTGTTCACACTTTTGTGTTAATGGTGCATTCCTGTGCACAATGGAGACAATTCTCACTTTGGTGTATTTGCAGCCTTTTTAGCAATAGCCACAAGAAGCTAGGAATATGCCATTGAGTTATTGGATTATTTGTCCTTTGGTGAACTGCACCCGTACTTTCAACATTGCTGCCTTGTAAACAAACCTCATCACTTCCTCCCAAGTGAGATGAGTCAGTTCTTTTAGAAAGGAGAGAGGGTTTAGGGTGGTCTTTTTGCTGGTCTCCAAGTAAAATGGTTCAAATTCTATGATTTATTGGACATTTATGAAAATGCTCATGTAGTTTCACCTCTCTTTTTCTGCAATCTCCTTCCTGCCGCTAGCCCTTTGAGATAGTTCTGGCAACTCATGTTTGTCCTGTATTAATCTCTCAATCAATGGCAATGGTGCCTTCAGATACTGAGGCCCTCTGGAATACACTCTCAACACCTGTCTGACTCTTTACCTTGCTTTCCTCCTGTAAAGTGCTCTTGAAGATGACCTCTTTGACCAAGCTTTTGGCAATGTGATCTAATAAGTCGCTACGTGGCTTGTTGTTTTATTTTGTTTTATAACTCTCCTGTGAAGTGCCTTGGGATACTTCGTTACATTAAGGGCACAATATTACTATAAGCCGTTGTTGTTATCACCTGCGTCTCCATTCTCTTGTTCTCAGACTGAAAATGCAGAATATCATCAACCGTCCCACATCTGAAGGAAGTACTGCGCTGACTGGTATGTTGGATCGAAATTTGGCCCATGTAGCATGCGTGGATTGCGTTAGTATATCTTTGTGGCTTTGGAACTGCACTCAGAACTGAAAGGTCATGAGTTCAAATCCCAAGATACTGAATGATGACACTGAATTTTAGCAATGTGGCCATTTGTGGCCCAGCACCAGAACGTTGCTGAATCGTAATTGAAAAAAAATTCATCTCATCCATTAAAGTCTTTGCAGGAATGATACCTGCCAGTTCTACCCTCCGTAGCCTACGTGTGACTCAAGTCAGACTCAATGTGCTTTGATTTTGATGACTTCAGGGTAACCAGAGATGGGTAATATGTAATAAAATGTGATCATGTCAGTGTTGTCCATCTGACAAAAAAGGTTAATTCCTCAAATCGATGTTTCTTAATTGTATTTAAAAAAGCCTGAACATTACCAGTAACACCATTAGACCGGAACATAAACCATGAGTTCCACTCCCCAGTTGACGACGTACTTGCTTTATTTGACAGGAAAGCGCAGAGGGGAGATCTAAATGGGGCTTCTGAAACTGCTGATCTGAATTAACAAATTGAGCAAATTAACAAATTTCACAGCTCTGATTTCAAAGAGCGTTTTGTTCATATCGTGAATATGAGAAGTAATGTACTGTTCTGCCGGTTTCACTGTTCAACTGTAAACAGAATCATTGTAAAATGGGCCACAATTCAGATGAGAAATGTGATTAACAAAATAAACCATGAGCTTTTCTCAAACACCCAGTAGTAAGGCTGCGTAAGGTATCCACATAATGGTCATATTAGTATTGAAACTCTGTCTCTCTCTCCACGGATTCTGCCAGACTTGCTGAGCTTCTGCAGCACTTTCTGATTTTATTTTTAAGATAGTGGCCATTATCTAACTGGAGCATAATCAAAAATAGATTCTGATTCTACACTACAAATTGCATTGAAAGGTTATTGTGATGTGCTGCTCCACAAAATGATGGTGAGGACAGTCTAACTCATCCGAAGCGTGGTTTCTGATTAACACTGAACTAACAAAAGGAAACAGATCATTCAGCCTAACTGGCCTGTCCACCCATGCCTCCTACCCTACTTCGTTGTACCCAATCAGCATATCCTTCTATTGTTTCCATCCTCATTCCACTTCTCCTCTAAGCATCTCAGCAATTCACTTTATCTATTCCATGCAGAAGCAAGTTTCTACTTCTAACCATTATCTGGGTCGAGCCATTTCAGCTGAATTCCTCACTGGATGAGGGCGTCACTGGCAGGGCCGGTGTTTATCGCCAATCTGTAATTGCCCAGAGGGCTGTTGAGAATTAACCACATTGCTGTGAGTCTGGAGTCACATGTAGGCCAGACCAAGGGAGGACAGCAGTTTCCTTCCCTAAAAGACATTAGTGAACCAGATGGGTTTTTCCCTGACAATCCATTCCTAATGGTCACTATTAGACTCCTAATTCCAGATTTAGTTTTTTTTAAATTGAATTCAAATTCCACCATCTGCCAGGGGAGGATTTGAACCCAGGTCCCCAGAACATTGCCAGGGTCTCTAGATTAATAATCTAGTGATAATACCACTGGGCAACCACCTCCCCTGTGACCCTTAGTTATGAAATTCCCACATTTTCACAAAACTGGAACAGATCCAAAGCCAAAACAGTTTCTGGGCCCCAGATGCCTGACATAATTGGCCAAGGATCCTATAATGAGTCATTCTTTAAAGTTAACATTTTCTCAACTAATACTGAGCATGCTTGAATATCACATAAAATTTTATATCTTAATTGCCATTAGCCAGAGGCTCATTTAAAACAGCTCACTACTCCCCACCTTGTCTGATTATGAGATTAATGACTTCATGATCCTACTTCAGATCCATTAGATAAAATTTAACTTGAAGGGAACCCAGACTCAACATTTCCTAATCCTGATTGTACTACGTGTGAAGAACATGAAGTCGGCACAGTGTACTGTAACATATATTTTTAAGCAGTGAAATGGAATTTAGATCACACTTCTTAATGCTGCTATAAATAATTTAGGAATAGACTGCAAGGCATATCCAAAACTTACAACACAGTAACTCGGAGAAATTGAGTTAAACTTTACAACGTGTAATTCACACTTGTTAAATACGGTTCCATTCAACGGAGCCTTCCCAGTTTTGCCATCATTTGTTTCAATTGATAAAATTAATTTATTCTTAATCTTGACCATAAGCACATTAAGCTTTGCAGAACTATTAGACCCTTCACTAAGGTCCCATGTTTGATCCCCAGTCTATGCTGAGTAAGCTTATTTCAGTCTAATTCCTATTCAGAGCATCCCCCATTTATGAACATCTGACTTACGAACACTTGTACTTACAAATATGACCCCATACAGGGGTGTAATTTTTAAGCACCAACGTTTAAGGGAAGCAATGGCAATCGGTATTATTGCGAGACTGTTAATTCAAAGACCTAGAGCATCTGGGTTCAAATCCCTCCATAGTAGATGGTGGAATTTGAATTCAGAAAAATTCTGGAATCAAAAATCTAATGATGATCATATCAGGGGACAAACCCATCCTAACCTTCTGAGTAGTAGTCTGGAAACTATAGCTGGTCATAGAGCTGATTAGGCCAAGGAAGAAAATAATAACCCAGAGTTTTATATTCATCATTTGTGTTAGCACGGTTTAGGTGGGGAGAAGGATAAAATAAGGGCTTCACAACATATTAAGTTACAGGAGTCGTAGTGTCCCAGCATTCATTTCTCTCAGGAGAGTGAAGGAGTGCTATAAAAGGCCTCATAAAAGTCTTAATGTGGAAATCAACAGGGTTTCACCACCATTATAGCACTGTGCTGTGAATTGTCTTTTCAAGGTTCACCTCTCAGTACTGGCCGTTTAGGTCGGATACTTGTTAAATCATAATCCAGTAAAAAGAACCAACATTTTTTCCACAGTCTTTGGAACCCCAACATCAGAGTCAAGTGGGGGTCAGAAATCCCTACAGAACAGTCACGCAGAGGGCATTGGATGACTATTTGGATTTAAATAGTATGCAGGGATGTTGGGGAAAGGCAGGAGTTTGGCACTAGACAACAGGCATGTTGGGCTGAATGGCCTCCTTTTGCGCCATAACTATCTGTGATTCTGTTTCTTCCCTCAAATTGGCCAAGTGATGGCCAGAGAACAGGCTCACTGTCCAATTAAAGGATTTTAAAACTAAAGGGTCAGTAGGAGGCTCTGTAGCTTTGAAGAAACAGCAGCTGCTTTTTCAGGGAAACAAGAAAGAAGATGTCTCCTCGCCCCCAAACCACCGCCACCGCCACCGCCACCACCGCCCCCAACACCCCCCCCCACCATCCCCCCCCTCTCCCCGCACCGGTCTCAAAGCATCCCAGCATCAAAATGATGTAATAAAAGGTCCACTGAGCAGTCAGACCACATGTGGACGGATAACCCTTGGAAACGATGGGCTGCTGCTGAAGCCAAGAAGGCATGATAATTCCAAATCTAGCACTAGCTCCCCAGTCAGGCACCTGGAGGCCATTTCTAGGCAGTCCCCCTGTTTCTCAGGAGGCAGGTGCTGGAGGGCAAATGGAAATTTGTTGTCAGCCTCTGAGACCTTAAACTCCCTGTTGCCAGCAATCCCACTGACCTCCCGTTACCTCCTCCAGCAAAATGCCGTGGGTTTGGGATGACACCGGTAACTGTCTGGTAAGAGGCAAAAAAACTTGCAAACATCAGAGAAGGTAAGGGTGAAGGGAGGTAGAAAATTCGTGTAAGGGAAAAGCCAAGCCTTGAAAGAAGATTATATTTTACAAATATCAAAATCAAACTGTACTGTTTATGTGTAATATGTAAGACTTTGGTATTTGAATTTCCTTTTAAATTTATATCTGTAAGCCTGTTTATTAATTCGACATTATTTTCACATGGTCTTGCAAAATCCTTGACAAAATTGGTGTCAGCTAAACATAATACCTGTTAGCACATTCCACCAGCGATAGACTGCAGATCATAACTGCTTTGTTTAATCTTGATATATTTTCCTTTCTTTTGCAGACTATCGGGAGGTTTTACCAATGGGTGTGCAGATGTTGCAGTGTATATTACATCATCTGCATACCAGAGACTGTGATCGGCAGCAGAGTCTGTTCCATGATGAAAAGGAACCCATAAACTGTACTGGTTTAAAGAAAGGCTTTATCATTATTCAAGTTAACACACATTGCAACATGTAAATCAAACGACTGAATCACCTTTATTAGGCATTGATGTGAAAGGTGATTAATTCATCCTTTAATTACCAATCTTTATTTTTCTGCTTTCTTGAAGTGCCTCTCTAATCTTTCAGCAGCAATAAAACCATTCAGTAACAGCAATCACAAGGACAGCAGTTTCCTGAGTTTTTTGGCCTGTTTCAAAAACTTCCAGTAATGACAGAGCCACCAGTTGTGGGTTCTCAGCCATTCCCTTCCCCCATCCCCACATATGCCTGTCCAAATTCTGTGCTGTCTAGAAAGGTCATGTGACCCTCATCAGTCTCCCTGGGGATGGAGGAGGGGAAGCAGATTGATCCTGCTCTTTGTTGAGAGGTCAACGCCAGCTCCCTTGGCAGCAGGAGATTACCAACACACTCCTAAAAGCTGAGCATTCCTGCAGGCTGGCCGTGGTATCCTTTGGTTTCACTTACATGGATAGACTGCATTTAACTGACATCAGAATTAGCCAAAGTACAGCCTAAAATTATCTTCCCTTCCTTGCACTTTGCCATGAACTGGGCGTTATTTGAAACACACATCAGTGTTATCAAAATTAACCCTTAAAAATATGATTCCAAATCATTTTGTAATATGTATGTACTGTTGTTTTTATAGGCTGATTTTCCCTGGGGTGGGGGCAGTGAGAAACACTAGGAATCCGTCATCGGAATGAAATGGAGGTCCCCAGCCTGTGCGGGTAATCAGGGCACCTCACCCACTGAAGGCTTCTGAAGGCTGCCTCCTGCTGGACCATTTCTGCATTTGCTGCCCCATGAGTCTCTGAAGGCAGGAAGAACAATATGCTCTGTGTTGGCAGCACAGGATAGCAAGTCTTGGCATACTGAGGATCATCCCAACCACTGGACTAGCTCTCCTGGGTTCAAGACCCCCCGGCAGGACCTGATGGACGCAAAAGAATAATGTCTGCTCCACTAGCACTGTCAATAAATGTTATTCTGTGGTGCCCATGCGTGCTCTTTCTGCTTCTGTTGTGTGGGCATCACAGAATAACATGAATGGAGAGATGCCCAAGGTCTGGTAATCGGGAATTGAATCCTTCCACCATGTCTCCATTATTTCCACACCTGCTATTTCCCAAAGTGCCCTTGAATGATACACTAAGGTACAACAGAAGAGGTAGGTGCTTCTGAGGCAGAACGGTGACTGCAAGGCCTCCTCAAAGTGAAGGTAGTTCTAAAGACTAAGGAGGGCCCACAGCTAGCTGGTCTCTGGCGTTCTTCCCTAGGATTGGCTTTGGTCCCAGCTGCGGCTTTTCTTCTGGGCAGCTTTTCATTGCAGCGTGGAGTCTCTAACTCAATGGCTCCCTGCCCTGAGGCAACATTCACTCTAAGGTACGTGTCCATGAGGCTGCTGTGAAGGTCAGAAACAGCTGTCACCATTGGCAAAAAGCCCTTGGGGAGGTGTCCCTTAATTGGTCTGCCCACCTCCTTAGAACTCCTGCTGACTTTTGTTCCCGGCTGGCCTTGACAAGTTTCCTCTGAAGTGGGATAGCATCAGTCCTTTCCTTCAGTTTTCTTGGCCCCACCCTGGTCTCCATGAGGCCAGTAACTAAAGTGCCCTATGAAACTGAGAACCATAACTTAAAAGTTGTCAAGCAGGGATATGCAGGCCAGGACTAGAATAAAATAAGGTGCAAGGTTATATTCTTAAAATCACTCCAAACCTCAGATATTCAAGGCAAGGTTCTGAAAGCTATGATAACGTTGCGTAAATAATCATGTTCTGCCCTCTGTTCTGTTTATGCATTTTATTTGTAAGATTTTCTGTTACATTTTTAGTTTTTTTAAGCTAATTTTGTTGACAAATGCAGATTAAGCAGGGTGCTGTAAAATGACATAGAAGGTCTCATCAGGTAAAGCATTTAAAACCAGGGACAAATATGAAATGATTTTAACACATCTTTTCCCCCATTTCCCCCTCCTTTGGAATTCCTGCCTGCCCAAGATGTGCAGTTCAATGGACATTTGCAGTTTCCCACAACCTTACTCAAGTCAGCATTCTTAATGTGTGAAGATGGCTAGAATTACATTGAAAGTACAGCACAGAAACAAGTCATTTAGACCAGCCACTTGGTAATTAGTATCTATGCTCCATACAAACAGTAGTCCTAATTCTATGTTTTCATATTTCTTTATTTCCTTCATCTCTCCCTTACTTTACATCTATACATAAGTATTTTCCAGTTGGTGTTGCTGGAAAGGGATTAAAATTGGGAGCTCTGATTGATTTGTCCCCTCCCCAACTTCAACTGTCAAACCACTGTATTACATGAGATCAACATGAAACAGGAAGTTTCTGGTTTGTTTGGGTTTGTGTCTTTACCAACTAGGAATGAAGCAAACTTGTTGAAGTAAATTTCATCTGTAGCACGCTAGCACACCGTTTGTGATAAGAAGCAACATTTTGAAATTTTGTGTTGAACAAGCCTTTCAGCACATTGTATCTCTTCCTGGTAATCAAACATCTATCTACTCTATTCCAATGAGCTAATAGAATCATAGAATCCCTACAGTGTAGAAGCAGGCCATTTGGTCCATCAAATCCACACTGATCCTCCAAAGAGCATCCCACGTGGACACACCCCCTTACCATATCACTGCAACACTGATGGTTACTAAAACACAGAGCTCTAGGATATCAACAATAACAACTTGTATTTATATAACACCTTACTCTAATTAAACATGTCAAAGTGTTGATAAAGCAAACTTTGACATAGAGTCACATTAAGGAGACAATAACACAGATGAACAAAAGCTTTATCTAGGAGGCTTGATTTAAGGAGCATCTTAAAGAGGGAAAGTAAGGTAGAGAGGTAGAAAAGAATAGAAAGAATTTAGAAACAATATTAATAACATTGCAGAATGACAAACTAATATTAATATCAGTGAGTGGGAGGTGGTGCACTTTGACAGGAGAAATAACGAGGCTGTGTCAAAATAAAGAGAGTGAAGTGATCCATGACAAAGGATAATATTGCAGGCCGACATGGAAATAAAATGCAAATAAACCCTGGGTACTATTTCCAGGGGAATGCGATAGACAGGAAGCAAGAGTGTTAAACTTGCGGACAAGCTGTGCTAAATCTGTTGTGGGCATTGAAGGGGTAATGGTGAAGACATTTCAGATACTGTCACTCCATATAGGTGAGTCCTAAATGGGCTTTCAACTCTAAACATATATGAGAACTGACGAATATCAGAATCCCCGGGCCAGCTGTATTTGGATAAATAAGTCCTCATGCAGCCTAACCTTAAAGGCACCACTGGAATACTATGTTTAAATAACATAACCACCTGGATGTGAAGCTGCACAGTATGTTGCAATGCCAAAGGCTGTTGGACTGTAGGTCAAAATTATCCTCATGAAGCTGTCATGAAACTGTCTTGCAGTGCTGAATTGAGATTCACTCCTCACTGTCTAGCAAGATGTTGAGAGTCACAAAGGCTAATTTCAGGTAAACTCTGGGCTTCTCAGGGTGTCATGTCTGAGACCTAGGCTGAGATTAATTTCCACAGCATTTTGTTTCACAGCAGACAAGGATATAGAACAGCAAAGTGATCTGGAAGAGAGAATTAAATAGAACAGGAACATATTGTTTAAAAGATTGATTGAGTGTGGTAGAACAAGGGGAGAGTGAACAAGCAGTAATCCTGTTTCAAAGGTGCACTGAATTTTGGCAGCAATGTAAAGTTAGAGAAGGTTCCTTCAACAGAGTCGGGGATGGATTTGAAAGCAAGAACAAAGATTTCACAATTGATTTTCTGACGTACAGCAAATCTGTGAAGCCTGGCAACAACAGGTGGGAAATTACTCGACATGGTGCTGTATTATCTAATCTATATGAAAGATGATGGTTGGGAGGCCAGTGAGGAGTATGTCTAAGAAAGTGATTCAGAGGTGATGAAAACGTGGGGCAAAATTTCCACAGGTTTTAAACATGTGGGCATTGGCGAGAAAGCTGAGGTATCGTGCGTAATCAGGAATAAGGAGATTCCTGACATCAATAATCGTATTTTACAACCAAGTGTTAAATGGCAAGACGAGATTCTTGCTAGTGAGCAACAAGAGACCTAATTGTGTACACTAGCGTGCATAAAAATCCTCATTATTACATCAACTTCCCTCACAGATATGCAGTTTCCTATTTTCCCACCCACCAGGTAGAAACTAGATTGCGACAATTCCCAATATGAAAGCCAGAGCAGTTACCTGGAGACTCCAGCTCATCTCTCACTCCTCTGGCCCTCCATCTAGATGGAGCCAATGGCCTACTGGCATTACCGCTGGACTGTTAATGCAGAAACCCGCATAATGTTCGGGGGGACCCACGAGCAGAAAAGACTAAGACCTGAGGGCACAGTCTGAGAGTGAAAGGGGCAAGCCTTTCGAACTGAGATGAGGAGGAATTTCTTCAGCCAGAGGATATTTAATGTGTGGAATCCATTGTCACAGAGGGATGTGGAGGCCAATTCATTGAATGTAGTTAAGACAGAGCTAGATAGGTTATTAATTGGTACAGGGACCAAGGGTTACAGGGATAAAGCAGGAGAATGGGGTTGAAAAACATTTCATCCATGATCAAATGTTGGAGCAGATGTGATGAGCTGAATGGCCTAATGCTGCTCATTATCTTCTGGTCTTATGATCTTATCATCTTATTGCCACTAAGCCATTTTTCCAGAAGCAGGAAAGATGGCAGAAAGACCACCCAGAGTACTATTGACTATCTTAATTGGCCAATTCAGAGCCTCATCCAGTCTCCACTGCCATTTTACTGGCAACAAGTGAACCATCTGCCAATGTAAATGCCAGCATTCTTCTAACCAGCTCTAGGCTAAAGCTCACTTTTTGGGTCTTGTTTGATCCATGAAAGGAGCCTTTCACAACAACTGATGAAGAATCAGCACTGTCTGCCTTCAGTGACCCTTCTCCTCACCTGTTTTGGGACCTATCTAACTATTTCTGGTGCCCCAAAACGCATTTACCTAGTTGTGAGGGCACATGGGCCATTTGTGTGCTCTGTTCTTCCAGGTGCAATCCCAGTCATGGCCAACGCTCCCATTGACAATAAGGGTCCTGGGCTGCTCACCATCTGATTAGTCTTCCAGCATTTGGAAGTAGATAGCCATCCTTATTAGTGATGTTGGCACCAGAAGCAGCGGGGTAATGGATTAACACTGGTAAAATGCAACCCCAGGTCCCACTCCAACCATGTTTCGTTCACCAACGTGCATCCATCCCCAATCACATTCAGTCATGGTAGCAGGATCCCTTCTGTCATTAGAAATTCTGGCCACTGTCTTCACTCAGCATCCATAAATAATCTTCTACCCAGGGTTACTTGCTAGAAACAAAGAACAAGAACATCGGCTAAAATCTCCCCTCTCCTAGCCTCCATCCTAAGGTCATTGACATGAATTGTAGTGGTCTATTTGCAAGCCCATCTGAGAACAGAAGAGTTCCCTATTGGGGATAGCTTCCAAAAGTGAAGAGAATTTGGGAAACGTTTCCTGGTCTAAATTTATCACTTATTACTGAGCCATTATGAGTTAATAAGAAGATTCACCATTGTCTGAGGACTATCATCTTGGTATGAAGTAGAAAATTCTGTTCTCTTTATTGGAATGAAATTGGTATCCGATATTAAACTCAAGCTGGTTTAAATACATTTCATATCCTCAACAGTAAACACAGGCACTGCTCTAAAAAGGAAGCTGAATTTATTAAGCTTAAAAAAAAATTCTGCTGTATTCAGCACATAATATGATCTGCACAAGATTTTCAGAATATTCAATGAGTAAACGGAATAAATTCAAGAACTTTATCCTTAAAGAACTTAAAACATTAAACTGGTTTAATATGTTTCAGGGTGAAGTCCTTCATAAAGGTGTATCAAAGCATGAATTAGTTTAGGAATGAAATCTGGTATGCACTGAATTGAGTGAATATTTTGTACCAATTTTCTTTTAATTTCTGCATTATTCATAATAATAAGATAATTTTTACTCATCCTGGTAATTGCAAGTCTGAACAGTCACATGTTCAGGTGGACACCCTTCTGAAATGAAATAGTACAGTATGCCATTGACAAGACCATTTAGAAAAGGAAAGATATTCATAAGAACCTTGTCAGAATTCTTTCAAACCATTTAATAAACAATGCAGACATTTAAACTGCTCATTTCACAGCAGGAATAGAGCCAAGAGCAGTTAAAATGGAACAGGCGAATGTCCACCCCACCCTTGATTTGTTGCAATTTTCAAATATCTGATTTGTTGGGTATATAACAGCAAGAACCACTGACATTTTTTGCAAACTGTTACTCCAGTACATCAGTAGAACTTCAATGACACCATCACCAGGGGCAGCCCCATAGACTCCTCCAGCTGAAAGAACCTGGTCAGACAATCAAAGATAAAGAACGAACAGTTTGCATTTATGTAGTGCTTTTCACAAGCATCAGGTGTCCAAAGTTTTAGAGTCAATGAAAAAAATTTTAAAGTGGAATCATTTTTGTAATGTAAGAAATGCAAGTCACATCAAACTCCTACAAAGGGTAATGTGATAATTGTTAGATAATCTGATTTTTAATCTGTGATTTTGATTGAGGAGTAAATATTGCCCAGGACACAATTACAGTTGCTCTTCTTTGAAATAGTACTATCAATTCATTTTCATTCACCCATGTAGGCAGATGGGGCCCTAATTTAACATCTTATCCTCTAACAATGCAACATTCTTTCAGCACTGCATTGAAATAATAACCTTGGTTTTTGTGTTCTAGTCCTGGACTTAAACATTGAATCTTGTGAATTAGAAGCATGAATGCTACCAAGTGAACCACAGCTTACAAATATCTTTGTGATGTGAGAAAATGTAATATAGGAGCAAATTACTGCAGATGCTGGAATTTGTGCTGTAAACAACAAATGCTGGAGATCACAGCAGGTCAGAGCATCCATGGAGAGAAATGTAATACTTTCCTGGGGTGGAACAACAGTACTTTTCCAGGCCCCACAATGGAAGAACTTGCTGCATAAATTCCCTGCTCTGAATGAATTGATGTCTGTCGTAATATGAGATCTACACAATTGTTGGTGAACAGCAACAAGCTTTATTTAATACAATTATATTCAGTGGGTAGTAAGAGAGAACATCTTACTTGGAAATTTGCAGACTCATGCTGTACTTCCATAAGATCTGATGTCACTCTGATGTAACTCCTTTTGCTCATGTTCAGTAACTATACCCAATTCCCTTTACTCTAGAGCAATGGGCCCAGAATCCCTGTGTCTATTCTCCTTTGGCAAGAATGGCCAACTTCTTATACAACAAGATATTCTTTTATAATACTTCTTCATGGCTGGAATGTCACACGCACTGGAGGATTACAAGAAAAGTTTCAGACACAATAGTGGCAGAGGGGTGAGCCCAAGAAAAGGCTACAGGCCAGAGTCACAAGGAAGAAACCCAAATAATTCAGTCACCAGGGTTGAGTGGTACCAGTGGTGAAGAAGTCACCACCACCCTCTCAAAGGCAATTAGGAATGGTCAATAAACATTGGCCAACTAGCAATGCCCGCAGCCCATGAATGAAGAAAAGCAAACTTTCTCAATTCTCAAACAGATGAATGCAGTCAAAAAATGTATACAATGACCTGACAAGGTAAGAGTAAGGGACTATTCCTCATATCTCCAATAGTCACATAGCAAGGCCTTTCGTTATGCTCTTCATGTGATATCACCTTCTTCCTGTCAACTGAGAGCCTTTCTCTCCTCCTTTAATGCTATGAATGTAGTATGTATAGTATGAATGACACAGGCCGATGTTGGTGGTGTTCCTGTGATACGAAAGAACAGCAGGGAGGCAAGAATGCTTGACAGTCAATGCTGACGAGAGTGAAGTGCCAAAGGCAGCTGTGGGTGATGTGGTGCAAGGCACCTGTTCTACCACTTCAACAAAAAAAATGAGCAGCATTAATCTCCACAGCTGTTTCTATTTAATCATTCTCTCTTCATGCTTCACACCCATTCTTACCTCATTTCCTCTGTTTCTGCTGTCTCAGCATGTTAGAAGAAAACAGTAAGGAAGAGGAGGCAAGCAATAGCTATCTCCTGAAAGAATTTGACAATCACAAAGATAACAAGCCTGCCCCCAGTAGCACTGGTGCCCTTGCCCAACACCTTAGTCTCACTCCTTTTGCCATCTGCCTTCTCTATGGCAGGCAACCACTCAAAAATTAGAGATTTAGGTGCTGTGAATGATGGACATGTACAGGGTAGCTCACAGGGTTTGAGGGAGCTATAGGAGAAGACAGCAGATAAAGTTGTGTTAGATCTCCACTTAAAACTGCAGAGACAGCTTTCCTTTATAGTCCCAATACCAAGGCACCAGTCAAAACTACCTATAGTGGGCAGTATTAAAGGGCTGAATCTTATTTTTTATTGGCTAAGTGTTAGATGTGTCGAATCTTTTGGAGGAATCCTTGTCACGTGGCCAGGCAAACTTTCTTGCCAAATCTTACCAAACTCACTTCATTAACTACCTACTCCACCCTATGGTCTTTCTTTATTCTGATTCTATCCCCACCTTACTGTGCGCCATTCCCAGGACATGCCAGAACAGACTGGCATCCCTGGCATCATCACCATTTTAAAATGTCGTTGTTCTCCTAGACAAGCACTTTCAGTCTGTAGGTGCCCTGCAAGGTTCCTGACATTTGCTTCAGACTTGGAAGACAAAGGGAAATTGGTTCCTCACTTTGTAGTAGGAACCTGGAGGTTCTGCTGGATGGGATGGTGCACAGCTGGGACTTTGTCTTCCCCCAAAGACCAGTAGAAGAGGCCATGGCACCAGACAATGCCAGTCTGGTCTAAGATTGCCATCTGAGTCAGTGCAGACTCGGCCATCTTGAGGGAATTCACATAGATTTACAAGAATGATACCCAGAGTTCAAGGGTTAAGTTACAAGGAGAGATTATACAAATTAGGCATTTTGTTTTAGAATTTAGAACGTTAAGGCATAATCTGATCAAGATCTTCAAGATATTAACAGAAAAACAAAGGGGAGATAAAGATAAATTAATTCCACTGTTTGGAGATTCTAGAACTTCGAGGCATAGTCTGAAAATTAGGGTCAGACCATTCAGGAGAGGTGTTAAGAAGCACTTCTGCACACAAAGAGATGTTCCGCAAATGTTCCATTCACTTACACAAATGGCAGTGAATGCTTGATCAGTTGTTAATTTCAAATCTGTGATAAATATTTTTAAGTTAAGGTACTAAGGGATATATGGAGTTAGGCCACAGATTAGTTATGGTCTTATTCATTGGTGGACTGAATAGTCCACTCCTATGTTCCTACGTTTCTATGAATGCATGGCACTGTGAGAAGAAGGTCTATGGCATTCTGCGCACTGCCAGTGTAAGTGCCACCATCTTCTCATTCTCACATCTCATTCACTTTGCATCTGCTACTTACCCACTTCCTACCAAAGCTCATGCTGTCTCGCTGTCACTATTGCCTGCAAAATCTTCCCCACTCCAAACCCCCAACATCACTAACTCTGCGTGCCCACTATGCTGCATACTCACTCACTTGGGAAACCTCCACACCTGCACCAACAGTAACAGCTGTTCCACCCACTTTCATCCCCCTTAATACCTTCCCTCAGACCACAATAGGGCAGCAAGATGGTATTTGGCTCCACACCCATTGAAGGAGATCGTCCTGACTCTGATTGCCCCAACTGGCTGTCTGATCTTGTCTAAGTGCCTGCACTGGTATCAGAAGTTGCCCTTACTGTGCTAGGACTGCCATGAAAAATCTTGACTTGACCAAGTACTACTGACATCATGACCAGCTCTGTGGCTTTAAGCCTGTGCTAAGTGGCTGTACTGTAAGCTCAGGGAGCAAACTGTAAAAAAGGAATGCAAGGCTGGGACAATGTGAGCATTCCCATCAGTGCAGAGTGAGTGAGCTGGATATGCAATGCCAGGAGCTGGATGTGTGTCCTTGAACATACAATGTCCCGGCTGTAGCACAACAGTGACAATTACCAATGCAGCCTGAAGTGCAACATTGAAGTGCAGAGGTAAATGGATTGGAGATGTGCCAAGAGGGATCTTAGAGGCTGCCTCATGTTGGATGCCAATCTCCATGAACTTGGAGGCACATGTGACCAGTGTCCTTGGAGTGTGCCCTGAGATGTCGGTGACCAATGTCCAACATGGAGGTCCTTTGAAGCTTGTTGTGTTCTTATTAACAAAGCAGTTACCGCTGATGGCTTTCTGAGTTCTTGCAATGAGCAGCTGATCAATAGCAAACTGGAAAATTTTGAAATTTTGCCCACCTATGGTTTCTATGCTGGAACCCCTCACGGAAGATCTCAGATATAAACAGACTTAGCCAGGACCCCACCACAGTTGAATATCCTGATAATGTTTCACTATCAAAATTCAGACTTGAATAACAGTGACTTAATCTGATTCTGATCACTTTCCAGTGAACATTACTGGAAGGTGCCTATATGTGGACATTGGGTGAGAACAGGATTTGACTGAACTCTGGTTTCCTCTGTGGTCTGACAGCCTATTGGCACTTACTCTGCAGGTCAACACTAAAAGAATGGCCACTTGAATGAGAAATTCATGTCAGGACCCCTTAGTTCAATATGAGGAGAGGAGGAAGATAACTTGGGAAAATACTGGAGATCTCCTGAACATGTATGACATGGATGCAGCAGCTTTGCCCTTATCTCTGTGCCAGGAGATCAAGTCAGATACTGTACACGGATGAATAAAAACAGAAAGTGCTTGTAAAACTCAGCAAGTCTGTCAGCAACCATGGAAACAGAAGCAGAGATAAAAGGTAGAATTTTGTTTTTTGAGACTAAGCGTGGAGGCGGACCTTAAAGGGACAGTAACTTCCGCTCAGAAGTGAGTCAGGCTCTCCTGACTGATCACATCCTCCTCAGTGAAAGCATATTCATGTGTGGATCAAACACCAAATGTTATAGGCAGGTGAGCTAAGACATGCCCCCATGAGTGTGAGTTCGTATTGTAAGGTTGTCAGTGCACAAAACTGTCACACTCAGGATTGGGTGCCAGGCATCTCCATCAGATGCCTCATGTGAAACCAATGTGTGTGTTACTTCATTACAGCTAATAATGAAACACCACCAGCACCACAGTGTTACTGTCTCTCACACATCTGTCAGAGTTCACACTTAAAATATAAAAGGAGCTACAAAACTCCGCAGCTCAAGCAAACATCAGCTCACTGACCTTTACCACCACTGGTGGAATGTACACACTGAATCATACAGTCATAGAGTCACACAGCACAGAAACAGACTCTTTGGAACAACTTGTCCATGCTGACCAGGTTTCTTAACCTGAACTAGTCCCATTTGCCTGTGTTTGGCCCACATCCCTCCAAAGCCTTCCTATCCATGTACCAGTACAAATGTATTTTAAATAATGTAATTGTACTCACATCTATCGCTTCTCCTGGCAGCTTGTTCCATATACACACCACCCTCTGTGTGAAAAGTTTACCCCTCAGGTCTTTTTTAAATCCTTCCCCTCACACCTCAAACCTGTGCCCTCTAGTTTTGGACTATCCTAACCTAGGGAAAAGACCTTGCCTATTCACCCTATTCATGCCCCTCTTGATATTATAAATTTCTGTAAGGTCACCCTTCAATGTCTACTCTCTAGGGAAAAAAGGTCCTAGCCTCTCCTTATAACTCAAAACCTTCCGGTCTCCAGTCTTGGTAACATTGTTGTAGTTCTTTACGCACCTTTACCAGTTTAGTAATGTCATTCCTATAGCTGGACAACGAGTATTGTACAACGTACTACAAATGTGGCCTTCCCAATGTCTTTTACAATTACAATGTGATGTACAAACTCCTGTACACCATGCTCTGACCAGTGAAGGCAAGTGTGCCAAATGCCTTCTTCACTACCCTGCCTACCCATGATGCCACTTGCAAGGAACTATATACCTGCACCTCTCAGTTTCTTTGTTCGACAACACTCCACAGGGCCCTATCATTAACTCTGTAAGTCCTGCCCTGGTTTGTCTTGCCAAAATGCAACACCTCACATTAATCCGAATTCAACTCCACCTGCCATTTGTTAGCCCGCTGGCCAGTTGACCAAGATCCCATTGTACCCTTAGATAACCTTCTTCATTGTCTACTACACCACCAATTTTGGTGTCATCTGCAAACTTACTGACCGAACCTCCAATATTCCCATCCAAGTCATTTATATAAATGATGAAGTGGACACAGCACTGATCCTTGCAGCATACCACTGGTCACAGTCCTCTAGTCTGAACAACAACCCTCTACCTCCACCCTCTGTCTCCTACCATCAAGCCAATTTTGTATCCAATTAGTAAGCTCTGTCTGGATCCCATGTGATCTAACATTACTAAACAGGCTAGCAAATAATGACTATTCAGGAGACCATATCCAGTGAATACTGGAGTGCTCTTGCTGAGTGGCCCAGGCAATGGAAGCACATCTTTTGAAGACTAAATGGGTGTTCAATGATGGCCCTGGTGATTGCATGGGCAGCATTGTAACCTTCAGCTTGCACTCAATATCAAGTGCAATTATTTCAGAGCCTGAATACCTCCTTCTACCTCCACCCCCATAGCTTTGGCCCTGTCATGACATAAACTGTTGTCAGCACAGCCAACTCATTTTCACCCACTCATGGTCCCTTCTTTCAGCTTTTCTTTTTCTCTGGTTCATGATCAACCATTCTTTAGTCTGTCTAACTTCCTTTCTCTCTCTCTCTGTCTGGGCTCTGTTTCCATCTATCTGCTGACTCCTTTCTCTCCACCACTACCACCACCACACCCTCTCCCCATTCCTCCATCCCTTGCAATCAGCATTAATACCATCTTTTTCTAAGTACTATCATTTCTGAAGAAAGGTCACTGGACTCAAAACATTAACTCTGCTTTCTTGCCACAGTTGCTGCCAGACCTGCTAAGTTTCTTCAACAATTTCTGTTATTGTAGCATTGTTTGGCATCAGCGTGAGTGGTTCACACAGGGATTATTGGCCATTCCATCTAGTTCAAAGCCCCTAACTGAATGCCCACAAAATAATATTTTACAGTTTCTGTTTTGATTGCCTCAATTGAGTGTACAATAGAGTTAGGGTAAGGCTAATTCACACCCCTCCCCCTTCCATTTGTTCTGCATATTTTCCCAGAGGCCTCATTTTGAAAACAAGTGTAATTTCTTTAGTTTGATGGGGTTCATCCTTTCCTTTGAATTGTTCATATTCCACCCTTCCCTTCTTGATGGCACTTTTATCCCCCATCACAGTAGATGGCTTTCTCTTTTCCTCTGGTACCCTCTCTGTCCTGCCTTAATCTCCCCTCTGACTATCGGCCTTTTCACTACCTTCCTCAGTTCCTGCTCTACCTCCTGATTGTACTCCTATCCAAATCCCCACATCCAGCCTTGCCCTTACACCACCTCCTATTCAGTTCATTTGCTCATTCTCCTTCCCCAATTACACCTGATTATCCTATTGTATTTTCAACCTCAAAATTCAGCTCCCATCTTCCTTGTCATGCTTGCCTCTATCACTGTTACTCTCCCTTATGCATCCCATTTTGTTCCCTGCATTGCCCCAAAATCCTTTCAGTCCACCAAGAACCATATGCTTAAATCTCTGTTTTGTACCATTACCACCTTTTTGTGAATCTTTTCCATAAGAATCCCCCCTTTTCCTTTCAGTCATCTTTCCAGCTGTGCTCTACTTACCTGCAGGGAGTCAGTTAGCTCAGTTAGCTGGGCAGATGGTTTGTGATGTTAATAATAGGGGTTCAATTCCCACCATGAAGGATTCCCCTTCTCAACCTCTCCCCTTGCCTGAGGTGTTCAAAAGAATTGACTATTATTTAAATGGGGAAAAATACAAAAGTCAGAAAGCTAGCACATAGATGTAGCAAGTAATCAGGAAAGCGGATAAAATGTTAGTCCTTTTTCAGGGGTTTGGAGTATAAAAAGAGGGATCTCTTACTACAACTGTGCAAGGTGCTGATGAAACCACATCTGGAGTACTGTGGGCATTTCTGGTCCCCTTAATTAAGGAAGGATATCTTTGATAGGAGCAGTTCAGCAAATGTTCACTAGGATGATCCCTGGTATGGTGGGATTGTCTTGTGAGCAAAGATTAAACAGGTTGGGACTCTAATCAGTGGAGTTTAGAAGAATGAGAGGTGATGTCTTCAAACATATAAGATTCTTAAGGAACTTGACAGGGTGAACACTGAAAGGAAGTTTCCCCTCTTGGGACAGTCTAGGACCAGAGGAGCTAGTCTCAGAATAAAGGGGCACCAACATAAGACTGGGATGAAGAGGAATTTTTTCTCTGAAAGAGCTTTAAATCTTTGGAACTCTTTGCCATAGAGAGCTGCAGAGCAGAGTCCTTGTGCATATTTAAGGCTGAGCTAGCTAGATTCTTGATCAACAGGGAAATCAAGGGTTACAAAGAAAAGGTAAGAAAGTGGACGTGAGGAATGTTGGATCAGCCTTGATCCTATTGAATGGTAGATTGAGCTTGAGGGACCAAAAGGCCAACTCCTGTTCCTATTTTCAAATGTCTTTATAGTTTTATAGTTGCAGGGTCATTGGTTGCCCCATTTTTAACCATTGATTTATCCGGCTAAATGCAGCTAAACAGCCTTCAAATGTGTCTGGTGCATCTTTTGTGCTTTTTGTTCAGCGGTTATATCCAAGACAAGAGAAGGTTGCTGATGTCAGCTCAGTTCCATCACAGTTGACTAAGGAAGAGCTTGTCCATTACATTATGTGGATGGGCCTCTACTGGCTGGAAACCTTACATAACAAATTTTCACAAGGCTGTTCTGAAGAAGGGTTATTGGACCAAAAAAGTTGACTCTGCTTTCTCTCCATAGATGCTACCAGAGTTGTTGTTTTTCTCCAGCAATTCTGCTTTTGCTTCACAATGCTGTGCTCTATAAGGAGAAAATTCCATTAAGTTTGCAGACATTTCAATTGTTACTTTTTCCTTCTAAATATTTTAGATTCAAACTTTCTACTGCCCACAATTGTTTCCCTTTCAGAGCTTTCAGACAGGCTGAGCATTCAACAAAAAAAGATTTCATTCCATTCCATTGATGACTAGATCAATGCAAATGCTTTGACAAAACACCGCAATAAATGAAACGAGTGGCCAGATAATATGATATACATTTCTCTCAATCATACTGGATACATTGCTGATGTTATTGTGTTTTTCTCTGTGTAGGATCCCAAAGTCTGATTACATATTTAACTTTTATCAATACATGGGGTTTTTGGTTTTTTCTGCTTATGTGGTAACACCCACAAGTTACAAATATTACTAGACTCTCAATTAGATTTTCCATCCATTTACAACCAACAGGTGGAAAATTTAACTTGTACATATTTGGGCTGAACAGAACCAGCTCACTGCTTAAATGTTAACAGCTGTCTTCTCTCTGATTCAGAAAATTACATAGAGCAGTTTTTCATCGCAGCTACTTATTCAGTCAAATTTACCAATTGAAATAATGTCTTATTCAATTATACATAACATGAAATTCTTATTTATTGATAGAACGAAACTTGAAACTAAAATTCCCAGTAGGTAATTCTAATATAAGAAAATGAGTAAGCTGTTCACCCTCTCAAGTTTGTTCAGCAATTTAGTTAGATCGTGGCATTACTTATCTTTGTTCCAAATCCCTTGATACTCTTATTTGTCATCCAAGTTACCGTGGAAGCACACATTTTTACTCGCACATTGTAATCCAGAGCTATGGGTAATGAAGGTAGGGACTCTAATATGCTTTTGATCACTGGCCTAGAATTTCTCTGACTCTTACCACATGCCACTGAAATATGTTTGAAGAATGTACAGGTTCGTACTCAAACTATTTGGCTGTGCCATGAACACTCTTCCTTGTTCATGAAGTCTTGGAGTGGAATTTGAATGCTGGCTCCCGGCTCAGAATTAGACCCTACCACTTTTTACACAAGACCTCTTCGTGATACTGTTACCAACAATATTCTAACACTCTCAATCTTGAACATTTCAATTGACCCACCATCCAAAACCTTTCAGAAGATCATGTTTCAGATTCCCTTTCCACTTTGTAAGAAGAATGATTTTTGATATTACTCCAAATTTGTCAAACTCTAATTTATCATGTTTCTGATCAAGATTCTCCCCGCAGAAGAAATGCTTCCTCTGTACCTATTCTATCAAATCATTTTCAATGTCTTAAGTAGCTCACTGTTCAATCTTCTAAAGTCGAGGAATGTATGTCATGTTTACGCTACTTGTTGTCTGAAATTAATCCTTCAGGTCCTGGCCTTGTTCTGGTGAAGCTATGCTGTACCCTATCCAAAACCTTTGGGCTAAATCTAATAATTATTATCCAAGTGCAAGTCACTTCAAGTCTTTTGGAGTTTTCTTGCTGTAAGGCCTAGCGTGATTTCTTGATGTATCTTACCAAAATCGCCACATTGACTACCTACCTTGCCTCCACGATACCCTTCATATTTGTTACTATCCCCATCTTGCCACATCCCATTCCAAAAATAACTCATCCTCATTGGATGTCTGCTGAAAAACTGTCAACCTTTGTGCTCATGCCAGCTTTAAAAATTCATGAGCACCCAGACAAGCATTGTCAATCTTGAGCCCCCGCACATGGTTCCTGATATTTGCCTGGACATGGCAGTCAAGGGAAAGTTGGCACCATGCTTTCTGGACAGGGACGTGGAGGTCCTGCTGAATAGAACTTTGCAGACACTGAACATCCTCTTCCTTTAGGACCAGAAGTAGGGGTCATGATGCCAGACCTTGCCAGCCTGTTACAAAGTTGCTACCTGGGTCAGTGCAGTCTCAGCCACCTAGAGAGATGCCCAGCATTTCTAGAAGAAGGTCATTGACCCTCTCCAATCTGCCACTGTAAGTGCCACCATTGTCGCCCTGATACCTCACACTCACTTGATATCTGCTGCTGTGGTCACCTTCGTGGCTCATGCTATAACACTCTCCCTGTTGCCTGCAACATTTTTCCCACTTGCTTTTTTTTTACACAGAGGGTGGTTTGTGTGTGGAATGAACTTCCTGAGAAAGTGGTGAATGTGGGTACAATTACAACATTAAAAAGACATTTAGATAAGTACATGAATATGAAAGGTTTGGAGGGATATGGGCCTGGAAGAAGCAGGCGGGACTAATTTAGTTTGGGATTATGTTTGGCATGGACTGGTGGGACTGCTTCCATGCTGTATGACTTTATGACTATGAATAGGAAGCGTTTGGAGGGAGATAAGTTAAATGCTGGCAAATGGGACTAGATGATTTTAGGGTATCTGGTCAGCATGGGTGAGTTGGACCAAAGGGTCTGTTTCTATGCTGTACACCTTTATGACTCTATGACTCTACCCACCTCACCTCCCAACACCACTAACCCTGAACCCCCTCTGTGCTGCCTATTCACTCAATCAGGACACCTCTCCCCCTCCATCAAAAGTAATAGCTGTGCCATGAACTGCTTCTCTCTTATTCCATGAGAAAACCAGCCCGAATCGAGCAGAAAGAGTAGTGGCTGCCCAACATTTGGCTCATGTTAAGAGTATTCTGATTCTAACTGCCCCAACCTGCTGACTGAGCTTGTCCAAGCCCCTGGACTAGTATTTGATGCTGCCCTTGATTTACTCTGTTAGGACCCCTGAGGGAAGGCTGTTTCCTTTGACATGACCAAGAACTGCAAACAAACATGACAAGCTTCCTGGCTTTGTATCCCTGCTAAATGGCAAGGCAAGTCAGAAGTACTCTGAGCTTAGTAACACTGTCTGAGGGAGCAAAGTGCAAAAAAAAAAGGCAAAGCAGGGATGCTGTGAGCATCTACACAGGCTCAGTGTGAGTGAGCCTCATGACAGCAAGTGAACGGGCTGGAGATTCAAAACAGTCCAGTCCACGAGCTGGGTGCATATCCCTGACTGCAAAGTCTCCTTGCAGCAGCATTTAATGATAGTTGACAGATTAGCCCAAGGTCCAGCATTGAAGTGCAGAAGTATACTGTAAGTGAATTAGAGACGAAGGCTTTTAGAGAATGGCTCCTATCCAATTTCAATGTCAGTGCACGTGGGTCGGGTCTGGCCAGTGCCCTTGGAGTGTGCCCAGTGTCCAACATGGAGGTCCTTCAGAGCAAGCAGCAAACTGAAGTCACCAGGCATCCGCTCTGACTTCCATGTCAAGAATTTTCAATTTCTAGTTTATATGGCATATTTGTTAAGATGAAAAACTGAACATTACTGAGTTGAGTTGTGCTATTAATGAAGTGTTTAACAAACGAGCATTAAAATAACGTGCAAGTGTACGGGAATAAGCAGGAGATTGGCACTAGGTAATCATGCTCTTTTAACAAGCTATTGTAAGTGTGATGGGCCAAATGGCCTCCTTTTGTACTGTAACAATTCGCTGATTGAATGACCCCTCTTAATTGTCAACTTGCTGCTACCTTGTGAGAAACTTGCCTCACTGCTTTTGAAATGCATAGAAGGAACAGTCAGATGCTCCTGACATGGAGGTGGGCCTCACTGATTGGTTCTTGTGTGATTGAGCTATAAATCTCACCATAGCCCATGTCATTCAGACACAATGTAAATATATTATTCAGATTAGTTCCATTTATTTTAGACATAGAAAAGATACGCGCCTTCAGACCCTAGCCCTGTGTGGCCCCAATTTCTCATGTCTGGAAGATGAGCAGAGTTGGCCTGCTTGTAGCTATTTCACAAAGCTACTGATTTTCCAACACGTTCCAAGGTGATTCAGCTAAATTCAGTATCTCTCCACAACAAGCTGAGTGCAACCAGGAAGGCAGAAACTGATGGAACTAAAGCTGAAGAAACTCTCAGCAGGTAAATTTTTGTTTCTCGTTGCTCAGTTTAAAATTTTTTAAAAGTCATGACGAATTCTACATAAGTTTATTTATGTAAAAGCCTCAACTTAGATGGTAATTTAATTTACAAGCAAAAGCCTAATGGATGAAAGATATTGCTACAGATCCATTGTGATCACTTAAGGCAGACTTCCCTGGAAATAAGCTCCATAGTTGAAGGCGGAAATGGAATTGAATGAAAAGAATAAACCTGATCCATTTACAGATGTAGGATCTATCTTTGCATCCAGTCGTGTTTAAATGGTAACTGCAAAATCGAAAGTGGACCATGAGCAAGAATGACAGTGACACATGGGTAACTCTGGATTAAATCACAGATGGACAAAGTCAAATGATGAGTTTAATCGTGCAAGTTCCCATATCCACTGCAAGAACCTTACTTTGGATTGTTGAACCACCTCTTGAATGGTTGATAGTGACAACGAACACTTGCAAGTAACTGAGATTCATGATAATGGGCCACTCTGCCTTGATAGGATAGTGGCAAATGTAAAAGGTCACACGTGTGAGTGTGCATTTGTGTTTGCTCAGCTGGCCAAAGTTTCTGCTGCCTGAAACTACAAATACTCCAGGTAGACAGGGATCGTGACCGTGTTTGCTTGCTGTCTTTTTTTCACAATGCTACCTTAATTTGATAAAAGCCTTTGAAATTTCAAAACTGTCAGCATGTGAAGTCAGGAATTGATTATTATTCAATTTGGAACAAGCATGGAAAAAAATCTCCAAACAAAACCTGGAAGGTTGGAAGTGGATGTCTGCTATTCACATCGTCATCCTTTGAGTAGTTGACAATTTAAGAACCCTCTCTTGTCAAAAGCTTAGAAAAATGCATTTATGTGGTAGTGGCCATGTAAAATTGGCTAATGGAGTACCATCCAATCTGTGATAATATATACAGGAAATTGAGAAAAAGCTGTGTGGCCTGCATTTATTTCTATGTTGGATTTTTCTGGAATAGAAAGAGTTCCAGAAAAGAAGGAGCTGATGGGCTTAAAAAATGCCTTTTTCTCAGTGATGTTTACATTTTGTAACCAGACAGATTTTAATCATTAATGATGGTTAAAGATTATACTTGTGAACTGCAATCACTGACTTCAAATCAGACAAAATAATTGTGGAGGATTTCTTCATGTTTTGGGCATCTAGATGTGGAACAATAAAAACACATTTAACTCAAACATTAATTTGAATAAGTTGACTATATATTTGCACGTGAATTGCACAGGCACAAACTAATTTTACCAAAAAGTAACATAAATTCCATAACAACCTCAGAAATACTTCATCCTGATGATGATTTAACAAAGTGTTCAAATTTTTAACACTACCTCAGCTTTTTTGCAGTTCAAACTTTCATTCATGTGTCTGTGACTTCTACACTCAAACTTTCAACGCACTCTGGGCGAGCATCTCTCGCATTTTGCCCTCTGTAAACTTGAGGCCGTCCAAATCTCTGATGTCTATGTCTTAACAAAACAGCAGGTCCATTCACTTAACACCTTTCTGCTCACTGACTTACATCCACTCCCAGTCCAGCAACACCTTGTTTTTAAAATTTTCATCCTTGGATTCAAATCCCTCCATGTCCTTGCCATTTCCATCCCTCCAGCCACATCATCCTCAAAGATATCTGTGCTCCTTTCATCATGTCCTCTTAGAAATCCCTGAGGAGACCAGTGGAAGGAAGTGCGGGGTAGGAGAGTGCAAGGGGTGGGGGTGAGGGGTGTAAGGGGGTAGGGGGGTAGTGTAGGAGGGCAGAAGGAAGTGCAGGCGAGAGAAGTGTGGGGTAAGGAAGTATCAGGGGAGGGGAATGTGGGGGAAGGTAGTGCAGAGGAGGCGAGTTTGGGGCAGGTCTGTGTGGATGGAGGGGCCACAGGGAAGGGAAAGCAGGGGAAAGGTGTATTGGGATCAGAGCAGTGCGGGGAGGTGAGTGAAAGGGGAAGGGGAGAGCAGGGGTGAGACCAGAGAGAAGAGGAGTGGGAGAAGGGGAATGTCGGGGCAGAAGGGTTGTGCAGAGGAGAGGAGTGCTGGGGAGGGGCGTTTCAGAGGGAAGGGGAGGGAAGTACAGGGAGGGGAGAGTGGAGTGTGTGTGTGGGAGGGGCAGGGACAGACTGTTGAGAAGGAAGTGGGAGGGAGTGGAATCTGGGAATTAGAATGTATCAATAATTAAAATAAATATCTGGAATTCATATCTGTGTAACTAAAACAAAGTGCAACTTCAGTTGTTGGTGGTACCAGCACTCAATAAGCACACTAATACATAAGAATTATTCCTAATTAATTAAGAAATTAATGAAAGTAAGTTAACAAAATAGGTACAGATATAGCACTTGAAGGGCTGAATGGTCTTCTCATATTCCTATTTTCTAGTTTCTAAGTAAGTCGTATGTAAGTGAAGGGGAACTGGTGGTTGTGCACCTCTTAGATTTGCAGAAGGCACTTGGTAAGGTGCCAATTCAAGGTTATGGCAGCAAACTCATGGTATGGGGGTAACATACTGACATTGGTAGGACATTGGCTGACTAACAGGAAGCAGAGCGTAAGCATAAATGGGTCATTATCTGGTTGGCAACACATAGCAAGTGGTATGCCACAAGAATCACTGCTGGGGCCTCAACCCTTTACAATTTGTGTAAATGATTTGAATGACCAGAACAAAAGCAGGATTGCTAAATTTGCTGGGAGCACAAAGCTAGGTAGGAAAGTAAGTTGTGAAAAGGACAAAAGAAGACTACAAACAGATGAGTGGGTAAAATGTTTGTCAAATGGATTATATTGTGGGAAAACGTGCAATTGTCAATTTTGACAGGAAGAATAAATAAACAACATTATCTGAAAGGATGAGAGATTGCAGAGCTCACAATTGCAGAGGGAACTCTGTGTCCAAATGCACGAATCACAATTATTTAGCATGCAAGTGCAGCAGGTAATTCATGCAGCGAATAGAATGTTATCGTTTATTGTGTGGGAATTGAATATAAACGTAGGGAAGTCATGCTTCAGTTATACCGGGCACTGGCGAGGCTGCATCTGGAGTACAGTGTACAGTATTGGTCTCCCTATTTAAGGAAAGATGTAAATGTATTGGCTGCAGCTCTGAGAAGGTTTCACCAGTTTAATACCTGGAATGGGCTGCTTGACTTATGAGGAAAGGTTGGACAGAATAGGCTTTTACCCATTGGAGCTTAGAAGAGTAAGAAGTGACTTGATTGAAGCATACAAGATCCTAAGGGGTCTTGATAGAGTGGATGTGGAATGGACATTTCCTCTAGTGGGGGAATCTAGACCAGGAGTCACTATTTAAAAATAAAGTTGTCCATTTAAGACCAAGATAAGGAGAATATGCTCTCTCAGAGGATTGTAAGCCTTTAGAACTTTCTTCCTCAAAAGGTAATGGAGGCAGAATCTTCGAAAATTTTTAAGCAAGTGGTAGATAGTTTCTTGATAAGTAAAGACTTCAAAGGTTATCAGGCATGCAGGAATGCAGATTTGAGGTTAAAATCAGAGTTGCCCGGAACTTATTGAATGCTAAAGCTGGCTTGAAGGGCCAAGTAGCCTATTCCAGCTCTTAATTCGTATGTTTGCATGTTACTGAGGTACATTAAAGAGATGTTGCATTGGGCGACTGGATAGTTGCAAACATCAACAACCAGACAATATTTATCTTCTCTCTGAATTCTCTGAGTCATGAGCTTGTCAAGAAAATCTCCATGCTAGGTGCTCAGATTTTGAAAGGTTATTCCATTCTGATTACTACAGGAATCTTCTGAAGAGGAATAAAAACTAAAAGGAAAAATCAAAAGCAGAAGTCAAGAAAAATTAAACAAGAAAGACCTCAACAATAACGCTGAGAAATAATTCCTCACAAAGTAACATCATATGGCCATGATGATCCCAAATTCAATCCCAGCTTTATCCTGAGTTAGCTGAACCCAGGTGTCAACACAATGGTAACATTAGGGATGCCATTGTTGATCTCTGCAATTGATTGAACTATTCCTACAGGCAGGTTGAGGGTAATTATATATTCCTCCTTGGTGTGGAAAATCAGTCTGGACAAAAAATATTCAGCTGTGAGAATCCACACAGAGAAATAGCTGCTACTATACTCGAAAAAAGGATTATAGAGAAGAAGGTCATTTCGTTGATCGAAAAACAATGACAAGAACAGTGTGTTCATTTAAGGTTGCCCTGTTATAGGAAGGATATAATTAAATTGAAGAGGGTTCAGAAAAGACTTACCAGGATGTTGCCAAGAATGAGGGGTTTGAATTATAAAAATAGGCGGGTTTTTTTTTCTCTCTGAAGCCTAGGAGGTTGTGGGGTGACCTTATAGAGGTTATAAAGTCATGAGGGGCATAGGTAAGGTGAATCGTAAGGGTGTTTTCACTAAGGAGGGTGAGTTCAAAACTAGGGGGCATATTTATAAGGTGAGAAGAGGAAGTTTTAAAAAGGATATGAGGGGCAACTTTTTTTTACACAGAGTGGTTCATGTGTAGAATGAACTGCCCGAGGAAGTGGCGGATGCAACATTGAAAAGACATTTGGATAAGTACATGAATAGGAAAGAGATGTGGGCCAAATGCAGGCAAATAGGACTAGTTTAATTTGGGGGAAATTTGGTCAGCATGGACTAATTGGACCAAAGGGTCTGTTTCCGTGCTGTATGGCTCTATAAGAACAAAAAAAAAACAAGTGACAGAAAGCAACAGTTCACTTTTACTCCAGATCAGGCTGTTCTTCCAGAATTGTGGCAGAAGAGCAGTGAATTAGAGATAAAAGGTACTGCAGATGCTGGAGAATCTGAGATAACAAGCATGGGGCTGGATGAACACAGCAGGTCAAGCAGCATCATAGGAGCAGGAAAACTTGACGTTTCGGGCCTAAACCCTTCATCAGAAAATTTTCTGATGAAGGG
>JAHRHZ010000263.1:35650557-35663709 GCA_024137785.1 Ginglymostoma cirratum | reverse complement strand
GACGTTTCGGGCCTAAACCCTTCATCAGAAAATTTTCTGATGAAGGGTTTAGGCCCGAAACGTCAAGTTTTCCTGCTCCTATGATGCTGCTTGACCTGCTGTGTTCATCCAGCCCCATGCTTGTTATAGCAGTGAATTAGAGTAGGGCCTTGATACACTGATCCTAACCTTCTGTCAGAGTTACTGAATTGCTCAGTAAACTGCAGAATTTCCATTTGCTCCACACAAACATGCTGATGTAGGAGTGGAGGGGGGCAGGAAGTGAATGCTGCTGCAAAAGGTAATGGTTTTGAAAAGGTGAATGCTGGAGGCTGTATTGGGCTCCACTCAAACTGATGATATCCCACAATCTTGGGAGGAGGGGTGGGAGTTTAACCTCACCTCCTGATGGAGACAGACATGTCAATTCCAGCTCCTGATAGTGTTTGTAATTATGCCTAACTTGTTACTGTGTTTGTATCTATTGTTAACATGCAATAAACAACACCTTATTGTGAAGACAAGTACCTCTTCTTGTTAAGACTCAATAGTGGTTTATCCTCTACCACTACACATTAGATAGGCCCTTAGAAAGGAGGATTGGTGTCAGCACTATACCTGAACCACAAACTGCCTGTGGTTCCTATCGGAACAAATGACAGATACTTTTGGACCTGACATTTATACCTCTCTACCTTGTAAGGAAATTAGTAGGCTTGTACACCAAGCGAAGTCAAGCACATTAATGCAGTGAAGGCAAAAGCAAAGTGTATCTGCTTTGTGTCCTGGACCTCTAACAAAGCAAACAAGGTTGCACTCCCACGTTCTTATTATCACCCCAGAACTGGCATGCTGCTTTATATAGCCTTCTTTAATGGACAGGCGTTCAAGATGTGAAACTAGTGGAACAGTTATCTGCCTGTCGCATCTAAATAAAGGAACTCCCCCTTGATTGTCTAGACTTACATAAACAGTTCTGATTTGTGCATTCTTTCATTTACAATGCCAAAAGCTTGACATTCAGATTTTCAGCATTTAGGTGGTCAGTTTGATCATGCCAGTATCTACTTAAACCCATATTCTCAGCCAAAACAAATATTTCATTGTTTATTAATGCATACTTTCAAAACAGTATTTTAATGCTTACCAAATCACATCTGGAACTAGGTCAAAATGTGACAATGTTGTCTATTAATGCAAACTAACTGAAGAAGACCACAAAAGAAGGCAAAACAATAATTTAAAGATAACATCAAACACATCTGTGAACACAATTGCTTCAAATGCTCTTTTACATTGACCCAGATTCTATTGTCAAGCAGCACAACTAATGCCGTTCAATGTTATTTCTGCCTAAATGATACATTATCTTCAGTCAAGGGGCAGATGTTCAGTTAAATGTCCATATCCAAAAGTTGCAGCCTGAGTTGTACTGTTATACTGTTTTCAAAATGGCATTTCATTCTCTACCTCACCATCGATGAGCAGTAAATGCCGTGAAGCTGCATGGTAGATACAAACTAAACTATCTCATAATCTGAGATGGTTAGTGCTAATGATGAGTAATGTAAATACCCTTTTTAACAACGTGATAATCATTATTAATCAACCTCTCTGATGCCAAAACATTGTTATGACTTGTTTCATTCTGAATTGTTTTCGGAGAGTTTGAAACCATTAATTTCTTAATTTGGATGTTTTCTTACTTTGGGCTCAATCTTCCAAAAATTTGACTAATTGTTATTTTTAGGAGGTTTCATGGAGGATTTCTCTCTTTGAACCAAAGCAAATTTTCCATTGCTCACCTCAGTAATTAGGCATCCAGGCTCCATGTGTCCTTCTTGTTCAATAATACACTCATAGAGGCATAAGTGCTCACCACTGGAAGGAACTTTTGGCATTGACAGTATAAGCACCGTATTTCGTTGCCAGCTGTGCATCCCTCCACACCCTGCATACTAAGAACTGCCATTCAAATTCTGCTACTGTCCACTATTCTCGACGAGACAGCCAAGACAGGGACATTGGCACCTTGGTTCACAGATAGAAACCTGGAGGTCCAGGTGGAGGAGATAGTGTAGAGGAGGACCAGCTTCTTTATTCAGGACTGGCAAAGGAGACTGTGGCGCCAGACACTGCCAGCATGTAGCTTCGATATTGAGAAGAAGCACACAGCAATGCTCTAAGAAATTAAATGACCTTCTGAGCTGCGCAAGGTTAAGTGTCACCATCTTCTCTCGACTACCTCATGCTTAATGTAACTCTGTCGTTACACACACCTCTTACCAAAGCTCAATTTTCACCACTGCAAGTCTGTCTTTCCATTTGCATTAAGAAGCAAGGCAAGGCAGAGATACTATGTACAAGTAAGTTCTGAATGAAGCAGAAATGCCCTAAAAGGCAAGGTCAGACAAAGGTGCTATAAGTGTCCAAAAGAACACAAAGTAAGTGATCACTAAGAAAATAAGTCCTGAGCTGCGTCCTGTGCTGGTTCATGAGATTGGTGTGTGTACCTTCGTACAGAATGGCTGAACAGGACCATTGCAATGTAAGGTGTCACTGAACTCTAAAGTGCCATGGTAAAGTGCTGAAGTCTTCTGAGTTAGTCCAAGATTGGTTCTCCCAAACGTCTTCCCCATACCCTCACTGCTCAATTCCAACATCAGCCATGATGATATGCTAAGGTTGGTGTTTTACCAATGCAACGTCCATGGGCGAAGGGTAAAGGATTTTGCTGCTCATGGACCATGCCGTGAGATGTTGGTGAATGATGGTGAACGTGGAGCCCTGAAAAGTCAACTGGTCAGCTGAATCGACCAGGTAAGCAGTCAGACTTTCAATTTGGGAATTGGCACCACCTAGTTTCTCACCAGTGACTGGGAGAATCACAAACTGCATAGAAATGATGCAAGATTAGTTAACGGTGAGATGCAAATGCATGGAAATAGGGTCTTCACAGCTTACTGGCAAGATTGCCATCTAGCCATTGAAAACTTGAGGGGAAAATCGGACCATCTTTTTCGTGACGTTGAGAATATTATTTTTCCATTCTTGATGTATTAATCCAATCTTGTCACCATTACCCTCAACTGCTGGGAAAATGTGGCTGTTTTTCATTTCTCTCTATTTTTCCTCCCTTAATCAATTCTTTCCTTTCCTCTCTTTATTTCCCTTTCTTGACCTAATTTGATATTGAATTTACCCTTTTTAATTTATGTTCCTTTCAGTCTTACTGGTGTTTATTTTTAATCCTAAAACCATATTCATTAGGGAAATACCATTTTGATTGCCCTCTTCTCTCATGTCCCCAATGCTGCGTTCCTCTCTGCACCACTGCTAGCTCACACTTTCAACAACTGAATGGGTCAATAGATGTTGGGCGCACATGTAAACCTAATTAACAACAGATATGCTGCTACAACAAAACCTAGCTTATTATATTTCACTTACAGGAGAGTAATGCCAAAATAGCCTTTGCGTTACGCTCCACTTAATGTGTAAATGTTTCTTGATTTTCCCTCTCAAGTTCTGCTCCTTTCAAATATCCCCAGCCTCGTTACAGTTGACTAGACACACCAATCAGTCTTATTTTCAAAGTAGAGGCCCAAAACAATAAAAACAATTTACTTTTAATTGTGATTATTAGAGCTGCAGATCTTGAAGTGGATGCAGAGTTTAACCAATGTGACATATCTACAAGATCACTGTGCAATTTTCTATGATAATGCAATTACAGTGAGATATTAACCCAGCAGAGTCATTTAGAAGGACGTTCAGGATTGTTTGGTCCAGAAGCAGAGGAGAAAACATATATAAAAAAAAACGTTAGAATACGAATGCTGCCATTGGGTCTGCAGATACCATCACCTTTATCTTTAAAGTTTTTGCCCACAGTTGAATACTTGAATGCCAGTACTTTGTGGCACGCACAGAATTTATAAGGGCTGAAGCCTTCTTATCTTTTTTGGCAGGGCCAATTTTGTGAGCCACCAGCTCCTTATTGCAGAGGTCTGTCTCTATACATTTCTTGTTATTATGTGAATTTCAATACAAAAGATAAGGTTACTACAGACAGAAAATTTGAAAGGTTGGGAAAAAGCAGTGTTACATGATGGGTTATTGATGTGGCAAACTCTATTCCAAACTGATCCAATTTGGTAATATTTGAGTGCTATGTTTTATATTTATTTTCATTCAATGCCTGTCCGTAAACCATCATGTTAATGTTACTCTCAGATCATCATCTGTCAATGAAAATAGAGATTGATTTCACTTTATTTTTTCTGATAGGATAAGTAGATGCCCATATTGTACAAGACTAACATTTAACAATCAAATGATGGAGGCCTGGGCCTCTAGTTAATTGACATATTTTTTTCAAAACAATTTTGCATTTCTTAGTATAACTGAAAATTCGTGTAAGGAATATATTACAGTGTGTTATATTAGCTTTCCTTTTATAGACAACCTGCATGTCTATTTTGATGTGTTGTTTACTTTCAATAGATTAAAGGAAGATGGATTGATATAAAAAGACTGTTTTCTCAGTAAACAAGTAAAGGATTGTCCAACACAAATTAGATCAGGCTGTGGTATCTTGAAACTGATGCCTCTTCATACTAAATCCTGTCACTGTGTACACATCAGATATGTCAGCCTGAGAAGAAAAGGTATTTAACATTTCAAACATACTGAATTCACCTATCATATTTCTCATTCTTTTACTTCTCTCAAAGCTTAATACTACTCTTGACTAGTTTCCTAAAATGTGTAAAATATAATCCATGCATAATTAAATATAAAATCTGTATTTTTGATTTTGCTGAGTGCAATTGTGGTACAAGGTTTGTCATCTCTTGCTGAGATCAGCTTACCCTGCCGTAATTTAAAAATCTACTCTTGGAAACAGACATGTGCAATGCTACATTAAATACAGAAATATGGAACATTTACAAAGTAAAAGGAGGCCATTTAGCCTATCGTATCTGCACTAGCTGAAAACAAGGCATCCAGAATGGGATATACAACATTTGCACACTTTCACAGGCATATGAGAATATTCAGAAGCCATGTTATGGAACGTGTTAGGACTTTTACAGAGCATGACAGATTAAAATCTCAAAACTCACAATCCTAACACTCTGTATGTAATTGTCACTGAGCCTTTAGTGTTACTGAGAGGCCTTGAGTCACACACACTTAATAAAACCGTAACAATACGTCATTTTACAACCCTAACCAAACAGTCAGCAAAGGAAATCTGTCATAAATTACCTATTTTCCCTCTAAACGGTAGTCACACTTCCTTGTCTATGTGTCAGATGGTACCATGCTACCCATCAGATGTTAATAGATTAAAGGGGAACAAACCCTCAGCAGTGAACTAATTTCATTCATTATCCCTATCATTCTTCATTCCATTTAATTACTAAATGTTTCTCAGCTGTTCCTTGTTCCTCTGGTCACAGCACTTTTTACTCCATTATTACATTGTTTTTACCAAGGGATGTTTAGTGGTCCAGCACATAAGGAATTGTGTTACTGTTGCCAACCACTTCTGCTCTCCTGTGGAACAAAATATCCATCTTTAACCTACTTTAATTAATCAAAATGAAATCAACCAACACCATCAAGATAAACATTTACTGCTTATTTAGCACATCACCATTTTAAAATATTTCTGTGTACAAATTAGTTGCTGCATTTAGCAACAAACAACGGTGACTGGACATTTAAAATAGACAAATGTTAACATTTACAGAGAATGTGAAATACACGCATATTTAGGTATATTTGTGTGAATTCAATGTTAATGTAGATTTGTACTTAAGGAATGCCAATCAATAAAATAACAAAAGAGACCTAAATCACAATCAGCTTTAAGTATATACTATATCACAGTACATTGTGAATTCTTAATCCATGTTTCATAGTCAAGGAACATGAACAAAGAGTGGCATCTCCCTACATGGATAAAGTGCCTGAGGGTAAATCAACCAGCTGCCTGCATTTTCTAATATCCACTGGTGGCAACATTCAAAGCAAGATTAACTGAGATCTAGGGTGGCAAATCATTCCTTAGTCAAAAGTGGTAAAGATAGCACAACAGAGCTAATTTCAGGGTTTGAAACAGAGGAGAAAGGGAATGGTTGTATAGCACGGAAACCAACCCTTCAGTCCAACTTGTCTATGTCCACCAGACATCCTAAATTAATCTAGTTTCATTTAATGGAAACATCAGAGAGGTTAAATGGTATTTAAAAAGAATATTTTTGAAAAAAAATTCTACCAGTCCTCCATATTTACTTTCTGGTCAATGACAAATAAAAAGCTATTTCAAATAAATGAAGGTTGATTTTAATCACAAACATATAATGAATGTGCAGTGGGTGAAAAAGGTCTATCTCTAGCCTATTGTTGCTAGCTTACAACCTGATTTATTTTGATGTAAGGGCCTCACTTACAAGAAACAATGAACCTTAGGCATCAACTCAGTGACTGACTGTAACTTGGCAGTTATCAGAGTGGAGAATATCTGCTGGGTCTTACCTGGGCACCCTGGAGTCAAAGCATGTGGAATAGGCCAATTTATTTCTATATTGGGCCACAAGAAGCACTATTGTGCATCCAGGCCCACTAGAAAGCAAATTCAACAATTGATTAACAGCAAAATGATGCGGATACTGGAAGTCTGAAACAAACATAGAGAATGCTGGAGAAATCCAGCAGGCCTGGCAGCATGTGTGCAGAGACAAACAATGTTGACATTTTGAGTTCAGCATGACTCATTTTCATTTCTGAAGGTTTTGCGTTAGACAACTCACCACCTGATACAGTATGTGGGGTGTATGGACAATTGCAGTTCAGGTCCAATATGTGCCATATTTGCATATTGCAAGTGGTTTTCAACTAAAACAGACAGATGCTCCAGCTGCCCATCTCAAAACCCAACTCAGGATGGCAGCTGCTGGAGTAACTGCATAAACAATATAGTTAACCAACCACTGCTACTTTCAGGCCACCATTTACACCTGTTGGAAGGAGTTAAAACTGGCCGCTGATGTCTATTCAAAGGCACTAATAACTTTTCAGTGATAGACGTGATCAGCTATCACAGAACATCATATCAGGTATGTTTAATACAGGTGGCCATAAACAATAAACAGCCTTTCATGTTACCAGATGCACTTGTAATCTTTTATGAAAGCAATTCCAATTATTTTGCTTTCATTTTGAAAAATAAGCAATTTAAATTATTTTGCTTGTGGTTTCAGCTGTTGTCTATTTCAGTTAATTCAAATCCAATTCCTTTTAAATGCTTTCATATTCTTCAAAACTATGATGTGTTACTGTGTCAGATAAATATATTAATAATACTAAATATAGGTAAACATTACTTTGATGAAGGCGATAATGTATTTATAGTTTTCGCATATGTATTCTTAATAGGTATTTCTGAAGCGTAAAGAAGGCATAAATTAAAACTCCAAAAGGCTCATTTATATCATCAAAATTGCTAGATTTTTCCAAATGCATTTCAGCTAAACAAATTAGTTGCTTCATTCAGTAGCAGTTGGTATTAGTTGACCTATACTGTTCCAATAATATCACTGCTAATTCATATTGAATAACTCTGTATTAAGCAAAAATGTTGCTGTTTTCTCAATACTCAGACTGGTGCTCCGGAATAGAGAGGACATTTAATTCATCCACAGAATATGGGTGCCCTGGTAAGACCTGATAACCCTTGAGAATGTGGTGACTGCTGCAGTACGTGTGTTGAAGGGACACCCAAATTGTTACTTGGGAAATTAAAAATGCATTTAACAAGTCAGCAATAATAATGGGATGCTGACATATTTCCAAGTGAGGATCATATGTGATATGGAAGGCATCTTGGAAGTAGTTGCTTTTCCATACAACTTCTGCCATAAATAATGGAGGTTACAACATTGTGAGGTGCTGTTAGTAAGTTTTGGTGAGTTGCTGCATTGAGGCTTGTAGCGGATACAGACTGCAGCCATGGTGCACTGTTGTTTTAGAAAGTGATTGCTTAAGGTGGTGGATAAGGTGTCAATCAAATTAGCTATATTTTTCCTGGTTTTCCGTAGAATATATCAGAAACTGGGGATTCTATCACTGGCGGCCATCCTCTTAAATGGACAAATCTCTCCCCCATCTACAAAGCACAAATCTGCTATGTTTAACAGTTGCTGAATTTTTTTTATCTATTAACGGGATGAGGGTGTCGCTGGCTAGGCAGCATTTATTGCCCATCCCTAACTGCCAGTTATGAGTCAACCACATTGCTGTGGGTCTGGAGTCACATGTAGACCGGACCAGGTTTCCTTTCCTACATGTCATTAGTGTACCAGGGGGGTTTTTCTGACTATCAACAATGGGTTCATGGCCATCATTAGATACTTAATTCCAGATATTTTCATTGAATTCAAATTCCACTATCTGCCGTGACGGGACTCGAACATGGGGCCCCAGAACAGTATCTGGGTCTTTGGATTAACAGTACAGTAATAACATCACCAGGCCATCACCTCCCCCAACATGTTGCCCTTTTTTAATGGTTGCAACCACAACAAGATTCAATAAGCCGAAAACCATCCATGGACAAAGGAGTTACATTGAAGGGCATGATAACCAGGTACCATAGCATCCACTGCCTCCATCATCTTGACTGCAGTGTGGACTAACTAAAGATAGGTTTCAGTCACATGCCATGCTTTTTGAGTAGAAGCTCCTAAACCAACAAGTTCCACAATCCAGATGGGCAAGGGTAGCTCTTCCTATTACCTCCAAGTTCTTCTCTAATGCTTACAGCATTTTGGTAAGGGTATATATAATTACATTCCTACAACATCACAAACTGAAATCCTGAAAATCCACACCTAATAGCACTGCAAGAGCACCTTCACCACTGAACCTCAGAGGTTCTCATTGGTAACCCACCACTTCTCTCTCAGGACAACTAGGGAAGGAAAATAAATGCAGACTTTGCCAGCGATATTCACATCCTGTGAACAAACAAAAAACCTGCAGCACGCACATAGAAGCTATTGTTTCAGCAGCAACATTGCTTAACGTTCAGAATAGAAAAACCCCATTGAATCATTACCTTATAGGTGTAACACATACTACAGTTAAATGTTGTTAGTATAAAAATGGAATTTTCCATGACAAAACCAGGCATGGAAATTTTCAAAAATGTTGTGGCATAAAATCTTGTAATGCGTTCAACCTATTTAATATCTATCGATTATATTTTTTCACCGAGGCATGTTACGAAATGATAATACAAATCTTAATTCTGGACACTGGTAAAATATCTGTGACAAGATCCCTGTACTGAACCATGCACAGCAGGAATATTCCAGTTTTGATTTATTCTCATGCTGATTTAACTAACTATATCCACAAGCTTAACAGCGAGTAAATAGGGTGTCTCGCCTTGGAACTATATGGCACCTGACTTATTGACTTCAAATTGAAGTATATCGAGTAATAATTAAATAGTTGTTTCATTTTCTGGCTATCCAGGTGGAGATATAAGTTAATGATTTACTCATTTTTGAAATCTGTGTTTAATATTCAATCTCAGTTTGAAAGTTCCATGTTTGAATTTCTCCAATCAAGTTTCCCTACCTGACAAAGCTCTTATTAAAGTTATAATTTAAGTCCCATGTGACTAAGACAAAGGTAGCTTTCCCTCCTCATTATTCTTGACCTGGTTTGCAACCTCTCCACTGTCATTCAGCTGGGTGGGACTGCCCTTGTCTGATTCCATTCCTATTTATCGATTTGTAGGTAGAGAAGCACTTGCAATAGCTTTGCCATACCATTATGTCTAGTGCCTCCTAGGGATATATCCTTGGACCTCCACTGATTTCTAATCTACGTAACATTGCTTGACGACATCTGAAGCATTGCGTTTTCACATATACATTGACAACCCAGCTCTAACTCCATGACCACCTTTATTGACCGATCCACTGTTGCTCAATTATGAGCAATATATAGTATTGGATCGATACAAATTTCCTTCAATTAAATATTGGGAAGATTGAAGCCATGGTTTTGTTCCCCACTGCAAAGTCTACTCCCTCGCTACCAACTCCATCTCTCTCCCCACCAACAGTGTGTAACTCAAAAAGTCTGCTCACACTGATACAAAAGCAAATTTCTGTGAATGATGAAAAACAAATAATGCTGGTAAAAACTTGTCAGGTTTGATAGCATCCATGGAGAGAAACAAAGGTCACTCAGTCTGAAACATTATCTCTGTTTCTGTCCACAGATAGAATCATGGAATCGTACAATACAGAAGAGGCTCTTTGGCCCATCAAGACTGTACCACCAATAATACACTAAATTTACACAAGTCCCCCTTTCAAGCACTAGATGATAGCCTTGAATGCTATGACACATCTAAGTACTCTTTAAAGATGCTGCCTGGTCTGCTGAGTTTTTGCAGCTTTTTTTTGCTTTTATTTACTTTGATCTGTTCACAGCTGTCATCCTTCCAAGGTATATTAGGGGAAGGTGGGATTACAGCATTGAGGTCAATGATAAGCCATGATCACTACGAATGGCAGAGCAGCCTCAAGGGGTTGAATGGCCTACTCTTGTTCCTATCTTATATGTTTCTGTGGCCTGGAGTTCAGCTTCTGGTCAGATATGCGTGCCTCACTAAAACCATCTATATCCATTTCCATAACATTACCTAACTTGCCCTGCCTCAGCTCATCAGCTTCTGAAAACTTCTTTCCTGTTTTTGTTGTCTGTAAATTTGACTATTCCAAAGAACACCTGGCTCACCTTCCACATAATACCCTCCATAAACTTGTGATTATCCAAACTTCCACTGCCCACTTCCTGATGTGCAACAAGCCCTGTTCATCTATCATGCTGGTGTTTGCACATGGGCTTCAAGGTTTTATTTTATCCACTTGTGGGCTGTGGAATGTTGCCCATTCTTAGTTATCCTTGAGAAAGTGATGACGAAATGCCTTCTTAAACCACTGCAGTCCATGTGCTGTAAGTTGACCCAGAATACTACTAGGGAGATTATTCCTGGATTTTGGCCAAACAACAGTGAAGGAATGTAATATATTTCCATGTCAGGATGGTGGGTGGCTTGGAGGAGAACTTCCAGATAGTGCTGTTCTCATGTATCTGCTGACCTTGTCCTTCCAGATGGAATTGTTGTGGGTTTGGGAGGTGCTGTTTAGGGATCTCTGATGAATTTCTGCAGTGGATCTTGTAGATAGTACAAACTGCTGCTACTGAGCATCAGGGTTGGAAGGAGAAGTTGTTTCTGGATGTAGCTTTGCCTTGGAGAGTACAAAACTTGTTTTGTTGTTAGAGCAGCACTTGTCTAGGCAAGCGGGGAATATTCCATCACACCCCTGACTTGTACCTGGCAGATGATGTGTGGGCTTTGGGGAGTCAGGAGGTGAGTAATTTGCTGCAGAATCCCTAGTGTTTGAACTGCTGTTGTAGCTACTGCATTGATATAGCAGATCCAGTTGAGCTTAGATCTGATCTGTTGGCTTCTCTCTCTTTCTCACTTGCTGTTATACTGTTTGGTACTCAAGTAGTTCAACCAGGTTGACACCTCATTTGTAGCTATGCCAGCTGCTGCTCCTGGTATGTTGTCCTGCACTCTTCATTGAATCAGAGTTGATTTCCGGGTAACGGTACAGTGGGGGAATATGCCAGGCCATGAGTTTGCAGATTCTGTTGGAGTACAATTCTATTGCTGTTGATGGCCCACAGTGCCTCATGGATGCCCAGTCTTTAGTTACTGGATCTGTTTGAAGTCTGTCCCGTTTAACATGGTGATAATGACACACAACACAATAATATCTGTTATTGACATGCTGGCAGGACTTCAACTGCACAAGGGCTGTGCAGTGGTCACTCTTACTGATACTGTCATGTACAGATAAATTTGTGACAGGCAGTTGGGTGAGGATGAGGTCAAGTATGTTTTTTCTGCTTGTTATTTCCTCACCACCTTCCTCAGACCCAGTCTAGCAGTTATGTCCTTTAAGGCCTGACAAGCTCAACCGGTGTTGCTACCATACTATCTTGGTGGTGGATGGTGAAATCCCACATCCAGAGTATATTCTGTGCACTGGCCATCCTCAGTGCTTTCTCCTCATGTTGTTTAACATGGAGGAGTACAGAGTCATCAGCTGAGGGAATGCCATACACGGTAATCAGCAGATTTACTTGCCCATATTTAACCTGAAGCCATAAGACTTTATGGGGTCTTAGTTCAATGTTCAGGGATCCCAGGGCAACTCCCTCCCAACTGTCTATCCACAGTGCCACTGCCTCTGCTGGGTCTGTGCTGCTGGTGGGACAGTACATGCCCAAGGATAGTGACTGGCTCTGAAGAAAGGTCGCTGAACTTGAAACGTTAACTGTGTTTTCTCTGCACAGATGCTGCCAGCCCTGCTGAGTTTCTCCAGCAGTTTCTGATTTTTATTCAGGTTTCTAGCATCTGCAGTTCTTTGTTCTATATTATGGTTAATAATGGAGTCTGGAATATTGTCTCTGAGATATGATTCCTTGAGTAGGACTATGTCAGGCTGTGAGACAGCTCTACCAATATTGCCACTAGCCCCCAAATGTTAGCAAGGAAGACTTTGCAAGGTCATCCAGAATTTTAACCATTGCCATTTTAGGTGCCTAGGTCGATGTCAGGTGGTTTGTTCAGTGTCATTTTTTTTAGACTTCATAGTGATTGATACAACTGAGTGGCTTGCTAGGCGATTTCAGAGGGCAGTTGAGAATAAACCACATTGCTGTGGGTCTGGAGTTGCATCTGGGCCAGACCTAGTAAGGATGGCAGATTCTGAAATTAAGAATCTAATGTCCTTCAGGGAAGGAAATCAGCCATCCTCATCTGATCTGGACAACATGACTCCAGAGCTGCAGCAATGTGCTTGACTCTCAACTGCACTCTGGGTAATTAGGGGTGGGCAATGAATGCTGGCCGAGCCAGTGACACCCACATCCCGAAAATGAAAGAAAACAGGACATTAGTGAGCCAGAGATAACAAGGTGTGGGGCTGGATGAACACAGCAGGCCAAGCAGCATCATAGGAGCAGGAAAGCTTGACGTTTCGGGCCTAGACCCTTCATCAGAAA
>JAHRHZ010000263.1:35598810-35635557 GCA_024137785.1 Ginglymostoma cirratum | reverse complement strand
GGGGTGAGAAAGGAGGGGTGGGGGGAGACTGAAGGTTTGGTTGTTTTGGGGGGGGGGGGTGCGGTTGATGTTTTTTGTCAGGCCGGTGTGAGTGCCCGAGCGCGCGCCGCTTTCCCTCTCACACACACACGCGCGCGCGGAGAGAGAGAGAGAGAGTCTGGGAATGAATGTGGTAGACACCAGCAGCAGCTCCTGACGCCATTCCGCCATCAACTTTTACCTCTTTCTCTCTCTCCCCTCCCCCCATCACCACCGTGTGTGTGTGTCTCTCTCTCTCTCTTTCTCTTTTCCCTCCCTCCTCATTTCCATTCGCCACCACATCGTTTCGGTGTCATTAGCTTTGGATCAAGACGTACATGCGAAGTATAGTTGATATTCTTCCAATTATAGGCCTTTCCGAGGCACACATTGACCGGCTCCACAAGAGAGAGAGACAGCCGGGTGATGAGTAATACTTGAAAACGATTCTTTTAAACCCTTTTGACATTCACATGTAGAAAAGAACACATCTAAAAAGTAGTTGGAGCTTTCGTTGTTTGTGGAAGTGAAAACAAGCTCTGGGTTTTTAAAAAGAAATCAGCATTGTATAAGGTAAGATATATATATGTAGATACACCATTGATCTGAACAACTTTTCAAGATGTTACTTAGCCTATTTACTTGTTTTGATTTTTAAAAAATACAGATAAACAGAAATAGTTTTGGTTTGGTGGGGGAGGGGTGCTTACAGTTGGGAAATGAGGGTTGTTGCTAAATGGTACTTTCTGTGACTTGGGAATATTAATTACTGTCATTCAAGGATCCTTAAAAATCAAGCAGTGTTCGTTAGGGGAAAAACATGGGTTGAAGTAGCAGCTCAACGAGTTAATCTTTTATGGTTAATTATAATTTATTTTTCACAAACGCAAAGTAGAGCGGCTGACATAAAATGTGCATGTGGTTGCTTGTACAGTTATGGGCTAAAACACGAGTAGTGTTAAGAGGTTATAATGTATTGATTTTACACATGACACATTGTATACATTATGATAACAATTGCTTCTTTCGTGAAACTAGGTCACAGATAGGTATGGCCACCATTTCTGTATTGAAGTGTGGATTGTTTGAATGCACATGTTATCATTTTGATGTTCCTCGTTCCTTTTTTAATTCCATGGGAAAAGTGCAAAATTTGAAATGTTCACCATGCAGATTGTTCAGGCAATCCACGCTATGTGTTGGGGGTGGGGTAGCACACTGATTCAGTGTTTTATAGTAGGGAAACCACATATAATGGAGTCTGTTCATACGCAAAATGTAAAGCTGTGTTTATTCTCCATCTTTTGCTGTTTGGCATTTACTTAGTAGACCTAGCACTATACATTTTATGCAGCTTCATTGAATGTGTGCTTATATTTTAAATGTATTTGCAATTAATTTTGGGTCAAACCATATCGCAGTATTTGGGATGTACGTGTGTATAATTGGAGTAAAGAGCTTTTACAACTAGCATTCAGTGAAGCACCAAACTATGTACCTTAATTCCACATATTGCACCGTAATGACATAGTTACAACACTTTAACTGTTTTCCCTCGTCTTCCAAATTTGGAAATAAATGAAATCTATATTGCAACAATCTTAAGGATGTGAATAATAATACTTGCTCTGAAATTTGTTTTATTTTCACTTGATATTGACTGAAAGTTGCTCACTGTTTTACAGTTTTGCATTGTATGTGTGGAGAAGGTATTGATAATCCTCTAGTTATACTAGCCATTGCTGCCTTTCTCCAAAGATAGGTAAAACCCTTTTAAATCACCCTTACTAATTCATGTAGAGTAGAAGATCAGGTTCAGCTGCTAAACTGTGGTGAAATAGTGCTCTCAGCCGTTTGGAACATGACAGTTACCCTCAACGCCTCTGGGTTTGTGTGTGGAAACAATCAGCCCGGTTTCCCATTCCAGAATGCTGTCTAGTGACCTCAGCTGGAAAATACCCGTGTGTTGATATCTGATGAGAACAGGATTTGACTTGGCTGGGATGCCTTTCAAGGCCAAATAGTTTGCAAACAGTCAGCTACAGAAATGTCATGGGGATTCCCCTACATAATATAGGGTGGCAGGGTGGCTCCATTCTACCCTCAGGCGACTGTGCAAGCTCCACACAGACATTTTTGTGTGTGTTTTCTCTGGGTGCTCTGGTTTCCTCCCACAGTCCAAAGATGTGCAGGTTAAGTGGACTAGCTGTGGGAAATGCAGGGTTACAGGGAATGGGGTGGGTGGTCTGCATGGGATGCTCTTCGGAGTATCAGTGTATACTGAATGGGCTCAATGGCCTACTTCCATACTGTAGGGATTCTGTGATTCTATAATGTTGGCAGCACACCAGCCAGCCCTCCAAAGAAACATGATTTACACAGTTTTTAACCAGTTTTACCGTTTAATCTGCCTGAAAGTCAACCATTTGAGGGAAGATAGATCAGAAGGTCTTTGACAGGGTGCAGAGGAGGTTTATCAGAATGATTCATGTGATGAAGGAATTTAATCACATGGCAGTGGTAAAGAAGCTGGGGTTGCTTTCCTTGTAGTAAAAACTATTCAGAGGAAATTTGATACATATGTCTTAGGTTGACAAGTTTAAATAAAATGAACAAATAAAAGCTGTTCCCATTATCAGATGGTAGGAGGGCAAAGGTACATAGATTTAAAGCTTTTGGGCAAGAGATCCAAGGAGTGTGAGGAAGAACTCTTGATGCAACAGCCATTATTGACTTGGAACATGCCTACAAAGCTGGTGGAAGTGAATGGTTTAGAGAAGTTGAATGGGTACTTGAGGGAATAAAATTACAGAGCTGGAACGATGCAGTGGGAGAATGATACAGATTGGACAGCTCTACAGGAGGCTGATATTGCTCAAGTTAAACCAGGTGATCATTTGGCACAATAATAACTTGCAAGTCAAAATATCAGAGGGTGACTATTGCCCAGAGAACAATATCTAGAATGTATTTCTGTCTTCTAGTGAACAGGTAAAAACTGGACGTAAAAACTGGACAAAAAAACCTCTTTTTAAAAACGTGCTGTGGTTAGATCTACGTTGAACTTGATAATTGACAATCCAATGATTGACACAATGGATATCACAATGCCACATTGTAAATTGGTATAATTATTGGTCACAGAGCTACTGAAAATTTTTACTGCTGTGACTAAAGATTAATCCAAAATTGTGTCCATTTTGAAGGTACCTCCTGTACATTGTGGAAATTTAGATGGAGTAGATTTTCTTATTATGGATAGAGGATTTTATAAAGCTTGCTGTTTAGTCCAAAATAATTGGCTCATGGGTGTAGGTTTTCAACTTGGTGCCAGGGCATGAAATGGACCATTGATGACCATGGAAATTAACGTTATGTGGTTTCTATACTGCAGAAAATCCCAGGTGTCAGTTTTACATTGGGCAACATAAAGTTTTATGCCCCAGTTCACCCCATGTGCTTGCTGATTTACATTTGCTTCCATCCATTAATATCTTGATTTTGAAATCTTTATTCATGTTTTCAGGTCTACTCCTGACTTCACATCCTCTGTGCTTCTGTAATATCCTTCTCCAGCACCACAAACCTCTGAGTTACCTGTATTGCTCTAATTCTGGTTTCCTGAGCATCCTTGATTTTAGCTACCCCACATTGGTGGCTAAATTTATGTAACTCCTAAACTCTGTAATATCCCCTTACAAATTTGTACCTTTCCAACTGTCTTTCATCTTTTAAGGCACTCTTCAAAACCTAGCTGTTTAAGCAACATTTGTTGACATTTTCTTTTGTGGGTTGGTGTCATATTTTCCCAGTCCGGTGACTACGAATGAGAACGTCTCTTGCTTGTGTTCAAATTCCTAATGGCCTTGATTCTTCCTATCTTTGTAACCTTCTCCAAACCTCCGTGAACATTGCATTTTTCCAATTCTGGCCTCTTATAGGGAAGCTGGGGAAGTGATTGCTGAGGCCCTTGCTGAGATATTTGTAACATTGATAGCGACAGGTGAGGTGCCGGAAGACTGGAGGTTGGCTAACATGGTGCCACTATTTAAGAAAGGTGGTAAGGAACAGCTAGGGAGCTATAGACCGGTGAGCCTGACATCGATTGTGGGAATTCTAAGAGACAGGATTTACATGGATTTGGAAAGGTAAAGACTGATTAGGAATAGTCAATATGGCTTTGTGCATGAGAAATTGTGTTTCGTGAACTTGATTGAGTTCTTTGTTACTTCTTCAAAGAGGATTGAGGACAGAGTGGTGGATGTGATCTATAAGGACTTTAATAAGGCGTTTGACAAGGTTCCTCATGGTAGACTGGTTAGCAAGGTCAGATCACACGGACAGAGGGAGAACTATCAGAACTGGCTCAAAGGTAGAAAACAGAGGGTGGTGGTAGAGGAAACAAGGTGTAGAGCTGGATGAACACAGCAGGCCAAGCAGCATCAGAGGAGCAGGAAAGCTGACGTTTCGGGTCTGGACCCTTCTTCAGAAATGGGGCTGGGGAACGGGATTCTGAAATAAATAGAGAGGGGGAGGCGGATGGAAGATGGATAAAGGAGCAGATAGGTGGGTGTTGCTTTTCAGACTGGAGGCCTGTGACCAGCAGTATACCACAATGATCGGTGCTATGTCCACTGCTTTTCGTCATTTATATAAATGATTTGGATGTGCACATAGGAGTTATGGTTAGTAAGTTTGCAGATGACACCAAAATTGAAAGCGTAGTGGACAGTGAAGTAGGTTACCTCAGAGTATACCTGGATCTTGATCAGATGGGCCAATGGGCTAAGGAGTGGCAGATTGAGTTAAATTTAGATAAATGTGAGGTGCTGCATTTTTGGAAAGGCAAATCAGGCCAGGACTTATACACTTAATGGTAAGATCCTGGGGAGTGTTGCTGAACAAAGGAACCTTGGAGTGCAGGTTCATAGTTCCTTGAAAGTGGAGTTGCAGGTAGATAGGATAGTGAAGAAGGCGTTTGGTATGCTTGCCTTTATTGGTCAATGTATTGAGTATAGGAGTTGGGAGGTCATGTTGCAGCTGTAGAGGACATTGGTTAGGCCACTATTTGGAATACTGTGTATAATTCTGGTCTCCCTGCTATTGGATGGATGTTGTGAAACTTGAAAGGATTCAGAAAAGATTTACGAGGGTGTTGCTAGGGTTGGAGGGTTTGAGCTATAGGGAGACGTGGCATGGATTAGGACAATTTTCCCTGGAGTGTCAGAGGCTGAAGGGTGACCTTTATAGAGGTTTATAAAATCATGAGAAGCATGGATAGGGTAAATAGACAAGGTCTGTTCCTCGGGGTGGGGGAGTCCAAAACTAGAGGGTATAGGTTTAAGGTGAGAGGGGAAAGATTTAAAAGGGACCCAAGGGGCAGCATTTTCACGCAGAGGGTGGTGTGAGAATGGAATGAGCTGCCAAAGGAAGTGGGGGAGGCTGGGACGATCACAACATTTAAAAGGCATCTGGATGGGTAAATGAATAGGAAGTGTTTAGAGGGATATTGGCCAAATGTTGGCAAATGGGACTAGATTTATATCGGATATCTGGTTGGCATGGAACGGTTGGACCGAAGGGTCAGTATCTGTACTGTATATCTCTATGACTATGACTCTATAGAGTCATACAGCATGGAGACAGACCCTTCAGCCAACTGGTCCACATTGACCATCTTCCCAAGCTAAACTAGTCCCCCTTGCCTGCGTTTCCCCCAAACATTTCCTATTCATGTATCTATCCAAATGTCTTTTAAATGTTGTACCTGCATCCAACACTTCCTCTGGCAGTTCATTCCACACACTAACCACTCTGTGCTTAAAAAAAAGAAAGTTGCCTCTCATGTCCTTTTTAAAATTTCCTCCTCTCACCTTAAAAATTTGCCCCATAGTTTTGAATTCCCTCGCCCTAGGGAAAAGACCTTTGCTATGCACCTTATCTATGCCCCTAATAAATTATAAACCTCTATAAGGTCACCCCTCAACTTGCTATGCTGCAGTGAAGAAAGTCCCAGCCTATCTTTTATATGTCAAAATCTCCATTCCCAGCAACACCCTGGAAAGTCTTTTCTGAAAGCTCTCCAGTTTAATAATTTCCCTCGTGTAGCAGGTGACAAGAACTGCACACAGTACTCCAGAAGACCTCTCACCAATGTCATGTACAACCTCAACGTGACGTCCTGACTCATATACTCAAAAGGTCTGAGCAATGAAGGCAAGTGTGCTAAACGCCTTTTTCACCACGCTGTCTAGCTGTGACACAAATTTCAAAGAATCATGTACGTGAACTTTCTCTGTTCTGAAGTTTCTCTGTTCTACAATACTACTCAGGGCCCTACCACTAATTGTATAGGTCTTGCCCTTATTTGTTTTACCAAAATGCAATCTTGTTCATTTCCAATTTGTGTCACCTCTCTGGTGGCTTTGCCTCTGGCAATCTAGGCTTCAAGGTATGAAATTTCCATCCTAAACCTCTGTGCTTGTGTTGTGCCTTTATGACCAAACCCTTTCAGTTTTACCATCCTTGTGTGGCTCATTTTCATATTTTGTCTGATGATATTGCTTCTACGAAGCACCTTTGGACATTTTATTACACAAAAGACACAGTGTAAGTGCAAATTGTATTCATAATGGAAGTTTTGTGACTGTAAAATTGTCATGAAGACTCAATGGGTAAATATGCTTTTCAGTTTTGAGTCTTACTTCCACGATGTACAGAGTAGGAAGCCCAGCTTCAGGGACGTTATACAGAAAGTAATTTCATATTTAGTTAAATATGTTCAGTGCTTGGCATTAACATTGCTGCTGCAAAATGCAGTAAACATGTTACAGCTTGTAAGTGTATAACTTCACAAATGTGGCATTGCTCCAAATTAGTAGGTCTAGTCGCTAGCACTTTTAGGAACAGGAAAAGGACAGCTGACCCAGTAAACCCATACAGATGTAACAGATGTCAGCCCTATGTTCTTGCCTTCTTTACAAAGCCACAATGCAAGCACTCGTATTGAGTTCTTCTTTTCGTTATTTTAATGAAGGTGTTAACCTGAGTTAATGTATCGATTAAAATTGTGCAGAGGAATTTGACACATAGGCTAAAAGTCTGTATGATAACTTTGCTGTCACTCATTTCTCCAGTCATATCCTTTTCATCATGCCTGTCTCCAGAAATTTATGTCTGGAGGACCTCATTTAGATTATGTACTTCAATCACCTCGACTAGTGACATATTCCATGTATTTGACACTCCTCTTGTGAATGGATTCTGCCCGAAGTTTCTGTTAACTTTTAATTTTCAAATTTATATCGCCCAATCTTTGGATCCTTTTCAGTAATAACCATAACCCTCGCATTTCTTCCCCCGCTTAACACTAGCCAGGTGTAATGCACCTGAAGTGTGCTGTGTGTCCTGGCCTGTTAGTGTACTCATTCCACCAGCTGACCCTTCTGTATAGCTGGTTTATACACACATTGCAGGCTCACCCCCTTGCATAGCCTTGCACACAGGCATGGCCTGAGAGCGTAAGAGATTGACCTGAAGATACTGAAAAGCAGGTTTGATACATCTACTTGGCCTCTCTTTTGTTGACAGCTTTTTTTTAATTCATTAATGGGAGGAGGACGTCACTGGCTATGCAGCATTTATTGCCCATCCCTAATTGCCCAGAGGGCAGTTCAGAGTCAACCACGCACCGCTGTGGGTCTGGAGTCACATGTAGGCCAGACCAGGTAAGGATGGTCGTTTCCTTCCCTAAAGGACATTAGTGGACCAGATGGGTTTTTCCCGACAATCAGCAATGGATTCATGGTCATTATTAGATTCTTAATTCCAGATGTTTGTATTGAATTCAAATTCCACCATCTGCCGTGGTGGGATTCGAACCCAGGTTCCCAGAATGTTATCCAGATCTGTGGATTAACAGTCCAGTGGTAATACCACTAGGCCATTGCCTCCCCTTAGCTTCTCTAACACTGTCTGATCAGAAGGTTTTGAGTGCAAGGCCAATTGTCTTCCTATATTCTTGGAGCATATCCAAGAGGAAATTGATATGAGAGAGTTTGTATACCTCTTGTTCTGCCTCATTGTCAAGTCTATACTAGTCTTGACTTTGCTCCTGTTATAGTTGAGTACCGTGATTGTTCTGTTTGGGAAAACTCATTAATTGATTGACAACTCAATCTGGATTAAGTTTTTTTCCATAGTTTTTATATTTCTGTTCAACATTTTCACTTTTTATTCTTTGATCTATTCTTTTTGAAGTGGCTATGAATTAGCTTGGAGAATGAGTAATGGTCAACTAGGTTTAAAAGTGTTGCGACTTTTGAAAACCATTTGTGAGTAAGAGAAGATCTGCGATTAAATCCATTCATCATGACTGGGTTTATGATTAGCACACAATGCATAGAAAAATCCTGCCCCTTTACCCCCAATAGCTGCAAATTTCACAAGTGTTTGTAAGTACATTTGACAATAATGTGTCTTTTGGACTTCACCATGCCTCCTTTCTGCGGAGTAGCTGGGGGTGTTTTAAAACAGTGTGCATTAAGATTACTGATGTTGTGGTTTTTAAAAAGTAGTGTGACCCAAAGATGTTGGAGCTTCGTGTGACATGTATATGGAAGCTGTTTGAAAATTGCAGTTCTTAATATGGTCTGAATGATGAAATAATGACTATGGTCCTATTGATGTTAATACTGATTTTTCATTGCAGTTGTTGATATTACAAGTTGACATGCCAGCTGATACTGCCAGTGGCAGTGAATTGTTTACATGTACCACCTAGCCATAGATAAGAGATTGTGACGTAAGTTTGCAATGTAACTGTCGACCCTATACTAATATATGAGCAATTGTTAAGAATGCATTACATTCTAATAATATTTTGTGATTTTTAATAAACTACCATTGACTCTCCAATGTTGTTTCAAATAAAGGAATGGTGAATCTTCTAATTAAGTTATTTTGCCAGACATAGGGTAGATATAAGAATATTTTCTGGCTTTCGTTTTTTTGCTTAAAATTAACCTGATTCTTAGTCCATAAGATTATATGAGCAGAATCAGGCCATTCAACAGATGAGTTTACTCCGCCATTCGAATATGGCTGATATGTTCCTCAATCCAATTCTCCTACCTTCGTAACCCATGATCCCCTCACTAATCAAGAAAGTATCTATTTCTGTCTTAAGTGCACTCAGTGACTTGGCCTCCACAGGCCTCTGTGGCAGCAATTTCCGCTGATTACTACAGAATTCCATAGAAATTTCTCCTCTTCTCAGTGTTTCTTTTTCTATTCATTGTTGGAACCTAGGTGTCACAGGCTGGCCAGCATTTCTTGCCCATCCCTAGTTGCCCTAGAGAAAATGGTGATGAGTTGCTTTCTTGAACGGCTGCAGTCCACCAGCTGTAGGTTGACCCACAATGCCATTAGGGTGGGAATTCCATGATTTTGACCCAGTGATATATTTTCAAGTCAGGATGGTGAGTGGCTTGGAGGGGAACTTGGAGGTGGTGGCGTTCCCATATGTCACCTGCCCTTGTCCTTCTAGATGGAAGTGGTTGTGGGTTTGGAAGGTGCAGTCTGAGGATCTTTGGTGAATTTCTGCAGTGCTTCTTGTAGATAGTACACAATGCTGCTACTGAGAGTCGGTGGTGGAGGGCGTGAATGTTTGTGGATGTAGTGCCAATCACATGGGCTGCTTTGTCCTGGATGTTGTCAAGCTTCTTGAATGTTGTTGGGGCTGCACTCATCTAGGCAAGTGGGGAGTATTCCATCACACTCCTGACATGCGCCTTGTAGATGGCGGACAGACTTTGAGGAGTCAGGAAGTGAGTTATTCGCCGTAGTATTCCCAGCTTCTGGCCTGTTCTTGTAGCCACTGTGTTAATGTGGTGAGTCCAGTTGAGTTTCTGGTCAATAGTAACCTCCAGGATGTTGATAGTGGGGTATTCAGTGATGGTAACTCCATCGAATGCCAAGGGACGGTGGTTAGATTGCCTCTTATTGATGATGGCCATAGACTGGCATTTGTGTTGCGCAAATGTCACTTGCCACTTGTCAGCCCAAGCCTGGATATTGTCCAGGTCTTGTTGCTTTTGAGCACCGACTACTTCAGCATCTGAGAAGTCATGAATGGTGCGGAACGTTGTGCAATCTAAATGGCCATGTCTTCACGCTGAGGCTGTACTCCCGGGTCCTAGTGGAAACAACTCCTGTACGTCCACTCTATCCAGGCATGTAAGTTTCAATTAGATCCTTTGCTCTCATCCTTCTCAATTCCATTGAGTACAGACCCAGAGTTCTCAACTGCTACTCATATGACAAGCTCTTCATCCCCGGGATCAGTCTTGTTAACCTCCTCTAGACTTCCTCCAATGCCAGCACGTCTTCCTTTAGATACAGGGCCCAAAACTGCTCACAATATTCCACATGCAGTCTGCCCAGAGGTCTGCTGTTATTTTTTAGCCCTCCTGAAATGAATGCTATCATTGTGTTTGCCTTCCTGACTGCCAGCTGAATCTGCATGTTAATCTTAAGAGAATGCTGAACTAGGACTCCCAAGCCCCTTGCACCTCAGATTTCTGAAGCCTTTCCTGCTTAGAAGAGTCTACACCTCTGTTCTTCTTGCTACCATGTATAATCTCACGTTTTGCCACATTGTACTTCATCTGCCACTTCTTTGCCCACTTGTCTAAGATGTCCAAGTCCTTCTGTAGTCTCCAGTTTCCTTAACACCCTTTGCAAACTTAGTAACATTGCCCTCAGTTCCTTTGTCCAGATTATAATGTATAATGTGAATAGTTGTCCCAACACTGATCTCTGTGGAACTCTGCTAGTCATTGACTACCATCCTGAAAAAGACCCCTTTTTCCCTACTCTCTGTCTTTTGTCAGTCAGTCTATCCTCTATTCATGTCAGTACCTTGCTCCTAACACCATGGGCTCTTATTTAGCAGACTTCTGTGTGGCGCCTTGTCAGGGACCTTCTGGAAATCCAAATAGATCATGTCCACTGGCTCTCCTTTATCTAACTTGCTTGTTACCTTCTCAAAGAATTCTCATAGATTAGTTAGGCAGGACCTCCCCTTGATGAAGCCATGCTGACTCTGCTCAGTTTTACCATGCACTTCCAAGTACTCCACAATCTCCTCTTTAATAATGGACTCTAAAATTCTACCAGCAACTGAGGTCAGGCTAACCAGCCTTTTGCTGTCTTCTGCCTCCCTTCTTAAGCAGGGATGTTACATTATCCACTTTCCAGTCCTGTGGGACCCTACCTGACCCTGGTGATTCTTGAAAGATCATCAATGTCTCTACAATCTTTTTAGCTATCTCCTTCAGAATTCTAGGATTTAATCCATCTGGTCAGGGTTAGTTATCTGCTTTCAGACTTTTCAGCTTCCCCAGCACCTTTCTCCTTAGTGATGGCCACTACACTCACCTCTGCCCCTCACTGTCTTGAAGCTCTGGTATGTCACTGACATCTTCCCCTGTGAAAACTGATGCAGCGTACCTATTTAATTCTTCTGCCATTTCTTTGTTCCCCATTACTATTTCTCCAATGGCCTAATGTCCACTCTTGCTCTCTCTTCTTTTACATATCTTGCAATCTTCTTTTATAGTACTAGCTGGCCTACTCTCATATTTCATCTTCTGTCCCTCACCCACCAATTTCATCCATTTCTGATGAAGGGTCTAGGCCCGAAACGTCAAGCTTTCCTGCTCCTATGATGCTGCTTGGCTTGCTGTGTTCATCCAGCTCCACACCTTGTTATCTCACCCACCAATTGCTGTTTTTTGAAAGCTTCCCAATCCTCTGACTTCCTATTAATCTTCACCACATTGTATGCTTTTTCTTTTGGTGTTATGCCGTCCCTGACTTCCCTTGTCAGCCATGATTGCCTCATCTTCCCCTTAATACGTTTCTTCTTTCTTGGGATGAATTTTTGCTGTGTCTCTTGAATTAACCCCAGATGCTCCTGCCATTGCTGCTCCACCATCTTTCCTGCTAGGCTTCCCTTCCAATCAACTCTGGCCAGTTCCTACCTATCATTTTTGTAGTTACTTTTACTCAATTGTAGTACTGTTACATCTGATTCAATTGTCTGTCTCAAACTGCAAGGTGAATTCTATCATATGGTCACTGCCCCCATCAGCTCCTTCACTTTAAGCTCCGTATTCAAGGCTGCCTCATTATGCATCACTAAATTCAGCATTGCCTGTTCGCTAGTGGGCTGTACCACAAGCTGCTCCAAAAAAAAATTCGTTGACATTCCAGGAATTCCTTCACTTGAGATCTGCTACCAACCTGATTTTCCCAGTCCATACACATGGCTGAAATCCCCCATGGTTATTGTAATAGTGCCTTTCTTACAAGCCTATCTCCTGATTTATTTACTTCCGACATCTTGACTACTACTAGGAGGCCTATACACAATTCCCGTTATGGATTGTTTTTCCTTTGCGGTTCCTCAACTTTAGCCACACAGATTCTACACCATCTGACAATATATCACTTTATATTTCATTTCTTACCTGATCCCGTTGCAGCCATGATTCTTCAACCCTCAGTCCTATGTTGATTGCCCCCTGCACCCTTCTTCTTGTTGTTCCCCTGTCTGCTGTGCCTGAAGTTAGATTCCTGACCCTTTCTGTACTCTCTGTCCTATTACTTGTTCTGGAAACTTTAACCTCTGAGCCACCACCTCCTTCCCCACTCACCCTTTAACTCTTTCCATAATTTTCCATGCACCTGAACCTCCTCCCCAAACTATTTGGTTTAACACCCTGTCCACAGCCCTAGTTTTGAGATTCCCAAGGACTCTGCTCATAGCATGATTCACGTGGAGGCTGTCCTATTGGAACAGATCCCGCCTTCCCCAGTACTGATACTGATGTCTCATAAATTCAAACTGGTTTCTCCCACTTGAATCTTTGAGCCACATATTTACCTTTTTTAATCATGTTGACCTTGCACCAATTTGCTTGTGACTCAGATAGCAAACTGGAGATTATTACCTTTTATTTGGTTCTGCTTTGTAATTTAGCCCCCCTCATACTCTCTCAGCAGAACCTGTTTCTGCTTTCTACCTACATTGTTGCTACTTTTGTGAACCACGCCAACTGGATCTTGCCCCGTCTATTCCAAGATACTCTGCTAAACCTGCTGCTTCTTACTAAATAGATAAATAATTTTACATCTTCCATTTTAATTTTACTATAATAATGATTAAATTATTTCTGATAGTAAAGTTATTGTACATGGACTTTTTAAGTATTCAATTCTGTTTAAAGGAAACTTTTATTGAAAGCATGAATTACCTTAATGAATCATCGGGCTGTGCTGAGGTAGCTAATTGTTACCAGAGTGGTATTTCTGTTCGCCTCCATTCCCTCTTATATTCAGAATGCTATCAGCTAAGTGTTGTATTTCTGATCACTAACCAGCATTCTGGGTGAAGGTGGGATTGTGGCTTGGTTTTGATGTCCTCCAAAGATCAATAGCATGTTGGCAGCTGCAGTTGAGGCCATTTTGAACAAGCAACTGGTAGCATTTGGTGGACATTGACCTCATTCTAGTGTTTTGAGAAAAGAAAATATAAAATAAATAATAACTTAATTTATTACTGAAATACCTGGTGGTTTGAGCATATTCCGATAACAACACTTGCTTCATTTGACTGCTTTTGTGCCAAAACCTCATCACTGTTTACTAGGCTAGTTGGCATTTTTGTCCTCAAGTAGAATGGGTTCATGCAGTCTTGAAGAATGAGAGGTAATCTCACAATGAACCATACTAACCTGGGTTTTTGTGGTCAGCAGAAAAACAACAGGACTCATTTCAGGCCTTGAAGAAAACTGCTCGTAAGTCTGTATGTTCATTAAAACTTCCCTGATAATTTTATTCTGGTGCCACCTGGAGGGAATCTCTGATGTCCAGCAACAACAATGTCATCAAGCTGGCGAAGCATTGAAAAATGTTCACAGACACCAAATTAGCAAGTAACAAGCAAGTTGATAGGTCACTTTATCCAATTTCAAAGAAAGCGAAATGAAATGAGTCCTGTTGTTTTTCTGCTGACCACAAAAACCCAGGTTAGTATGGTTCATTGTGAGATTACCTCTCATTCTTCAAGTCCTAGGGGAAGAATACTAAACTGGGCCAAGGCCAATTATATCAAAATTCGGCAGGAGCTGGGAAATGTGGATCGGGGACAGCTATTTGAAGGGAAGTCCACATTTGATATGTGGAAGGCTTTCAAAGATAGGTTGAAGATAGTGCAGGATAGGCATGTCCCTTTGAAAACAAGGGATAGGAAAGGAAAGATTCGTGAACCGTGGATGACAGGAGAAATCGTGTGACTAGCCAAGAGGAAAAGGGAAGCGTACATAAGGTCCAGGCAGCTAAGAACAGAACGGTCCTTGGAGGAATATCGGGAGAGTAGGACCAATCTTAAACGAGGAATCAAGCGGGCTAAAAGGGGTCATGAAATAACTTTAGCGAACAGAATTAAGGAGAATCCCAAGGCCTTTTATTCATATATAAGAAGCAGGAGGGTAACTAGAGAAAGGGTTGGTCCACTAAAGGATAAGGAAGGAAGGTTTTGTGTCGAACCTGAGAAAATGGGTGAGATTCTCAATGATTACTTTCCATCAGTGTTCACTGAGGAGAGGGACATGATGAATGTTGAGATTAGAGATAGAAGTTTGTTTACTCTGGATCACGTTGACATAAGGAGGGAAGATGTGTTGGGTAGGCTAAAGGATATTAAGGTGGACAAATCCCTAGGACCGGATGGGATCTATCCCAGGATGCTGAGGGAGGCGAGAGAGGAAATAGCTGGGGCCCTGACAGATATCTTTGTAGCATCCTTAAACACAGATGAAGTGCTGGAGGACTGGAGAGTTGCTAATGTTGTCCCCCTGTACAAGAATGGTAGTAGGGATATTCCAGGTAACTACGGACCAGTAAGCCTGACGTCAGTGGTGGGAAAGTTGCTGGAGAAGGTACTGAGGGATAGAATCTATTTATATTTGGAAAAGAATGGGCTTATCAGTGATAGGCAACATGGTTTTGTGCAGGGGAGATCATGCCTTACTAACTTAATAGAGTTCTTTGAGGAAGTGACCAAGTTGATAGATGAAGGAAGGGCTGTAGATGTCATCTACATGGACTTTAGTAAAGCGTTTGATAAGGTTCCCCATCGTAAACTAATGGAGAAAGTGAAGTCACATGGTGTGCAGGGTGTTCTAGCTAGGTGGATAAAGAACTGGTTGAGCAACAGGAGACAGAGAGTAGTAGTTGAAGGGAGTTTCTCGAAATGGAGAAAGGTGACCAGTGGTGTTCCACAGGGATCAGTGCTGGGGCCACTGTTGTTTGTGATATACATAAATGATCTGGAAGAGGGCATAAGTGGTCTGATCAGTAAGTTTGCAGATGACACGAAGATTGGGGGAGTAGCAGAAAGCATAGGGGATTGTCAAAGAATACAGGAGAATATAGATAGACTGGAGAGTTGGCCGGAGAAGTGGCAGATGGAGTTCAATCCGGGCAAGTGTGAGGTGATGCGTTTTGGGAGGTCTAATTCTAGAGCGAACTATACTGTAAATGGAAGAGCCTTGGGAAAAGTTGATGAGCAGAGAGATCTGGGAGTTCAGGTCCATTGTACTCTGAAGGTGGCTGCACAGGTGGATAGAGTGGTCAAGAAGGCATATGGTATGCTTGCCTTCATCGGACGGGGTATTGAGTATAAGAGCTGGCAGGTCATGTTAAAATTGTAAAAGACTTTGGTTCGGCCGCATTTAGAATACTGTGTACGGTTCTGGTCGCCACATTACCGAAAGGATGTGGAAGCTTTGGAGAGGGTACAGAGAAGGTTTACGAGGATGTTGCCTGGTATGGAAGGTGCTAGCTATGAAGAGAGGTTGAGTAGGTTAGGATTGTTTTCATTAGAAGAAAGGAGATTGAGGGGGGACCTGATTGAGGTCTTCAAAATCATGAAGGGTTGATAGAGATAAGCTTTTTCCCAGGGTGAGGGATTCAATAACGAGGGGTCACGCGTCCAAGGTGAGAGGAGAAAAGTTTAAGGGGGATACACGCGGAAAGTACTTTACACAGAGGGTGGTAGGTGCCTGGAACGCGTTGCCAGCAGAGGTAGTAGAGGCAGGCACGGTAGATTCATTTAAGGTGCGTCTGGACAGATGCATGAGTAGGTGGGGAGCAGAGGGATACAGATCCTTAGGAATTGGGCGATAGGTTTAGACAGTGGATTTGGATCGGCGCAGGCTTGGAGGGCCGAAGGGCCTGTTCCTGGACTGTAAGTTTTCTTTGTTCTTTGTTCTTTGAAATTTGGGACAAACACATGGGGTTAAGGTGAAAGTTGAAATATTGCAAACAGACTTAAAAAAAAAGGTTAAAGCTTATGGAGTATTTCTCTTGGAATGAAATTACTGCAAAAGTATGAAGATTTTCAGCGTCTGAAAGAGAATTTGGTAGTATTTATAATTTAGTAGCCTTTAGAAAGACGGTTATGTTCATTCAACAGTGTAACTTTTTCAGGAGTTTTTACGGTGAGAACTATATTGTACATTGTGGAGGTTAACATTAATTCATTGATTTCAAATTGATTTCCACATGTAAGGACTTCAGCGCACCATGTGGAGGAGTGATAGAATTACTGACAGGGATTTCTGGATTTCCACGTTTAACTGCACATGTGTGATCACCAGAAGATAAAGTAATGATGGCAAAATTTTAGGCATCTTTGACACGGACATAACCATAAAACCAAGGTCATAAGATTCTGAGAGGATTTGAAAGAGTAATGGGACATAAGGGAACATGGAACTTCAGAATTGAAGTAAGCCATTTGGTCCTTTTGAGCCAGTTCTGTCATTCAGTAAGACCTGGTTGCGGCCTCAATTCAGGTGGATGGTGTGAGCAGTTTTCCTTTATCCAGAGAACGTAGAACTAAGTAGCATAGCTTCAGAATTGGGAATCGGCCATTTATAACTGAGTTAAAAAATTTCTTCACTTAGAATATGAATCTTTGGAATTCTCTATTCCCCAAAGGCAGTGGATGCTTGGTCATTAAGGCTGAGATTGATAGATTTTGGACAGTAATAAATCAAAGAATGCGGGACCCACGTGGGAAAGGGAAATTAAGATCAGCTGTAAACCTAATAAATAGCACAGCATTACTTCTGTTCCTTATGTTCTTAGCATCATTTTTGAAGCACAGTTTTAAGTTAAAAATTTTGCTGCTTTTTTATTATATTTGTTCTATAATCCTCATGGCAACTACATTTTAATCTTTCTTAATAATGCACAGCAGATCTATCGTTTATGTTCATAACCTATTAAAAGGCTGAACAACAATAAAAGGCAATTGAAGGTATGTCAGTCAGTATTTTCAAGAGATATAATGGATATCTTCTATTACAAACTATGAACTAATTAAGCTTTGGAAACTCATTCATCTATGTGTAATTGTGGAGAGATTATTATAATTTATTATTGAGTCTATCTATGTGCAGGGCTTTTTAAAATTTCTTCGGCATCTAATCTGTTTTGCATTTTTGAATATTAAAATCTGTTAATTTCTTTCATCTTTACAATTGAGAGACAGGCCTACAGGCCGTTTTGTCCCAGTGTTATTGTCTAGTTCTCATTTGACCTCAGGGTGCTGGAGTCCCAAGGTAGCAACAGAAGTGAAATTTGCATTTTAAATTGAAAAATAGTCCTTTTCTGGGGATTTTGATTTATCAATGTTTCTTTGCCCGCATGCAAACTAAAACCTTAAGTTGAGTAATCCAGCAAAGAACTATATGTTCTAATTGATGAAACAGGCTTTATATCAAAAGTTGACTGTGACTTGGCATGTAAACACCTTGTCAGTTGAATTCATATTGAGGATTTAATTGGGATTAAGTATACATAACCAGGGACAATTTAGCTATTCCCTAAATAAAGTGTAATTTGACTTACTTAAAATTTACATGTTTTTCCTGGTAGCTCATTAATTCAGTGAGTATACAAATTGAGTTGTTGACAGCAGAGAAAATGTCGAATCACACTGCTAAGAAATGCGTAATCCACAAAAATTGAGTTGAAGTGAACACATTGTTTTAGTTGTAATGCAGGCTGAATTGACATAATACTCAAGATGCAAATGTGGTGGAAACTGAAATAATTTTCACAAACATTCCATCACTTAAAGTTGCAGGAATCCTATTCCATAGTCATAAAAAGGTCATGAACTGAACCATCAGCCCTGTTGTTTTACCTCCTCAGAGATCACAGAGATCCATAGATTTTTGGTTAGGGGAATTAAAGGATGTAGGAGGGTGGAGTTAAATAAAGGTTAGCCATGTTCATATTGATGGGAGAGCAGGCTCGAAGGGCTGACTAGCCAACTGTGTTCCTGTTACTAATGTTCTTAGTCTGACTTATTTCATGCTTTCAGTATTTTCTGTTTTAATTTTAATTTGATATTTTAAACATCTGCTGGAATTTTCTTTTTGCCCACCAAAAATATGCTTTCTAATGGCAAATGACCAGTGGTCTGTGCCTTCGTCCCCTCAGAAACATCAACATAATGTGTATTGGTATAGTTAGCTCTCCTCCCTTCGGTGGTCCACTTTATAGTCCTGGATTATTGCTATAATTTCGTAACAGAGTCTTCCTGTCACACAATGCTGGTCTGCTTGAAAAAAATTGTCTGCCAGAATGATTGTGATTAGTATCAGTAATGTAAGATGTCAGTCTTGTTAGTAATGCTTTAATGGGAAGTCCCGAAAAGATAAACCAAGTAAAACTGCTGGTGTATTAATAGTTTCTGAATTCAGCTGGCATCACTACTCATGGTTTTGATGTAATATCCCAGTCATTTTGATGTAATATTAGCAAATATCATAATCTCTGCCATTCTTTGTGACCATTCTCTAAATTCTTTCCCTCTTTGATTTCAGCATTATAATTAGTGCCTAATGAGATATTCTTCTTCTGTATTTCGATCAATGTGTTATATATACAGTGTAGAAACATACTTTATATTTCTGATCTTGGCATTGTCTTTTCCAAGTTTTCCTATATCTTGAGAACATTGTCTTGTAATAGAACACAGTACCATGGATGTCATTGTTCAGGAGTGAGATGTTCAAATCATGATGATTGTTTCATTGATGATTCTAGTGCTGGTGTGCACGACCTCACAGTCTTCGAGCATTGTTCTGTAGCTGTTAATGAAGTAATTCTCCGTGACAGTAAGGGCTATACCATGTCAACCCCAAGTTCTTTTGACTGTCTTCCTGACAGAGTTCGGGGAGGGCAGAAATTGAATCTCATACAGAATCTCATACTCTGAGGAAAATGCAGCAATTGTTGAGCTTCCGAGGCATACATGTTGTGGCTAAACCTGACTGATTACCTGAATAGGTCAAAGCATTATATTAGGAGCAGAATTATGCTATTCAGCCCTTCGAGCCTAAGCAGCCATTCTTTTGGATCATGGTTGTTATGTGTCTAAACTCCATGTACAAGCATTTGAACCCTATCCCTTGATATTCTTTAAGAATCAATAAAGAACAAAGAAAAATACAGCGCAGGAACAGGCCCTTCAGCCCTCCAAGCCTGCGCCGATCCAGATCCTCTATCTAAACCTGTCATCTATCTTCCAAGGATCTGTATCCCTCTGCTCCCTGCCCATTCCATGTATCTGTCTGGATACATCTTAAATGACGCTATTGTGCCCGCCTCTACCACCACCGCTGACAATGTGTTCCAGGCACCCACCAGCCTCTGTGTAAAGAACTTTCCATGCATATCTCCCTTAAACTTTTCGCCTCTCACCTTGAAATCGTGACCCCTAGTAATTGAGTCCCCCACTCTGGGAAAAAGCTTCTTGCTATCCACCCTGTCTATATCTTTCATGATTTTGTAGACCTCAATCAGGTTCCCCCTCGACCCCTGTCTTTCTAATGTAAATAATCCTAATCTACTCAACCTCTCTTCATAGCTAGCGCCCTCCATACCAGGCAACATCCTGGTGAACCTCCTCCGCACCCTCTCTAAAGCATCCACATCCTTTTGGTTATGTGGCGACCAGAACTGTATGCAGTATAGTAAAAGGCATGTTGATTTCACAATCAAAAATTTAAATTAGTCTGTCACCAACAGCCTTTTGTGTAAGAGAGTTCTAGGTTGCCACCACTGTTTGTGAGAAAAAAGTGCTTCTTAAAATGTGGGCTGTTATCTGAGGAGGGACTGGAGAAATCAATACAGTGTAGATGCATACCTGAAAGCTATTCTGGGCGAATTCATTCTGGCTGCGTACTCATTACTCCACTTGTGCATATGGAAGTGATGAATTTTCAGTACTTAATGTGCTACTGTTCATCAATGGAAGCATTTGCAGAGTTATGTTTAATATTTATTGCATGAAATACATTTTTCAGTATTCTTCAGGTACAGTTTAAGCATAAATGTCAGCAGAGAAGTTGCAGGAGCTCTTAACCAAAAAGTAGTTTCTTTATGTGTAAAGTAAGAGGCTTTGTTTATTAATGGAAAAGAATATGCCAAGAATATGGTGTTGTGATGTCTCTTTTGACAATTTGATCCTGATGCATGCATGGAGACATTATAAGTAGCACAGTGAAATGGTTGAGTGAATAAAGCCTTTAATTTTTAGTAAGATATATATTATATATAAGCTGCTGGGAACATGGGTACTTATCAAACTGTTTTTTAAAAAAGAAATGCAGTTAGTATTTGACTACTGCTCGTTTTCACAGACCTTCATAAGGCTGATAGTTTAAAAAATGCAAAACTTAGATTTACATAGCAATTTTCACATTCTCAATATGCCAACAACTTGAATTTAGACGATGCATAAAATGTCACAAGGCACTTCATAGGATAACTTTGACACAACAAAGCTATATAAGGTGATATTGAGCAAAGCTTAAATAAGGTGATATTGACCAAAAGCTTTGTTCAAAAAAAGTCTTAACAGAGGAGGAAGGAATTCCAGAGCTTTAGGACCTTGCCATGGCCACCAGTGGTAGAATGATTAATATTAAAGATGCCCAAGTGGATTGAATTAAGACTGCAGATAATAGTGTATATGGCTGGTGGGGATAAGAGGCAAGGGATATACTGGAGTGATTTGAAAGCAAGGATCAGAATATTGAAATTGAGATATTTCTTAACCCAGAGCCAACGTAGGTCGGCGAGAACAGGGATGATAGGTGAATAGAAGTGGGTACAATTTAGGACAAAGGCAGCAAAAAGCTAGATGACTGCAAGTTTATGGAGGGTAGAAAAGAGAAACTGATCAGAAATGCATTGAAATAGTCATGACAGCAGGTTACAAAGACAACTAATCAGGAGCAGGAGTAAGCCACTCGGCTCCTTGAGCTTGCTCTGCCATTCGATAATATCACTGATGATCTAATTGTAACCTCAAATCAGAGTTCCTGCCTACCTTTGATAACCTTTCACCCCCTTGCTTAAAAGAATCTGCTTACCTCTGCCCTAACAATATTTAAGGACTCTGCTTCCATTACCTTTTAGAAGAGTTCCAAAGACATCAAAACCCTCTGAAAGGGAAAAAAAGTCCCGTCATTGCTCCGTTTTAAGTGGATGATCCCTGACGTTTGAACAGTGACTTCTAGTTCTAGATTCTTCCATAAGAGGAATCATCCTTGCCACATCTACCCTTGGAAAGACTCAACAAGATCTTCTGTGTTTCAATCAAGTCACCTGTCATTCGTCTGAACTCCAGATACAAGCCAAGCCTGTGCAACCTACCTTGACAATTCCAGGTATTAGTCTAGTAAACCTTTTCTGGACTGCCTCCAATATATTTACATCCAATCTTAAATAAGCTGCCAAGACTGCATACAATACTCCACATGTGGTCTCACCAGAGCCCTATATAACCTGCTTAATTTTACATTCAATCTCCCTAGCAAAAATGATAACATTCTATTAGCTTTGCTAATTAATTGCTGTACTTTTTGCAATTCATGCATAAGGATATCCAGATCCCTCTGCTGATGAGCTGAGATGAGGACAATGTTACGGAGGTGAAACTAGACAACTTTGACACATAAATGTGGTCAGAAACTCATCCTGAGATCAAATATATACTTAAGGCTGTGAATAGTCTAGTTCAACGTTGACACAGTTGTTACAAGGGAGGGATAAAATCACTGGCTGGAGAATCGAATGTTTATAAATATGTGGACTGAAGACAAAGACGGTATAGTCTTCCCAGTACTTATTTGGAGGAAATTTCTGCTCGCCCAGTATTAGATGTTGGACAAGCAGATTGATAGTTTAGAAACAATGGAGTGGCTGAGAAAGGTGGTGGTGAGGCAGAATTGGATGTTGTCAGCGTGTGTGTGGAAACTGACTCTGTTTTTAGATGATATCACCAAGGGGCAGTTTGCAGATGAGTAATGGGAGTGGTTAAGTACATGGGTTACTGCAGATATCAGGGGTACTGGCATGAGAGTGGGAAGCCAAAGTGCTTTAGAACCAGTGAATGACTTTGAAGTGTTGTAAGGTTGGAAATGTGGTGGCCATTAGCTGGACAGCCCATTCCAACAACACCAGTGATGTTGACCAGGTAAAATTATTATTGATCATGATTTAAGGGATACATTTTCACCAGAATATTGGAGATAATACGCTTGCTGTTCTTCAGCCTAGTGCTACAGGCTCTTTTATGTCAATTTGAAAGAATAGATTACACAGGTTTAATGTTTTACCTAAAAGATGACATCTACGACAGTGCAACGTTCAGTCAGTATTGCGTTAGAGTGTCAGACTTGAATTTTGTGCTCAATGTTCTAATAATAGTAAGAGTGCAAGAAAGAATTTGACATGGACACTTGATGATATTATCAGCTGATTTGGAGTATGGTACACTCATGAAGTCTCAGACCTGCCAGTTACGTTTGTTTGAGCGGTTACTTCCAAGCTTTTAAAATGGCACAGTCTGGTGAAACTGATTTAACCAGAAGTATTTAGAAAGAATTTTTTCAGAGATAAAAGGTACTGCAGATGCTGGAGAATCCGAGATAACAAGCATGGGGCTATGCCTGCCTCTTTGTAGGTTATGTGGAACAATCCCTCTTCCGTACCTACAGTGGCCCTAAACCCCACCTCTTCCTCCGTTACATTGATGACTGCATCGGCGCCGCCTCGTGCTCCCACGAGGAGCTCGAACAGTTCATCCAATTCACCAACACTTTCCACCCCAACCTGAAGTTCACCTGGACCATCTCCAACACTTCTCTCTCCTTCCTGGACCTCTCTGTCTCCATCTCGGGCAACCACCTAGAGACAGATGTCCATTTCAAGCCCACTGACTCCCACAGCTACCTGGAATACACCTCCTCCCACCCACCCTCCTGCAAAAATGCCATCCCCTATTCCCAATTCCTTCGCCTCCGCCGCATCTGCTCCCAGGATGAGACATTCCAATCCCGCACATCTCAAATGTCCTCATTCTTCAAGGACCGCAACTTCCCCCCCACAGTGGTCGAGAACGCCCTCGACCGTGTCTCCCGCATTTCCCGGAACACATCCCTCACGCTCCGTCCCCGCAACAATAACCAAAAAAGAATCCCCCTTGTCCTCACATACCACCCCACCAACCTCCGGATCCAACGCATCATCCTCCGACACTTCCGCCATCAGCAATCAGACCCCACCACCAAAGACATTTTTCCCTCCCCACCCTTATCTGCCTTCCAGAGGGACCACTCCCTCCGCGACTCCCTTGTCCGCTCCACACTCCCCTCCAGCCCCACCACACCCGGCACTTTTCCTTGTAACCGCAGGAAGTGCTACACCTGCCCCCACACCTCCTCCCTCACCCCAATCCCAGGCCCCAAGAAGACATTCCACATCAGGCAGAGGTTCACCTGCACATCTGCCAATGTGGTATACTGCATCCGCTGTACCCGTTGTGGCTTCCTCTACATCGGGGAAACCAAGCGGAGGCTTGGGGACCGCTTTGCAGAACACCTGCGCTCAGTTCGCAACAAACAACTGCACCTCCCAGTCGCGAACCATTTCAACTCCCCCTCCCATTCCTCAGATGACATGTCCATCCTGGGCCTCCTGCAATGCCACAGTAATGCCACCCGAAGGCTGCAGGAACAGCAAATCATATTCAGCCTGGGAACCCTGCAGCCCAATGGTATCAATGTAGATTTCACAAGCTTCAAAATCTCCCCTCCCCCAACCGCATCCCAAAACCAGCCCAACTCACCTCTACCTCCCTAACCTGTTTTCCCTCTCACCCCAAGCCACACCCCCATCTCCTATCTACTAACATCATCCCACCCCCTTGACCTGTCCGTCCTCCCTGGACTGACCTATCTCCTCCCTACCCCCCTACCTACACTCACCTTTACTGGCTCCATCCCTGCCTCTTCGACTTGTCTGCCTCCTCTCCACCTATCCCCTCCTCTATCCATCCTCTATCCGCCTCCCCCTCTCCCTATTTATTTCAGAACCCTCTTCCCCTCCCCCATTTCTGATGAAGGGTTTAGGCCCGAAACGTCAAGTTTTCCTGCTCCTATGATGCTGCTTGACCTGCTGTGTTCATCCAGCCCCATGCTTGTTATCTAGAAAGAATTTTTTGTTTTGTTAACTAAATATCATGTGCAAAAAAAAAATTTACACAATAGTTATTATTCTGAAGCAGTTCTTGAAAATTTTTGCATAATTTTAATATTTTTCCATAAGCAAAGACCTGCCTGATATAATGTAGTACAGTATAGCACAGGAACAGACCCTTCGGTCCACCATGCCTGCACGGATTCCCAGTCCTTATTTAGACCACTACTAATTGTCCATGTACAGTTTCTATCCCTCTGTTTGTCTCCCATTCTTGTGCCTGTCAAGATACACTTTAAACTTTGCTAACCTGCCTGCTACCACCACCTCCACTGGTAGTGTGTTCCAGGTACCCACCACCTCTGTGAAAAATTCTCCCCACATTTCTCCCCTAAACTTTCCCCCTCTCACCTTGAATCTGTGCCCTCTTGTAGTTGACCTTTCCACCCTGGGAAAAAAGCCTCTGACTATCCACTCAATCTATGCCTCTCATAATTTTGTCGACCTCTATTAGGTGGCCCCTCAGCCTCTGTCTTTCCAGTGAAAACAATCAAAGTTTTTCCAACCTCTCCTCATAACTAAAACCCTTCAGACCAGGCAACATCCTGGTAAACCTTCTGTGCACCCTCTCCAAAGCATCCATGTCCTTCTTGTAGTATGGCGACCAGAATGGCATGCAATATTCCAAATGTAGCTAAACTAAAGTTTTATACAGCTGTAACATAACTTGCCAATTTTTATATTCGATGCCCAAGCTGATGAAGGCAAGCTTTGTTGTATGCCTTCTTCAATACCTTATCCACATGTGTTATTGCTTTCAGAGATCTGTGGACCTGTGTGTCCAGATCCCTCTGTATGTCAATGCTACTAATGGTTCTTTCATTTATTATATAATTAACACCTGAATTTGATCTTCCAAAATGCATTATCTCACATTTGTTCGGATTAAACTGCACCTGCCATTTCTTTGCCCAAATCTGCAATCTATCTATATCCCACTGTGTCCTTTGACAATCTCCTCACTAGCTACAATTCGCCCAATTTTGGTGTCATATGCAAACTTACTAAGTACACTACCTACATTTTCCTCCAGATCATTTATGTATATTACAAACGACAAAGGTCCTAGCATTGATCCTTGCGGAACACCACTAGTTACTGATCTCCATTTTGAAAAGCACCCTTCCACCGCTACTCTCTGTTGCCTATGACCAACACAAGTTTATATTCCTCTAGCCAGCTCACCCGAGGTCCCAAGAGACTCTACCTTTTGTACCAGCCTGCAATGAGGTGCCTTATTTAAATGCCTTACTAAAGTCCATGTAGACAACATCCACTGCCCTTCTTTCATCAATCATTCATGTAATCTTTTCAAAAAAACTTGACAGGTGTAATTATTTCCACATAAGGGACTCCTTTAGAATTTTGTAGTGGCTTCTTTTAGGTAAGCTGGTTCACTATGGATTCTGTCCAATAAAATTTGAGATGTAAGATCTGCAAGAGCACATACTTCTGCCAAGATGTAGTTTTGAACTCTTCTTCTTTACACACATCAATCAGCAGGAAGAAGTATTTACTGTAAAGATGTGTAATTTGCAGTATTACTGTAACCATCGCTCATCAACAGTAGGAGGCAGTAAGGACAGATTTAACACTAAAATAATCATGAAATTGACAAGCAGAAGCAAGCAAATTGACTTGTGGAAATGCTGCTTGGGACTGCCAGACCTATATTGTTGGAGCACACCTACATTGTCTCTTTTTGCACCACGGTTTCTTGTATATAGTTCAAGAGCCAGCTGGAAATAATTTATAAAAATTGTAGTCCTTAGTTGATTTTAAACATGTGAATGTGCATAACACAATTTTTTTTTTAACATAAACTACAGACTACATTAGTGGGTAGGACTGTCACAATTCCAAAAAAGATATAAATATCTCTGAAATAACAAAGTGGAAGAAGCTCGGCTCATCAAATTAAATCTCCGTGATACGTTTGAAAGATGATTAATTCAATATTTATATTCCTCCAATCGAATGAAAGATTAAACAATTTCTGTAATGCTTGATGAAGTCAAGTGTAGTACCCGTTTTTTAGCAAAGCATGCCTTTCCTATTGGTCCACGACCTGAGATAGCAGAAAACAAATATATAGGCTGTTTTGATTGCTTTGCCAGTTAGTTAGCAAGTGGTTTTTTCTGTTGACTAGTTTTGTTTTGTGGTCAGTGCTGAACTGGATAGTGTAGCTAGAATGGTTTCCCAATTGCTCCCATCATTGAAGAGGAGGAGAGAATGTCTAGGATTGTGCTTCTGAATGCTAGCCTAATGGAAGTGCACATCTAGGGACATTGGATAAATGCAGAAAAAGGTTTGGATCATTCACTGTCAATCTAATGTACTTCTAAGATTCAGGTGTCTGATGAAGAATGTGTATCTGAATGTGTTTCCTGAAGTTAAGGTGCATACAAGAGAACATGGCCCCACTGATGAGCTAACATCCGCTGGATGACAGAAGAAGGTAATGGAATAATTGATGGAAAAAGGAAGAAACTGGATGCTCAGAAAATTAAACGTTGTAAGTTTGAACAATAGATCAAGAACCTCTAATGCAGTAAACAAAACTGGTGCCTGGTTTAGACATTTGAAAAATAATTACTATTTATATTTTTTTTCTTGCAGTGTGGGTGATGCTGGGTTGTTTACACTTTTTGACCATCTCTAGCTGATGTGAAAACATGGTGGGCAGGTGGTGGAACCTCTTGAACTGGTGCAATCAGGGTTGTGAAATCCAAAGTTATTGTCTCAGCAATAATAATACAATAGTTGGGTCGTTGACAATAGACTTTGTTGTGCTTTGCTACTGAGTGGCTGGCTAGGCTGCCTCAGAGGATATTAATGGTCAACTATATCGTGTGAGCCTGGAGCAAAATATAGAACACTGTCTTATCTTAAAGGATTTGTGTGAAACTTGTTGTGTTTTTCTTTTAAGCCAATCACTCACCTTTACTGGCTCCATCCCCGCCTCTTCGACTTGTCTGCCTCCTCTCCACCTATCCTCTCCTCTATCCATCCTCTATCCGCCTCCCCCTCTCCCTATTTATTTCAGAACCCTCTTCCCCTCCCCCATTTCTGATGAAGGGTTTAGGCCCGAAACGTCAAGTTTTCCTGCTCCTATGATGCTGCTTGACCTGCTGTGTTCATCCAGCCCCATGCTTGTTATCTCGGATTCTCCAGCATCTGCAGTACCTTTTATCTCTAGCATCTTCATGGTTATTTTTCTGGTAATATCACATAAACTAACAGATTAATTAAATTCAATTACTTCAAAGCATTATCATAACTAAAGTCAATGCTAAAAAGAGTTAGTTTTCTTATTTTTAATTAATTATCTTACTTGAAAAATGCTGAGTTATAGGTTAGTGCAGATTTGGACTTCTTTGCTTCTGTTTATTGCCTTATTGCCAAGCAGCCTAAAATTGAGCTAATTTCCATTTACACATGTAAATTTTCCAGAGGTGGAGTTTTTTCCCTCCTGCAGCCTGGAGTGCGCGGGCCAACTGTAGTGCTTTTACTACCATCTCTATTGAGGCGAACAAACTCGACAGAGATCAGGAAATGAATCAGGCACCTACACCATTCGCATGGCTCTGTTCTATGCCAGGCAAGAATGTTGGGTTTTTGTACTTGTATTTGGAGATCCCTCAGTTCATCTTCACAGGGTTTTCTGAAGTGGACTGAAGTGGATTTGATTCTAAGTGTGGACTGGATTTTGTATATGTTTCTTTAAGGATTCAAATAATTTGTCTAGTTTGTCTTTGAGTTGGGAGATGATGATCTGTTAATCACCTGCTTACAGGTCCATTTGCTTATCAGGCACATTATTTCTAGCAATATTAGTAGTGTGGTTATCTATATGCAAAGTCTGTCTTTCAGCTGAGTTTGCCATCATTTTGTTGCATTTTAACTTTGGTAAATTGTGTTGAGGCCTTTCTCTCAAAACATGGTCAATGGGTCATCAAATTCACAGACTGAAGAACCCTCAGTGAGGCAGATTTCAACATTGAAATTACCCCAAGATACACAGGACTCAGTTGGAAAGTTAGTAGTATAGGGGCTGGAGAAGTGGCAGGTATTTGGTTATGTATGGTATATCCTGGTTAACATTTGAAGTTTACTGTGTGGGTCAGATCAGATATGCTGTATGTGATGTGCTGAGGTGAAGAACAATTGTTTGTAATTATTTCATTCTTTACAATGAAGGACATCAAAGGTATTCACAGAGGAGAAATGGGCAATGGAGGAGTTAGGAAATAAGACTGAAAGCCTGATTGCAATATGGATTGACATTTTAATGTGAGGGAGAAAGTAACAGGTGGGTTATGGTGTCATAAAGTCATACAACATGGAAGCACTCCCTTCAACCAACTTGTCCATGCAAACCAGGTTTCCTAAACTCAACAAGTCCCATTTGCCTGCATTTGGCCCAAATCCCCCTCAATCTTTCCTATCAATGTATCTGTCCAAATGTCTTTTAAATGCTGTAATTGTACCCGCCTCTACCACGTCCTCTGGCAGCTTTTTCCATATACGCACCGCCCTCTGTGTGAAAAGGTTGCCTCTTGGGTCCCTTTTAAATCTTTTCTCTCTCAGCTTAAACAAATGTCCTTTTGTTTTGGACTCCCTCCTGAAAAGACCTTGGCTATTCACCTTATCCATGCCCCTCATGATTTTATAAACCCCTATATGGTCACCCCTCAGCCACCTATGCTCCAGGGAAATTAGGCCCAGCCTATCCAGCCTGCCCTTATAACTCAAACCTTTCAGTCTTCGTAACATCCTCATAAATCTTCTTTGCACCCTTTCCAGTTTAATGACATCCTTCCTATAGCAGGATGACCAGAATTATAAACAGTACTCCAAACGTGGCGTTACCAATGTCATGTACACCTGTAACATGACATCCCAACTCCTGTACTCAGTGCTCTGGCTTACGAAGGCAAATGTGCCAGAAGCCTTTTTCACCAGCCTGTCTACCTGTGACATCACTTTAAAAGAACTATGTGCCTGCAACCCTAGGTCTCTATTCAACAACACTCCTCAGGGCACTATCTTTAACTGTGTAAGTCCTGCCCTGGTTTGTCTTACCAAAATGGAAAACCTCACATCTGCATTAAACTCCATATGCAATTCCTCGGCCCACTGGCCCAGGTGATCAAGATCCCGTCGTACTCATTGATAATCTTCTTCTTAGTCCACTATGGCACCAATTTTTGGTGTCACCAACAAACTTACTAACCATGAGTCCTACATTCTCATCCAATTCCTTTACATAAATGATGAACCGATTCTTATGACTGGCCGCCGGTCAAAGGCCTCCAGTGAATAACACTCTACCACCACCCTCTGTCTCCTACCGTCAAGCTAATTTTGTATCCAGTTGGCTAGCTCTCCCTGGATCCCCGATGATCTAATCTGAATAACTAGTCTACCGTGCGGAACTCGTCAAGGGTCTTGCTAAAGCCCATGTAGACAACATCTACCACTCTGCCCTCATCTATCATCTTGGTCACCTCTTCAAAATAAAACTCCGAATTTGTGAGACACAGTTTCCCACACACAAAGCTATGCTGACTGTCCCAAATCAGTCCTTGACTTTGCAAATGCATGTAGATCCTGTCTCTCAGAATTAGGTTACTGGGCTGAGGAGTGGCAGATAGAGTTTAATTTGGATAAATGTGAGGTATTGCATTATGGTAAAACAAATCAAGGGCAGGACTTACACAATTAATGGTAAGGCCCTGGGTACTATTGTAGAACAGAGAGACCCAGGGGTTCAGGTGCATCATTCTTTGGAATTTGCATCACAGGTTGACAGGGTGGTTAAGAAGATGTTTAGCACGCTTGCCTTCATTTCTCAGACCTTTGAGTATAGTTGTGTCTTAATGTTGAGGTTGTAGAGTCATTGGTGAGGCCTCTTCTGAAGTACTGTATGCAGTTCTGGTTGCCCTGTTATAGGAAAGGGATCACTAAACTGGAGAGGGTTCAGAAAAGTTTCAGTAGGATGTTGCCGGGAATGGAGGGTTTGAGTTATAAAAATAGGCTGGATAGGCTGCGATTTTCTTCACTGGAATGTAGGAAGTTGAAGGGTGATCTTGTAGAAGTTTCTCAAATCATGAGAGGCATGGACAAGGTGAATGACAAAGGCCTTTTCTCTAAGGTGGGGGAGTTCAAAACTCGGGGACATTTTTAGTGTGAGATGAGAAGGATTTAAAAAAGGACGTGAGGGGCAACTTTTTGTACGCAGCGGTTAGTGTGTGGAATGAACCACCAGAGGAAGTTGTGGATGCAGGTACAGTAACAGTGTTTAAAAGACATTTGGATAAACACATGAATTGGAAACGCTTGGAAGGATATGCATCAAATAAGCAGTTGGGACTAGTTTAGTTTGGGAAGAAGGTTGGCATGGACTAGTTGGTCAGAAGGATCTGTTTCCATGGTGTGTGATTCTATAACTTCCCCACCACTGACATTAGGTTCACTGGTCTGCAGTTCCCTGACATTTCCTTGCAACCTTTCTTAAGTAATGGCACAACATTAGCCATTCTCCAGTCTTCTGGCACCTCACCCGATGATAGAAATATCCTCACTAGGTGCTCTGCAATTAGAGTCATAGAGTGATACAGAATGGAAATAGACAATTCAGTCCAACACGTCCATGCTGACCAGATATCCTATATAAATCCAGTCCCATTTGCCAGTATTTGGCCCATATCCCCCGAAACCCTTCCCAGTCATGTACCCATCCAGATGCCTTTTAAATTGTGTAATCGTACCAGCCTCTACCACTCACTCTGGCAGTTCATTCCAACAGCACCACTCTCTGCGTGAAAAAGTTGCCCCTTAGGTCTCTTTTATATCTTTTCCCCCTCACCTTAAACCTGTGCCCTCTAGCTGTGGACGCGCCCATCCTGAGTAAAAGACCTTTCCTATTTACCCTATTCATGGTTTAGAGATTTATTTAATCCGTACTGACCAATAGCTTGTTTATTGATAGTGATTGCATGGGAAATAATAAGCAATAATGTTGATATTTTAATATTACACCTTGAGTTCCTCTTGTCTACTGCCTACACAGCAAATTCTTTGCTATGGACAGTAAGAACATGATATTAGTAAATCTGTTCTAGTTGCAAAATCAGGTATTTTGTTACCTGATACTCTGATACTGCTAGATGTTCAAATACAACTTTTTTTTTCACTCAGTTTGTTGCATTGAAGCCCAGTCCTGTTGTGGTTCAGTGACCCCACAGACCTGCTTACTACACCAGATCGCCATGATAATACTTACCACGTGTGTGCCATCTTCTTTATCCTTGTTTCGTTTTCCCAGGAGGTCTGTAAGAAATGTCACATTACAACAAGTCACAATACCTCCAGGCCAGAAAGGGAGAGTGTTTTCCCAATTAGCATAATGGTGGTTAACTCTGATACCGCCTGATTACCACAAGCTGCCAACACAGGTTAGATTCACCTAAGAAGAAAGGCCCCCAATCCTTGCTTCTGAGAACTGTTGACAAGAATGGAAATGTATCTCTGTGTCAGACATCACGTTCACAATAGGTGGGTAAGAAAGTGAAAAAACGCTGCATTGGACCATCACTAGGTTGTCTCCTAGCAAGTATGAATGATATTTTTTCATGTTTGCTGGATATGCAATTTGCGCACTGTATATATATCAGTAAGTCAAGTTTTATCTTACACTATTAGTGGATTGTTAGAACTAAATTCAGCACATCTGTGATGTCTAATGTCAAGCTGCCTGATCTTGACAAAGGAAGCCTTTTCCCCTTCCATGTAATCTTATCTGATGCTTTATACATCTTTGAGTTATCAGGGGTGGTAACATTTAGATAAAACCTGGCCTGATTTCTTCATGAATTGGATGGATAAAACTTTGTTTCATATCAAAAAACTCTTTAAAGTTTTATTTCAAACCAATTGCAGATTTTCAAACTGATCAGTTTGAAACTATTAGTAGAGGCAAAAGATGAGGGACGCTATTTCAGTCAATGAAGCTTAACTGCTAAGTTAATAAGCGCTAAATAAAATTACAATTTACAGTATAGACAAAATAACTAGCAATATAGATACATCATAACTATTTTATGATATGTTAATAATTAAGTTTCATCTCCAGAGCATTACAACTGTAATGTTTAGTGATTCGTGAACCTCGAAGCGTGTGAGGTGAAATGTTAATAAGAAGTGGCAGGCCTAGGGGTATGAAATTCCTTGGTGAGTTTCCAGGAGCACTGCTTTTATTTTTGTTTACTACCTTAAATGAAGTTAAAAGTAAACACAATTAGATACTCAATAAAATTTAACCATGAAGCCACTAAGGGCTTTATTAGAGTTTGTACCATCGATAACCTGAGTACATTTTTAGAATGTGAGAGGATTGCCTGGAATTTGCTTTTAACTCAATCAGTGCAGGGGAGTTCTCTCGAGGGAGTGAAACAGACTATACCCTGATCTGAATAGGTTATGATTGGTAACATTCCTTAAACTCTTAATTAATTTAGGCTGGCTGGGAAAATATGTGTGCCACTTGGACCTGAAATGGTTGATGTGCAAAGAGCTTCAAAGACTTATCTCCCATAGAATATTGTTGCATTCTAAGCAAAGAATTCTTCTTTGGTAAATGAATGCGTATTTAGTCAAACCTTGATGCTTAAAATATTTATAGTTAAGGAGAGATTGTATTAAGATTTAAAGACAGAATTTTTTTTTTGCCTTTTAGGAACTGTTAAATCTTGGTTTTTATCCTTGAGAAGCAGAATTATAATTACAAAAAAATTGTATGCTTTTGTGTCATTTTTAGGCATGAACTGATATAAGCGTAGTGACTTCACTGACTTTGTACTCCAGCTGCTATATTCCATTCTGCACTTTTTGTTTAGGTGTGCTGGCCCTGACCTTTATCAGAACTTTATCAGTAATGAGTGGGATGTGTGGGGCTACCCTGATCTGGACTTATAAGAAATTAGAAAGGAAGATGATTGAAAGATTTATCTTCATGTAGAGCTAAGGCATCACTGGCACGCTGCCCCATTATTTGGGAATTGCAATCACATGCTTCCCACTTCAACTGTACATCACTTCACCCTCCACCCTGCAACCAACCTGGCAGCTGCAGTCATTGAGGTGTGCATGGATCATTGATATGTTTGCTCATGTGAGTTGCCTTTGAAAGCCTGATCAACTTGCTCGGGAAATGTTGGTGAGGATTGTTGTAAAGATTAGGTAGAAGGTTGTGAAGAGGGCATCGGACGTTGTTGTTGGATATAGATTGAGTGAGTCGGCAAAAGCTGGCAGATGGTGTATAATGTGAAATTGTTTACATTGGCAGGAGGAATGAAAAAATGCAATTTACTGAGGTGGAGAACGATTGCAGAATTTCATGGTATAGAGGGAACTAGCTTCCAGTGCCTGAGTCAGAAAATGTTTGTTGATTTTAGTAAATTCATTCTTGGGGTGAAGGTGTCGCTGGCTAGCCCAGGGGACAGTTAAGAGTCAACCACATCGCTATCACATGTAGGTCAGACCAGGTAATGAAGCCGTTGCCTTCTGGAGAAAAATGGTGAGGAAATGAAATTAGTGTAATTAAGAACCAAGTTTATCAGGCAGCATTGCTGCTAAATAAAATGTTAGGGGAAATTTTTATCTTCCCTGTGCTTGGCGAAAATAAAAAATGGAAGGAGACCTCCATTGGGATGGGATTCTCTGCAGTTTCCTGGACAGGTGACACTGAATTCAGGCTGGGAGCCACTCCATGCTGTTCAAATGGCCTGGGAGGTGAAACATGTGAGAGCTCTCTCACACACCCCAGATACAGATTATCCTCAGTGCATACTTGTGCATCAAAGAAGAAAATCTAGTTGTGGTCTTCACAGATGTCAGAAATTTAAACAATTTTTCTTGAATCATCTCACTCCTGTAGAATAAGATTTTTAGATGGCAGTTTGGTTTTGTAAACATCACCACTTCATAGGGATGATCTGTAGAAAGAAAGACTTCAAAAATACTGAGCTAATATTGCACACATGTACCAAGTATCAGAACTTTTGTGGAAAATGAATATGCGTTTGGAAATCTACAGATTAATTCCTTTAAATCGAAAGTGTGAGTTTTAATTTAGTGTTCAGCAAAAGAACTGAGCAAACAGTGAACAGTTTTCAATCTCTGCTTTAACTTACATTAGGAACTAATTTAATGTTATATCAAGTCACTGTGAACTGCCAGCTGTATGCTGAGCTGTCAGGACTCCATTGCCAGTCTGACTGCCGGCAAATAATAAATGTTGGAAGACTGATACTGATGAAGGCTACCATGACTATACAACAATTACTGCAATAAGTGTGTGGATTAATAAACACCTCAATTGGGCCAGGGTATTGTATAAAATTACAGCCATTTTCATGGGGATGATAAACTGCCAGTAACACACATGGATCTATTTTGTATTCAAACTAGATTTTTTTTTATCTGTACTCTAGTTATTTTTCCTGTCAAGAAATGCTTAATTAAACCCTTTTGATAGTGATGTTTACTAAAACATCCTGATGACTATCATTACCTATTCATTTATTTTCAGTGAATTTTTACTGAGTAACCTACTATTGTGTCTATTCATATATTTGAACAATTTTTATACCACCTGTTAAATCCAAATGAGAAAGGGCCATTGCCCCTCTCTCCCCTCTTGGTCAGTTACAATGTTTTTCTTTACCGTTTTTTACCATGTAGCTTTGACATTGCAGTTACACTATAACTAATCGAAAATGAAAGAGAGCCAGTGAAAGGTTTCTTGAGTGAAAGAGATCAGAGTTTTATTATCTATTGAATCAGTGAAAAATGAAAGAACATGACATCACACAGATTGTGAGCTTACAAAGAAGGTAGCAAGAGGGGGTTATCTAGTGCAGATAGGAAGGTAAAAGCAGTTGGAGTTTACAGTTTTTTTAAAGAGACTTTGAGTTGAGAGTATGAAACTTGATCCCTACACATTTTCTGAAGAAGGGTCCAGACCTGAAAAGTCAGCTTTCCTGCTCCTCTGATGCTGCTTGGCCTGCTGTGTTCATCCAGCTCTACACCTTGTTATCCCTACACATTTAGTTGTCCAACTTATTCAGGACTACTGAAGCTTGCAGCTGTCAATTTCTCATTAGCTGTTGTTTTTCCAAGTAGTTTATTTCCACTGGTGCTGGTTTTTTGTGATTGAGATTGAGAAAGGAACATTGTGTATCCTTGCTGTATTCAGTCCATTTTACTTTCTCTTTAAAAACTGAAAGAACTGCAGATGCTGTAAACCAGGAACAAAAACAGAAGTTGTTGGAAAAGCTCAGGAGCTCTGGCAGCATCTGTGAAGAGAAATCAGAGTTAACGTTTCAGGCCTGGTGACCCTTCCTCAGAGCTCTGAAACATTAACTCTGATTTTTCTTCACAGATGCTGCCAGATCTGCTGAGCCTTTCCAGCAACTTCTGTTCTTGTTACTTTTTCTTTATGGTGCCAAAGTGAGCTACTGACCTATATTGCATATATTTTCAATTTAGCGCCTTTTTTCATTTTCAACTGAGCTGTCCTTGGGTAACCTTTCATGAAAGTATGAAATTATCATGTGAATGTGTGTAAAGCAAGAGATGTGAATTAAAGAAAAGTACTGGAGAAACTCAGCCAATCTGGGAGCATCTGTGGAGAGCAGAACAGAGTTAACATTTCGAGTCTAGTAACTACTGTTGCGTAATTATTTCAGATTTCCAATATCCATAGTATTTGGCATTTTTAAGAGGTGTAAATTTCTTGACACCTTGTGTTTCTCGATTAAAAATGAAAATTCTGAAGCAGAGATAAAAGGTACTGCAGATGCTGGAGAATCCGAGATAACAAGCGTGGGGCTGGATGAACACAGCAGGTCCAGCAGCATCATAGGAGCAGGAAAACTTGACGTTTCGGGCCTAGACCCTTCATCAGAAATGGGGGAGGGGAAGAGGGTTCTGAAATAAATAGGGAGAGAGGGGGAGGCGGATAGAAGAGGG
>JAHRHZ010000263.1:35583168-35598410 GCA_024137785.1 Ginglymostoma cirratum | reverse complement strand
GATCCCTCTTCTATCCGCCTCCCCCTCTCTCCCTATTTATTTCAGAACCCTCTTCCCCTCCCCCATTTCTGATGAAGGGTCTAGGCCCGAAACGTCAAGTTTTCCTGCTCCTATGATGCTGCTGGACCTGCTGTGTTCATCCAGCCCCACGCTTGTTATCTAAAATTCTGAAGCAGCTGTTTTTATATTCCATGCAGGTTGCCTGGACTTGACAGGTAATTCCAGCACCATGTTAAGTCAGTAAAGCTCACTTGTAAAAGTATATTTTAGTCCACAAAAGTCTCCGGTATTAAAGTCAAACAAAAGAAGTTGGATATTAATGTCCATTTGCTCTATGATTATGATACATGAGGAATTATTTGTAAAACATTAATTGTTGTATTGAAATATTGATAGGCATTCATAAGCTAGAAGATGACAAGTTAAAAACGTTAAGTTGTAGTTAAGATGCAGGATAATATAAATAGATGAAAAGCAGTCAGACAATGTGAAGAATTCACATCTGGATTATGGAAGAAAAATTCTTGTCAATACACAACGTGTCATCAACACAAAACAGGTTAACTCTGTACACGGAGAGTTTACATAAAAGCCCCCATGCACTAAAATGTTTTCGTCTTTTCAGGTACTCTACATTTCCAGAATTATTGTTTTATATTTCCAGTGGCTACATTTTTTGTCTTCTAATGAAACTTGAAATGCAATATCAACATTTCTTTGCTTTACTGAAGTTTCAAAAATGTAATGATACTTGCATGACTTAGTTTTGTTTGTTATTTCTTAGTGGAATAACTTGGAAAAATAAGCAATATAAAATTTAATGTGGCCACACTTCACCTTGAGTGTTGTATCTAGTTTTGGTCATGGATACATGGGAGGCATTAAAGCCTGAGAGATATGACACTGATTCTCAGTTTATGGAACAGATAAATGAGAATTTGGGTTTTGCACCTTGAAAAAGAGACAACTGAGAGGTATCTTACAACAGCATATAATATACTAAATTTACAAAAGGTCTCTGTGATTATTCTAAATTGCACGGATGGTATAGAGGCTCACAGTTTTAAGCAAGATAAAGGCATATTTTATATTGGTTGTCAGACTGTTTCTAAGGCAAGGGTGAAATACAGATGGAGAAGACTGCCAGATAAAGTAGTAGAGCTGTAGGAATTATTGAAAAAAAAAATTGGACCATTGGATGTTCTACTTTCTTGAACCACTGCAGTCCATGTTCTGTACATCCACAATGCCATCAGGGAGGGTGCCCTGGGATTTTGGCCCAGCAATTGTGAAGTTTTGGCAATATATTTCCCAGTCAGGATGATGAGTGACTTGGACGTGAACTTACCAGTGTTGGTGCTTTTGTGCAACTGCCGTTGTCCTTCAAGTGGTCACAACTTTGGAAGGTGCTGTCGGGATATTACCAAGTTGATGTTGTACATCTGGTAACGGATGCACACTGATGTCTTTGTGAGATGGCACATTTTGCTTAATTAATAGTAATTATACTTTGAAAAGAAATAGACTCTGTGCTGGGGAAGAGCAGAGAGAATTTGGAGAGAATTAAAAACAGCATTTGAGTTTGATCAGGCTGTTCTGGGAAAATAAGCTGTTGGAATTTTGTTTTTATCTTGACGTAAGATATAAAATCCAAGAGGTGTAGTGCAATATTGTACTATGTCCAGTGCATTATTGTTAAGGTGCTGCCTACTAGGAGGGAATGCAAATGTAAAGCAAACCCTGAAGTACTGGATCATCTTTATTACAACAACCCAGATTAAGGGTGAATATAGTAATGTTTTGGCAATTAACCATGGCCCAGAAAACACCATAAGGATTCCTGTCAGTTAGATATAGTTGATTAAATAAAACTAGAGGTGCACTATTCCAGAAGTGTGGGTAAGGCTCAGCATAATCACAGCTGGTACAGGGACTAAGTACATGCCATTGGCATCATTCGCTAACCAACTCCCCATTTAATAGTGTTTAACGTTATGAAAAATAAAGAAAGCAGCTACAGTCCCCAATCTCAGTTTTAAATTCTGTGATATTGCTACAAAGTGTGTGTGGATATTGTGAGGACAGAATTCAATTGTACTGTAATGGTACTGATGGTTGGATGGTTTTCTGATGCATCCTGCACCAGACACATACTGAAAAGTGGCTATGTTAAGAATGTACCTTAAAGCTGTCTTGCATGTCAAACTGTAGTCTTGTAGGAATTGGTGCTGAAGCTAGGGAGTGGAGAGAAAGTTGGCAACATATATATTTTTGAGAGTTGTCATGACAGCACACTTTTGCTTTGTAGTTTACCCTGGTGCATGATTTGCTTGGCCCTTATGGTATTTTTGGTTTGTGCTCTGGAAATTTTGGCTTTAATCCCATATGCTCAAATTGTGAACTGGGAGACACCCATAAATTCCTGTGGCTGTCTGTCTTAATTTTATTTAATGCCTAGAAAATGGTGGCCATTGCCTAAATGAAACAAAAAGGACGTAATTCAGAATGAGTCAGAGGCTGATTTGAGAGTAATCGTCATTAAGTTTATGTTAGGTCGTACTGTGAGGTGTTGAATATTGGCTCAAAATGCTCAGTTATTCACTCCAATAACGGATAATATTTGATTGCATATTTAATTAGTTCATGCATGTTAAGCAAAGGAGATTATAATGACTGTAATACTTGTATATCTTTTTAGATTGATCACAGTGTGTTTCATTAATTGACTTCATCACTAAATAACTAATAATTTTGAAGCCACTTATTCTAAATCAAATGTCAGCATTATGAATCCAATTGATGCTTGAGCCACTTTGAATAAAAAGAAATGTGAAAGTGACAAACAAATATGACATTTTCTGTTGTGCAGTATGCTTGAACTCTTTATCATGACAGGGTGTAACTATTTTGTGATAACACAGTGTAGAGCTGGAGGAGCACAGCAGGCTAGGCAGCACCAGAGGAGCAGGAAAGTTGATGTTTCGGGTCAGGACCCAATCTGAAGAAGGGTCCCGACCCGAAACATCAACTTTTCTGCTCCTCTGATGCTGCCTGGCCTGCTGTGTTCCTCCAGCTCTGCACTGTGTTATCTCTGACACCAGCGTCTGCAGTTCTTGCTATCTCTGAGTGAGCTATAACCACTTTGTATTCTTTTTAATTATTTTATCTAAGAAAAATGTGGTCAACTAAAACATTTTGATTGAATCTTCCCAAATGTGGTTCACTGCACCTTGTAACTTCACGTCAGAAGACAAATAGTTGTTTGGTCATACAGAACTGGAATATTATGACAAGAATTCTGTCTTGTACTCATCAGGGCAATTTGCATGAATACCACTAAAGGGGTAAATCAGCATTTCTACTGCATGGGAGAAGAGTGCTGATTAATTGGCAAATGGATTCCACTTGGTGGGCACGTTGCCTTGGGGAATGCAGCAGTTAAACACAGGCAGTTAACTGCTCGACTTTATTCAGATTTCAAACCATGCAGGTTGACTCTGATTGGTCAGAGCACTGCCCTGAGAAATAAACCAGCAAATGGTTATCACCTATTTTATTGAGTTAAAGCAGGTGCAATGCATAATCATGTACTTTGCAGACAGAAAATACAAGGCCCTTTGTATTAATATGTACGGTACAGACAAATGTGCCTAACTGATTCCTAAATTGGTTGTCAGTGTATGAAGACTTGTAGCAACGTATTCTCAGCATGTGGGTCTAGACTGTGTTCTTCTCCGCAACCATTACTGAACTTGGACTGATCTATATGCTTTTCTATCTTTCAACAAAGCTTTAGTTTCGATTTCCTAACCTCAGTTTGTTTTTATTTCCTTTATGACCAGTTTTGTTCAATTTCATTTTTAGATATGCCTTTTCTGCTTCCAGTAATAATTGAAAGAATGACATTTTAAAACTTTTCTTATAACTAATGATTAAAATCATTGATTAGACACAATTTTCTTTTTATAGGTTACTTGTATTTTAAACTATAGAAGAGATTGTGCCTTTAAGCTTTAACATTATTGAAGATCTCCCACAAAGATTATACATTATATTGGCCCTTAAGTGAGACCTCATGCTCAAAGAGCCAGTCTAAAATTATTCTAAGTTCCCAATCGCTTGCTTCAGTTTTACTTTCTGAGCTAAGTAACTTCAAATCCCAGAACTGACTTATATTGTGATAGTTATACTGGGTGTTATGACCTGCTAACCAGAGCTAAGTGAATCTTCCAGCTTCTGTTAAATCCCAGTGAACTTGAGCTCTATGATCTGAGCAAGAGCTCTTGCATGCATTCTAGCTAGTAAACAGTAGAGTCGGCAATTCTCTCTGCTTCAGCTGCAGGACTAGATGCCTCTACATAGGCTCTCTAGCTACAAACTTCTCTAAACAAACTGGAGTCAGTCCATGATACTCATTCAATCATAAGGAAGCCTGTAACCTGATGTCAAAAATGTCTTCCTCTGCCCTCTTGTACCATGACATTGTAAAACACATCTAGGTAGAATGGCCATTTAGCTGTCTTTGATATCAGCTCTCTTTTATCTAGATGTAAATAGACCATTTACTGCGTAGCTATTTAAATCCCAATACTAGCAATATCTTCCTAAAGTTTACAGAAATGCAGAGTTGATTCATTGTAAACTCAAATTGCTGCTATTGTCTTCAAGTATACATGCCTTAGACCTTCGTTATAGTAACACAATCTAAACCCTCCTTTGATCTTTAACAATCAAACCTCCCAGCTTTAAATTCTGTGATATTGCTACAAAGTGTGTGTGGATATTGTGAGGACAGCATTCAATTGTACTGTAATGGTACTGATGGCTGGATGGTTTTCTGATGCATCCTGCATCAGACACATACTGAAAAGTGGCTATGTTAAGAATGTACCTTAAAGCTGTCTTGCATGTCAAACTGTAGTCTTGTAGGAATTGGTGCTGAAGCTAGGGAGTGGAGAGAAAGTTGGCAACATATATATTTTTGAGAGTTGTCATGACAGCACACTTTTGCCACCATCATTTAGCCTAAATTTAAAGCTACAGTCCCAAATTATATTATAGACTCATAATTGAGCCATGGCCCATGTACTAGCTGGCATTTTCCATCCTTTCAAAATCACTGTCAATACATTCTTCTCTTGTATCGTGCTTGAATCTCTACAATCAGATCTTTACCCCTAACATGGATCAACTGTGGCCCTACGTAAATTCACAAATTATTTCCTCTGTGGTTTTAACCATGGTGCACTAACTTTTTAATCCCTCACAAGCTGTTAGAAATTGACCATGCCACTGTTTCTCATGATTTCTGTTTTTGAGCTATTAAGACAGTCTGCGTTTGATTGTACTCGTATCTATCTGACTTTAACGGCAACATCAATGTTGGTTTACCTGGGCCAGCCCTACTATCTTTGAAATCTCTAAAGGATCTATTCCTACCTGCACTCTACATTTCCTCATTTGTGTGTTTCCTGTTGATCATCTGGAGACATGGGTCAAGTTTTTGTAGCGATGGTGGCAAGAAGGAAGGCGGTTAGTGATGCTATAACGGAGAGAGGAAAAGCAGCTTACGCCTCCAGCTTCAAGCAACTGCTAATGAAAAACTAAAACTAAAAATCCTGGTTCTGTGGGAGCTTGCCCCACCCATTCAGGAAGCTTCTATTCCTACTTTTTTAGGAAAAAAAAAGGCCTCACAAGCAGTTTACTTTATGAGCTTGCTGTGGACAGCTCGGTGCCTCTGTCTTAACTTTTCTTCATTTTAAAAATAGGACAAAATACACCTCTTAAAGCTGTAGTATCAACACAGTAGACAGCGAGAGGACTACCTATGAGCAGTCAAGCCTCCATCTGTAGCTGTGGTAGCCAAAATCCTCCTGACCTACCTCAAACTCTGGTATCTCTTTGTTAGACTGGCTGTCTTCCTGTAAAGCCCTTGTTACAATTCAGACATGTGCCATGTGTTTCAGCATAATGCCTCTCCGAAGTTGAAGTGTCTGTAGAGTTCTTTTTGACAGGAAACAACCTGCGATTAACTTTCAGGCCTAACCTCATGAACAAATATCAGGTTGTTCGTTCTGTTTTTTCAAAATGAGCTGTTGCTCACGGTCCAATGGTCACCTTGTGCTTTCATGTCACAGTTCATAGTTCGTAACCAAAAATGATATTTCAAAAAAAAATTAAAAATCAAGAAGAGTTTTAACACCACCAATTGCCTTTGTGTCTTGCAACCAGCATTTGAGAGTTCTCGGTCTGCATTTCACCCTGATGGGGATTGAAATCCAGGAACAAAATTCCTGTCTGTCGAGTGATCTTCCATGTGTATACAGGTGACACTAATATCTATCCACCATGTCACTTGTGCCTCTCCCTGCTGGCTTTGCACTCAGCCTGTTTTTCAGGTGTGCATTATCAAATGTTTACATGTTCTTCCTACTAAACGTCAGTGAGGCTGAAGCTGTCAGTCTCAGCTTCAGTCAGTAAGTTTGTGACACTGGTTCCATAACCTGACCAATCTTGCATTGAATGAGGCTGGTGACATTCTCTATATTCTATTCAATCATGAGTTAAGATCTGACCTACAAGTGACAAAGACCCACTTCTTGTTCCATATCTGCACTTCTTTCTCTGATTCAGCCTCAGTACATGAAATTGTCAACTCTAGACTCAACTATTCTACTGCTTCAAGACTAACAAGCCCACTGCCCTCACGCAGCCTCCTCTGAAACTTTTTTTAAAAATTCACTTGTGAGCATTGATGGCTGGCTAGCATTTGTAGCCCATGGGTAGGAGGTTGTGAGCTGCCTTCTCATCCGCAATGCCATTTTGGAATGAGTTCCATGATTTTGACACTGATACTGAAAGAATGGAAATATAGTTCCAAGTTAGGGCTTGGAAGGGGAACTTGGGATGGTTGTGTTCCTCGGTATCAGCTGCATTTGTCCTTCTTGATGGAGTGATAATGCTCTTAGAAGGTGCTGTCTAAGGGTCTTTGCTGCCTCAATAATGCTTCTACTTTAAAATGTGAACTTTCATGCATTAATCCGTTCATGCCCTTGCTCTATCTCTATAACCATTTCCACTCTTAGAACATATTGGGTGAGATGGTAGCTCAGCAGTTAGCACTGCTCCCTCACAGTGCCAGGGACCCAAGTGCAATTCACTCTTGGGCAACTGTCTGTGTGGAGTTTGTGCATTCTGCCTGTGTCTATGTGGTTTTCCTCCCACATTCCAAAGATGCTCAGGCCTGGTGGATTGGCCATGCTAAATTGCATTCCAGGGATGTGCAGGCTGGGTAAATCAGCCATGGGGAATGCAGGGTTACAGGGATAGGGTAGGGAGGTATCGTTATTGGTGGGATGCTCTTCGGAGGGTTGGTGTGGATTCAATGGGCCAAATGGCCTGCTTTCACCCTGTAGGGATTCTATGATTCCATGATCACCTGACATCTCTTGGTATTTCTCCAGCTATGTCCTTTTGAGCATCCCATGCTCAATTCCACCTCGCTATTTGGAGAAATATTTTCAGCTGACTAGGTCCCATTACCTGAAATTCTCTCTCTATGCTCTTTTAAGTCTTTCCTGCACTTTAGACCCTTCAGGAAAACTAACTCCCTGACCAAGCTTTTGGTTATCTGTCTGACTGACTCTTTCTTCACTAGACTCATTTTTGTCTGGTTTCCCTTTTGTGAATTGCTTTAGACTATTTTTCTACTATATAAATGCAATTTATTGCATTTGACTGAGTCTCCCACATCTTTCTAATGAGATGTGCAAAACTTTTATTCCATTGGGTGCAATGTTTGAAATGGCTTAAATTTTGACAGGGAAAAAAATGAACTTTCAATATGGACTCTAATATTCAGACTTTGATTACGTAATTTTTGAGGCTGCAATTGCGTGATTCCACTTTATACTGAGAAGGTATGTATTATGCAATGCCAAATGTAATGCTTGGAAACTAATTATGACATGTGGCTCCATTTGTTTTTGACAGCTAACTGCTGAAAATCTCATGGAGTTAGAAGTCAAGCTCAAGGTTGAATAGAATGTTGGGAGAATGTGAATTTTGTAATCTACAACTCCATAGATTAAAAAAAAGTTCGTAAGATGAGGGTGTTGCTTGCTAGGTTGGCATTTATTACCTATCCCTAATTGCCCTGAAGAAGGTAGTCATGAGTTACCTTCTTGAGCTGCTACAGCCACTTAAGCTCAATTATTTTCCGTACACACGCACACACACAATTCCTATTATTTACAATCTAAACAGTAAGATTATATGTTCAGAGGTTTCCTATTTATAATCCAGCAAAATTTGCAATGTAGGGACATCCTGGGTGCTGTTAGGAAGGAAATTTGAGGATTTTGGCTCACCATAGTGAAAGAACAGTGATGTAGTTCTAAGTCAGAATAGCATCTGGCTTAGAGGTGAACTTGCTCTTGTGCTTTTTCATCCAGGTGGTGGAGGTATCGGTCTTGGAAGGTACAGTCAAAGTAAGCTTAGTGAGTTGTATGGTGTGTCTTATAGACGGTGTGCTGATGCATCAGTGGTGAAAGGAGTGACTGTTGAAAGTGATGGATAGGAGCCAGTCAAGCAGGCTGTCTTGTCCTGGGTAATGTTGAGCTTCTTAAGTACTGTTAAATCTGAACACATCCAGGCAAGCAGAGATTATTCCATCACAGTCCTGAAGTGTCCTTTGAGATGACGGACCAGCATTGGACAATGGAGCTGACTGACTTGTTCTAACATTTGTTGCCTCTGACCTGTTCTTGTAGCCATGTTACTCATACAGCTGGTCCATTTCAGTTTCTGGTCAGTGGTAACCCTAAGATGTTGGCAGTGAGGGTTTCAGCAATGATAATGCCATTCAGTATTAAAGGATAATGATTAGACTCTCTTCTATTGGAGATTGCCATTGTCTGGCATTTCTGTGGTGCAAACATTACTTGGCACTTAGAAGCTTGGACATTGTCCAGGTCTTGCTGCGTATGGACACAGACTGCTTCAATGCATGAGGAATCACAGCGCTGAATATTGTGCAGTGATCAGCGAATATCCCCACTTGTGACCTGATGAATTCACCAATGAATCACCTAGTTTGGCCTAGGATCCTGTTGTATTTAATCATGTACTAAATATGATCAAATTCATGTCATCTGTTTATAACAATGAATTAAACTCATTACAAGACCAATGCTATGACTACATTCCTCTTCCCTGCTTTTGGTGGTTAAATAAAGAAAAAGAGCTCACAGTTCAAGTAGACATTGCAATTTTGGAGCTCTGTCTTGAGAAAATTCAAGCCAAGACACTCAATGTTATATTTGATCAGGCATTTTTTTCTGACTTCTCCCTTTACTCATTGAAAGCACCTCTGCATTTTGACACGTGCAAAAAAATCTTATTAGTCATGCAATGAGCCTGTCCTTGTCCTGTCTTCCCTTAATTTTGTTTTCTGTCCAGTTGTAGACTTTGTAGCAGGTGGCTGAAGTGCAAAGGCTTTAATATGTATGACACAAAGCACATTCATAATCTCAGACTTGATTTTTCAAATCATCAGTAATAGTTACGTGCATGTTTCTGCAAACTGATCAATGAGAGTACAAAATACTAATTTAACTCTACCTATTTTCCTAAACATTTTGCCGGATTATAAATTGGAAAACTCCGAAAATATAATCTTACTGTTTAGATTGTAAATAATAGGAATTATGTGTGTGTGTGCTAACAGGAGGTAATTGAGTTTAAGCGCCATCAGGGAGGATAGGACTAACGTTTGACTTAATTTTATTATTGGTGTACATTATGAAAAGAGCAGTTTTATTGTGTTTTCTTCATTCTTATTTGATGGAGGTGGTACACAATAATGTCTGATTCAAATTGTTAAATATTGTGCACACACTTTGCATCCTAACAATATTTCAGTGATCAAATCACTGTTGATTTCCCTTGATGAATGAAGCAACATCGAGACTGAACACAGCCTGTGACTGCCATTCTTCTCATTAATGATGGTTTGAACACACTTGTGTGTAAACCTCCAATACAGGACTGTTTATATTTAGGGTATTAGTGACCTCTGCATCCCTTAATGGGAGAAGAGGACGGTTTCTTGTCATAACCGCTGCTGATTGACATCTGCTTGAACGCACACATGGTAGGGCATTAGGATAACATAGGACTAGGCTATGATTCTGTGCACAGTATGGTTATCTAGACAGTTGAATATGTTCCTAGATATTTGATACTATGACATTGCAGCACATGTTTGCTATGTTATTGCATTTGCTGTTAAAACGTTGGACCCCTTTTGCTTCTGGCCTTATGCTTGTAGCTGCAGTGCAAGAAATTCCGAGCAGCAGCTGGTTGCATGTATCCGTCTAAGGGGTACAAATGAAGATCGCAAGCTTCACTTTCCTCTTGAATTGCTAACAGTAGGGTCCGAGGATTCATCTGCCATTTTAGGAGTTTGCCCAATACTCCAAGATTGTTAGTCAATTGTACTGAAGGTTCAAATAACGGTTGAATATTATTGTCAAGATTTATGCGAAAATAATATCTATTTTTACAGGTGAGGAAGGGGAGGATGACTGATGTTTGTGCGTTAATGTTAGAAGAGGAAATAATTGTCAAGTTATGGAGAAAACAATCAACTTAAATTTGTGCTTTTGGTGTTACTAGTGCACAGGTAATCTTGCTGAGATTAAAACGGTGCATACAGGCAAAACCAAGAGTTACATTCAGATACTACCTTTTAACAAAGTATGATGTTCCAAGATGATTCACTGGAGCATTATCGAGAAAAATATGCTCCAAGCCATCGAAGAATAAGATAGGTGACTGCAAGCTTGACCAAAGATACAATTTTAGGCACTAGCTTAAAGGAGAGATTGGTCAAGAGATAGAATTTAGGGAGGGAGTTAAGAGCTGTTGGTTGAAGGAGCTGAAGGCCAGGTTACCAATAATGAAGGGAAGGGAATTGGGGATGCACAAGCTGTGAGCATTAAAGGACTGCAGAGATGTGGAGATTGTAAGTCTGGTGGAGTTGAGATGGGGCAGGCACACATGCTGCCATGTAAACACATGCATATCAAAGAAAGTAAGAGTTATTAGATAGAAACTCAACAGCATTTTAAACTATTTCAACAGAAAGCAATAGGAATAGGCTGCACTTAAAGCTAAATAGCAAGCCTGAGAGTGCATGTAATGAAAATAACTGAATATGCTATCATGCATTGAAGGAAAACTCTCAATTTCCCCTGTTCCCATCCCTTTTCTGCAAACTAATGAGCTATTAGGTATTTTCTGCACTTCTTTTGTAATGTTGTCTGCAGAACATAGGTTCTAACCAATTTCATTCTGGGAAACCTGGACGGACCGAAAAGTTTGACGATACAATTTATTGCCTGGACATTTTACAAGGAATACAATCACTTGAATGGAGAAGCTGGAAAGCTGCTGCCACCTAATTACCTATGGCTAAGCATGAGTCGTGAGTCAGCATGTTCATGGAATAAGGGATAAAACTGAGAAAAGTATGTATGATTAATGATTATCCCAAACCTTGAGTGTGTATGATTTATAAGCATTATATAACCCATGAGATTTAATCACAATGTGGTAAGTGACTCCTAGATATTCATTATTCTCTATGTAATGGATATATGAATTTCCCACAGCAACTGTGACAGAAAGCTTCCAGGCCTATCCTTCTGTTGTCACATTTATATGAAGTTATGCTCAGCTATATACGGTAGAAGTTTTGCTATAGCACAAACCCTATTACAATGCAAAGTATTTAGCATCTGAGGACTGTATTTTAATGAAGTGGAATGCATACATCGAGCTTTGCACACCACATGAGGCTTTTTAAAAAAAAATGTTATTTATAGACAGCCAGTTGTACATCCCCACGGGAATGTGTATAATTAGTTAGATCTGATTTGGTTGGAGTGCCTAGTCAGATTGAATAAAAATGCTAATGTGTGCCAGATCCTTCTCGAGTTTATTTTTGTTTGGAAGGATACCACAGCAGCAGTTTCCTGCACCAGAGAAGTATGCGTGTGGTGTGGGGAAGCACTGCAGCTGGTTTCTATATCGAAGCTGAAATTCTGAGACAGCACAAGCTGGACTAATTTCAGGGCAAAAGTCTATTAATTGTACTGCACTGATTGCTGTCACAAATGTTGTATTCAGATGAAAAGGACCCTAACTGATATCTGAGTGGTTAGTTGTGTTGTCATCCATCAAACATCAGATCACTTCATTTTGGCTGGAGTGGACATAACGGCCCTTTTGTTGACCTATATTTTCTATTTCTTTTAAGAAGTACTGTGTTTGTAGCCTTTATGATGCCATGAAAATCTTATTTTAATTCCTTTGAAAAACCTCACGGTTGGTAAACCACTCATAGATTTGTACTACCTTGCGTTTCTCCCTTCCACTTTGCTGCAATGTATGGCTAAGCAATAGCTGCTTTCCATTGCTGGACCATATGAACACTGCCCATAATATTGCTGAGTGTTAGAATTAAAGAAATATTCTTTTGGGGTAATTTTACACTGTTTATCTAGTTCAGATTGCATGTAAACAAAACTTGTGTGCTGATATCTAGTGTTTATATTGCTAAAACTAGCTCCCTTATTCATTTAGCAGTATCCCACACCTTGATTCTGGTGTTTGGATAAAGAACCTGCATTCAGCTGTATTGCTGGAGGGACATAGAATATTAGGAGCGCACTAACTAGAGAGGCGCTTGATTTAAAAACTCCTAAAAGTGTGAGAGTCATGCAGGCTGGTACGGAAGGAAAAAACTAATCTAGTTAATGTTTCATGTGAGGGCCTTTCATTAGAGATCTTACCTATTTTAAGCTTGCATTTAAAATGCGATCTTGTTTTTATAATCAAGAATTGAAGTACGTTTCAGGACCAAGACAATAAAATTGGAATCCAGAGTTATAATCGAGCAAGTAAACTTTGTTTATAGCACCATACCAAGTGTCTACGTGTGAATCTCAGAATAAGTTTTTGCCAGGATACTTAATTCAGCACTCATATTCAAAGCAATAATTTATGTTCTACCCAGGACACTGAGGCTAATTGCAGTACACCTGCTATCAGTCTGGTTGAGATTTTATAATTCAGCACAGAATTCATTGTGGAACTTACCTGGCCTCAAATTCTATTATACCCTAGACGGTGTATTTAGCAACAGATCCATCAGGGGAGCCATTTGAAACATATATTCTCCATCTGTGATAGGAACTAATTTCCTAGCAGTTTTCTTCATCTTCTCTGCTAGTTGCCTGGAGATTTTGGAGTGTACCTTCATGGTCTGATTATCATTTAGCAGTTTCAACATGCACGTTGGTAGAATGTTTGACTGGAGAAGGAATCCTAGTGAAACTTAGTTCTGATTTTGAATCTCCTGGCTAGCAGGAATCAGTGGACAGTGAAGAGTAAAGCAAGCTGAAGCTGATTTCCCTCCCCATTTCTTATCCATCCCAAGGGAATTAAGATCATTGCAATGCCCCAGCTTTGCCCCACTGATACACGTCATCGGGGGAGAGAGGAAATAGACACTCGAGTTGCCGAAAACCCGTAATAAAAGTAACAAATGCTGGCAAGACTTAGCAGATTGGGCAATAGCAGGCTAGGCTTGCATTTCAGAATGATGATCTTTCATTAGAACTGTCTAACTGCTGAGTATTTTCATTATTTTCTGCACTTAATCTAAGCTATTGGAGAAATGGTTTAAACTTTTAAAGGTAACAAAAATTATAGGATCTAATTTCCATTTTGTATTCCTGATGTGGAGTATTGTGTGCTGGAAGGGCATTATTGGAAATCTAGGTGCCAAGATCGGTAGGCCATACAGGATTTACTGTACTTTTTCAAATTAATCTGCACTTTACACTAACACCGAAGCCTGAAGTTGTAGTGAGAGTAATACAATTTTCAAGAACAAGACTTTTTGCATGTATTAACTTAATTCCTTTTGTCAAAGTTTCTCAAAGCAAATAATTTAAACTTTTGGTCATACAGTCAGAGGTCTTAATTAATAATGGTCTTGTTAGCATATGGATTAACCATAGATCAGAAGGTCATTACTGGGTTGTAAAGTTGTACTTGCATAACCACGTAAGTTTATAAAATAATGGAAGAATTATAGTGATGAAAACAAAGGAGAACTTTATGGTTAAGATCTCAAGGATGTGTTTATAGCCAGCAAGACACTCCTCATTATTTGCCAGGCATGCTGGTTTCAATCTTAGACTCCCACCAGAAATCCAGTCATTTTGTCAAAACATATCATTGTTGTGCTTTGCTGCTTGAGTTTAAAAAACAAAAGGAAGAGGAAGCTTGTTGTGATGAAAAATCCTCTTGTTCAATCAAACTGCTAGGCCTGGCTTTTAATATTAAAGAGCACATCATAAGGACATAACTAATGGAACAGTGGTATGGGTTTTTCAGGAATATTAATTCTACTTCAGTTTTAATCTAGTAGCTATTTCAACGGGATTATCAAATTCTTACCCCTGCCTTTAAAAAAAAAGTTTGGTCTCTTGAAACTAGCGTGCGAAAGTATATGTTCTTCTGTGATGTTTCACTGCATTTTTAATCTAGTGTTAGACTTGTGCAAACAACACATCAAAAATGATTTCCAAAAAAATGACCTTTGAACTATATAAGCAACAGGGGGATACAGTTGTGGTAATACAACACAATATAATTTACTGACATCTGTGCTGTGCCCTTCAATGACTTGGTTTCTGAGCTGTGAATCTGCCATACTCTACCTCACTGGAGCAACCAAGACATCTGTCGCAGCACAAGGGTCAAAGCAAAGCAAGCTTTTTATCTGCAAAACTGAAACATATACCCTCAGCTGCTGCCTCTATCATACCATGAGCTCTTGTGAAGCTGGTTTAGAAAAGGTACCATACAATACGCATATATTGTTTCAAATTCAACAATACAGATGCAACAGAGGTCTTGCAGCACTTTCTTTCAGACACACAATAGCTATTCAGGGTTTGAGTGAAGATTTGTAGCTTGGGTGCTGATTGTAGATGTTGATGTGTTCGCTGAGCTGGGAGTTTGATATCATCTGAGTTGTTCATATGTGGCACTTGGTTGGTATGGGATTCCCACTTCGTTGTTTGCTTTAGCGTCTCATGCCCTAGGTGTTCAGTGTTTGAGTGAAGATTTGTAGCTCAGGTGCTGGTTGTAGATGTTGGTGTGTT
>JAHRHZ010000263.1:35557492-35582768 GCA_024137785.1 Ginglymostoma cirratum | reverse complement strand
CCTGCTGTGTATATCCAGCTCCAGACCTTGTTATCACAGCTCGTGTTGTTCTTCTTTACCCTTCCTGTTCCCCCAAAGTTTCACTTTTTTTTTCTCTCCTGAAGCTGGCAGCTTATCTTGAAGTATATGCCCATGTATAACAGTAACTTGTGAATTTTAGAAAAAGTTGAGCTTTTGTGTAGATTGTTATACTTCTCTGAAATGTTTCAAAGTACTTCACAGAATGAATAACTTTGAAGTAGATTGACAGTTATGATGTAGGAAACTGCATCTTGCTAACGTTTTCAATCTTCATGTATATCAGCAATCTATTTAGTAACGGGAAGAATTGAGGCTCGTTTGATTGTGCTGACGTAACCCTCTATGCCTCGATTTATTTTAATACCATGCTTTCTTACTATTTCTTTTGCTCCTCCAATTCTGGCCTTTTTGCACATCTACAATTTTAATTGCTCCATTATCGGCCACAATGTCTTCTGCTAAGGCCTGAAATTCCCTACCTGAACCTACACATCTCTTGTGCTCTTCTTCCTGTTCCTTTAAGACATTCCTCAAAATCTACCTCTATAGCCAGGTTTTTAGTCACCTGTCCCGCTATCTCTTTGCGCAGCTTGGTATCAAATTATCTTTGATAATGCTGCTGCGCATTGCATTGATGTTCATCTGCCATAGATGCAGTAATGGACTTTTTGTTTCCAGCAGGGTATTTCTACCTGAGGGGACAATTCTTGCAATAGTTGCCATAACATAAAAACTAAATGTGGATGATATAGGACTGATAGATTTAACAGATGTTTATTACCACTCCTGGTATGTATATATGTTACAGTCATAGGCACTTCATTGATTGTTATAATAATAAGCAATACTGTTATAAACAGCATGCTATCATCGACATGTCATGCTTCAAGTGGCCCCAGTTAAAATGGTTTCTGAGACATTTTTAACCTTTTGTCACATACTGTGATAGAGGTGATATCATGAGCGTGTCTTTTAAAGGCATACTGCATGCTAGCTGTGAAATGTCACACAGCAGACATTTTACTGCATGAAAGGTTCTACATACATGCAAGATGAAGTTGAAAGTTCTTGGATTTGTGAGCAGGACTTTGAATGTTTCTTCGTTCTTCCACTCCACCCTTTGTGGTTCATGGACATTTTAATATAGTAAATTATCTATGGCAAGCTAATCAACATCAAATAACTCCAGCATGGGCTGCCTCTTCAACCTTGGAATTCATATTTTGTGACTTTCAATCATGGGATGTGGTGCATTCAAAGAAGCGTTGGTTTTTATGTTATGTGGTATACAATGAGTTAGAAAAATGAATGTCAAACAATGCAACGGATAATGTCTGAATGAGAAATTAAATCACTTCATTGATACAAGTGCTGTGCTTGGGAACATGCAGCATTGTGTAATATTGCAACATTGATTACATATGTACTGCATATGGTTCCCCTCTTGACCCCTAGCAACAATCTCATTAAACTTGGGAATTCCTTGTTGGGTTTACCATTGTCAAATTATGTAAACAGATCAAATTGTGCATTACCGGAAACTGTGCGAATGCTTGTAAATGTTGAGCAGATGAAATGTTTAAATTGAAAGCACACTGTGTCTGAAGTTCCCAAAGTGTGATCACTAGTGTAGTGTTTGAGTTTTGTGCCAGGTGGAAACTGGTCAGTTATCCAGAAATACAAGGGTAAGACTGAACAGTAAATCACAATGGGTCATCCTCAATGTGAAATTGGAGGAGACCTAGGAATCAAGTTGTCAGCCAATGTGTTTTTTCTTGTCTAAGGAAAACACTTGTTGCACATTGGGACACAGAGTGGAGAAATAGAAAACAAATACTAAAAAAAATGAAGTGAGAAAATTGAATTCAATAAACAAGAGCCAGATGTTTCATATGTTTAGTAAAATTACGTAAGTTGACTGCTTAGGTATAGTTTCATGCTGTGCTGTTTATCTATATTAGGTGACATAATAATTCAGCTGTGAGCAGACAGTGTAAAGCCAGACAACATTTTTAGATTGGTGAATAATCCTTTTGACAGAAATAGGTCACTTGTTGAAGCTTTTACTTCATGCTTTTTCTTTATTTCTTTGTTTAAAATGTGTGTTTGTAGGGTAATAAAATTGTAAAAGAATTTTTGTAATTTATGCCACCATGTAAGATCATAACCTTAATATCATTGGTGGTGGTTGTCGTGTGAGCATTAATGCATTGATCTAAATTCCTTCCTGCACTGTTTTCAATAAACAAGTTTACAACTTGGGCTAACATAGTGGAAAGGAGAACTTGGTATAATTGTGCTTAAGTATTTGTGGGGTAACCTCATTTCTGAGCCAAGGCACCTGTCAGACTCATTATGTTTACTTTGTGTAAATACCTTAACATAAAGCAAATGATTTTGTGTGACAAATACTGAATCCCTAGAATTATACCCTTATGATTTGCAGCATGATGAGCACCATAGGCATCTTCCGTTGTGTTAAAAGCAAATTGATTTTTCTGCCTGAGCAAATGTGCACAATAAGACCTATAAGCAATGAAAACAGCAGTTTCTGAGTTGAACTGAATGACAAATCATTTGAGATAACAAGGTGTAGAGTTGGATGAACATAGCAGGTCAAGCAGCATCAGAGCAGCAGGAAAGCTGACGTTTCGGGTCTAGACCCTTCTTCAGAAATGGGCGAGGGGAAGGGAATTCTGAAATAAATAGGGAGAGAGGGGGAGGCGGATAGAAGATGGGTAGCGGGAGAGCAGACAGACAGGTCAAAGAGACAGGTTTGGAGCCAGTAAAGGTGAGTGTAGGTGGGGAGTTAGGGAGGGGATAGGTCAGTCCAGGGAGGATGGACAGGTCAAGGAGGCGGGATGAGGCTAGTAGGTAGGAGATGGGGGTGGGGCTTGAGGTGGGAGGCATGGTTAGGTGGGAGGAAGGACAGGTTAGGGAGGCAGGGACGAGCTGGGCTGGTTTTGGGATGCGGTTGGGGGAGGGGAGATTTTGAATCTTGTGAAGTCCACATTGATACCATTGGGCTGCAGAGTTCCCTGGTTAAATACGAGATGCTGTTCCTGCAACCTTTGGGTGGCATAGTTGTGGCACTGCAGGAGGCCCAGGATGGACATATCGTCCAAGGAGTGGGAGGGGGAGTTGAAATGGTTTGCGACTGGGAGGTTCAATCGTTTGTCGCGAACTGAGCTTAGGTGTTCTACTGCTAATACTTTAAATGTCTGGCTAGAAGGAGTTTGAATATCATTGTGCTGCTAATCATAAGGCTGTGTGGAGCTGGAGGAACACAGCAGGCCAGGCAGCATCAGAGGAGCAGGAAAGCTGATTCTTTGGGTCAAACATCAGCTTTCCTGCTCCTCTGCTGCCTGCCCTGCTGTGTTCCTCCAGCTGCACATTGCGTTATCTCAGACTCCAGTATGGGCAGTTCTTACTATCTCTGATAAGGATGGGTGTTGCATTGTTAAACTGGTCATTTGTGGCTGAATGAAAATTTCACAAATTGCAGAAGTAACAAATTTGGACGAAAAACATTTTGAACATATCATCACATTTGAATCGAATGTTGCCTTTGTAAGCAAATTTTCAAACTTGAGCTGGCAGCAATAAGTGCAAAAACCACGTAGAGTTGAAGATTGCAAGATTGTTGAATAAATTTAGGGCAAAGCGAGGTTCAAATATGAAAATAAGAACTTGAAGAGTTAATGTTTTAAAAACAAAATTAAATCCTATGTGTATGTGACTGGGCCTTTGCTAATTAAGTTTAAAAAATTAGTTGTGAAAGATTTGGCAGTCATTTTTGATATATGTGCTGTGTCTTTGGTACTGACACGTTAATTGTTACTGCTTGTAAACTGACGTGAGTTCCAGTCAGAAGGCAAGGATGTAGGGTGAGAAAATGCGATGTGACAAGTAACTGTCCAACAATGTATTTTAAGAACAGCTGATGTGATTTGTGTGGTTTTGTTCTTGTGCTTGTTCATATGGACCACATGACAACATTTGTTGAAAACATGCATTTTTATAAGTTTAGTCAAGTAATTTCCCTTTTCAATAACATTCTTCCCCTTCAATCTATTCTTACGATTTGGTGGGGTCACTGGGGGGTGGGGTGGCAGGTAGTGCAAATTCATGCATGCAGACACAGACATTGACTTGTTTGTCCAACTTGCTACATTTTCATATGTAAAAACAAATGGCAAAATATTCAATAATAGGAAGGCATCACATCACTTTGGGAGGGAATGGCCTCGTGATATTATCACTGGACTATTAATTGTCAGACCTGGGTAACGTTCTGGGGACCTAGGTCCAAATCCTGCTGTGGCAGATAATGGAATTTTAACTCCATATATTGATTGTGTAATCATTTGTCAGTTTTTGGAAAAAAACACCTATTTCACTAATATCGTTTAGGGGAGATTTCTTTATTCACTTATGTGGTGTGGGCATCACTGGTTGGCCAGCATTTATTGCCCACCCCTAGCTGCCCTTGAGAAGGTGGTAGTGAGGTGCCTTCTTGAAACACTGCAGCCCATATGCTGTAGCTAGATCCATAATGCCCCTTAGGAAGGTGATTTCAGGGAATTTACAGCATATATTACTTACTCTGTCTCATCTACATGTGACTCCAGACTTGCAACAATGTGGTTGAGTCTTAATTGCCCTCTGGGTAATTAAAGATGAGCAATAAATGGTGGTCTACCCAGCATCATCTACATCCTATGAATGCGTTTTCTTAAAAATTTAAAGTATTAAAAAAAACCAAATTAATTTCTCACACATCGCTATTACCCAATGTTCTTCCAGCAGAAGATCACAATGTATGATGATCAGGAGCATAACAGTGGATGGTATTTCTTGTCTTTGGATCTGAGATGCCAAGGCAGATTGTAGCATTTGCAAGATAATTGTAGCTATAATCCATGAATGCAGAACACATTCACACATCTTGGTTGGTTTGGTTTCACAAGCAGTGAATTTATTTGACCAGTGGAATGCCTAATTTGTACGGAAATACTATAAAATGCTTAGAGGCAGCCCTATTGTGTCTTTTCACAATGACATTGAATATTTTGATTTTAGCATTTAATTTTGTAAGAGTAAAGCTAATCTGAAACTTTCTTTTTGATCGTGACCTCACAGCGCCAGGAACCCGGGTTCGATTCCAGCCTCGGGCGACTGTCTGTGTGGAGTTTGCACATTCTCCCCGTGTCTGCGTGGGTTTCCTCCGGGTGCTCCGGTTTCCTCCCACAGTCCAAAGATGTGCAGGTTAGGTGAATTGACCGTGGTAAATTGTCCATAGGGTTGTGTAGATTAGGTGGGTCATAGGGGATGCTCTGAGGCTTGGTGTGGACTTGTTGGGCCGAAGGGCCTGTTTCCACACTGTAGGGATTCTGTGAAGCAAAGCAGTAATGTTATCCTTCCTATAGCTATACCCTGGAACGTTAAGCTGCCAGCTCTGTCCGTCCCCGAGCCATGTCTCTGTAATTGCTATGATATCCAGTCACATATTCCCAGCCATTTCCTGAGTTCATCTGCCTTACCTGTTAGGCCTCTTGCATTGAAATAAATGCAGGTGAATTTATCAGTCCTACCTCGTTCTCTGCTTTGTTCCTGCCTGCCCTGGCTGTTTGACTTACTCCTTTTCTGAACTGTATCTGTCCTAGACTCCTCTCTTTCCTCACCATGTCCCTGCCACCCACCGCCCCCAACTAGTTTAAATTTTCCCAAGCAGCTTCAGCAAATCTCCCTGCCAATATAATAGTCCCCTTCCAATTAAGGTGCAATTCGTCCTTCTTTTTACAGGTCACTTCTATTTCAGGAGAGATTCTGATGATCCAAAAATTGAATGGATGACAGTTCAGAACATTCTTTTTGGTTATTTGGTTATCCAATGCAAAATGAAGCTTAGCAGGTGATTTGAATTGTAATGTTCCTGTGACCTGCAAAAATACGTAACAACCTCCAGAATAAAAAAAAGTATAGAACAAAAAAAGACTGTGGCCATTGCCTTTGATCTTGCATTTATTTTTGTTCTCTATACTGTCCCCAGCAGTAATGCAAATATGCAAATCCTTAAATTTCTGATGTCTGCAGTTAATTTCTGGCCATATATTCAAAAACTAACCTTGGAGAGTAAGAACAACTGAGGTGGTGGTTTGAGGGTGGGTAGAAGAAATTGTACATATGAAATATAAAACAAAATTTTCTTAACTTCATGTTGTAGGCATTCTTGCCAGCCACTGCAGATCCGTGGCAGTAGAATGTGGTAAAGTTATGTGTATGCTACTCTTAAAAGTTAAGAATTACATCTTTTTCGTAGATAGGATGATGGAAAGAGATAAAGAAATGCAAATAGTTGTGGTTTTGGTTGAAGTGTGTTTTCTATCTCTGCTTTATTGCTCATAAATCCATTATCACTTACATGGAGATCCACATATTGTATTTTCAACAAGATGGATGAAATGACTTATTATCGCTTTACTCGTCTACCACCGCAATAACCTACGGTGGCAGAATCTAATTAACAATAATGAATCACACTGTAACTAAATGGTTCATTATTTTTTCAGGTCATGCTACAAGTCATCATGATACCACTTTTTAGATGCATTTGCTACCTTCAATTTGAAGATGCTCGACACAACACACACTAACCCATTGCCAATTTTTTTCATGGATATTGTGTTTTCCCTTTTAAGTTGTGTTACTTTCTTATACAAGGGGTAAGTTGCAAGTTCACTAGATTGGGGAAATACCACTTACTGTTCCCATCGATAATTTTTCCCAGGCTACTTTCCTCTTTATTTTGTTTATGCTGTCTTCTGTTAGTCTCTGCACCCTGGCCAAAATCTGTAAAGGGAAGAATTTATCATAGGAGGAATTGCTAAGAGAGGAGCATCAGTAACTAGTTATTTTTGGCATTTGAGATTTCATGTTGAACCTGTTTTCTGAAGATAATGTTTGCTTTAAGTCTGAAGAAAGCTTGGTTCGTTTCCAAAGTATTGATTTTTTTTTTTTGGCTCATTTACTTTACCTGCACTTCGCACAATCTAGTTTACTGCATTCGCTGCTCACAGTGTGGTCTCCTCTGTGTTGGGGAAATGAAGCGTAGACTGGGTGACTGCTTTGCAGAACATCTACATTCTGCCTGCATAAAAGACGCTGAGCTTCCAGTTGCCTGCCACTTTTACACGCCACCCTGTTCCCTGGCCAGTGTCAGTCTCAGGATTGCTATAGTGTTCCGGCGAAGCTCAGTGCAAACTGAAGGAACAACATGTCATTTTCAACTTGGAGACCCCTGCAACCCTCCGGACTTGGAGCCTGAGCTCTCCAATGTCCCAGCCCCCAACCCCACACCACCAGGCTTTACTATCACATAGTCTGCCGTGAAACATTACCTATTGTTTGACAGTAAAAGTCTCCATTAACAGCTATAGGTGACAAGGTGTGGAGCCGGATGAACACAGCAGGCCAGGCAGCATCAGAGGAGCAAGAAAGCTGACATTTTGGGTCTGGACCCTTCTTCAGAAATCTTCTGAAGAAGACCCGAAACGTCAGCTTTCCTGCTTCTGTGATGCTGCCTGGCGTGCTGCGTTCATCCAGCTCCACACCTTATTATCTCAGACTCCAGCATCGGCAGTTCCTACTATCCCCATTAACAGCTATTCACTTTCCCAGCCAGATTGTTATCCACTCCTTTGTCTGTCCAACTGTTCCATGCACACGCACAGACACACGCACACACAAAGAGTCACCAGACCCGAACTGTTAACTCTGTTATTACAAGGTTTAGAGCTGGATGAACACAGCAGGCCAAGCAGCATGAGAGGAGCAGGAAGGCTGACATTTCGGGCCGAGACCCTTCTTCAGAAAAATGATTTGAAAAATTTTCTGAAGAAGGGTCTAGGCTGGAAACGTCAGCCTTCCTGCTCCTCTGATGCTGCTTGGCCTGCTGTGTTCATCCAGCTCTACACCTTGTTATCTCAGATTCTCTAGCATCTGCGGTTCCTACTGTCTCTGAAACATTGTTAACTCTGTTGTTTCCTTCACAGATGCTACCAGACCTGTTGAGCTCTTCCAGCGATCTCTATTTTTGTTTCTGATTCATAGCATCCACAATTCTTTCGGTTTTTATGCAGTTTTAGGAGCTGCATTTAGAATCCTTCTACAACTATTGCGTACTGTAACTGAGATACTTTATGGTGTTAGCTGTAGCAAAATCTGTTGCACATAGTTAATTTGCAGGGAATTTACGTGTCTGAATTTAAGTTGTGTTACTTTCTTATACAAGGGGTAATTTGCAAGTTCAGGGGTGAGATTAGTTATACTTGTATCTTAAAAAAAATTCTTAAACACTGTCATTTTTGGAGTTTTCTTTTTGTTGATTTGCCTGCAGCTGTTTGTAACCTGTGGAGAATATTGCTTTCCATGACTTAAAAATATTTTTAAATGAGAAAATTTGCCTCAAAGTGTTTTATATTCCCTTGATGGTCAATTGATAAATCCATTGTGTGGTGCAGTTCTAAATCATGCAAAATTTCTGAAATCAATCTATGTTGTGCTCAAAAAAGAAACATCAGCCATTAGCTAGCATCAACCACTATGCTAGCTGATCCTAGTCTCCCTAGGCTATGTATGGATAAATTGCCCAGACTTCCTATTGCATTGTCCAATCTCTTGGGCATGCAAGTGTATGTACTAGTTACATGTACTGTTAATGTATAAGGATGTGTTATGAAAATAAAATGTACAAGTGCGAAACAATATTTTGAGATTAATACAATTTTCCCACATACAGCCATAGGTATCAATGTATTGAGAGAAGACTGAGTGCCTCAATGGATAAGTGCTGGTGGGCAGGAAGGAAACATTTTGCTAGATTATCTGCAACATGATACAAAATATTTGCAAACTTTTGAAGCAATGCTGTATAAGGCAGGATTAATATTGGGAGGTATAATTGTTGATAGGCATTCCACAACATCTGGCTCAGTGAAAACATTGCAGACTTTTTTTTGAAGAGTAAAAATTTCAGCGATAATCAGAAGGACACGTGTGATGTACTGACTGACCTTTTCTCCTTTGATGCAATTTTTACAGCTGCAGTTCAAGCTCATATTGCGGACTGGCAATTTTGTCAAGGTGCTGAAACCTGCTCAGCTTGATCTTTTGGAGAAGTAGGGTATTGTGATGTAACTTTCTCTGTTAGTCCATGTAACAAGTACCAGAAACTCAGATTGAGACACATAGCTGGAAATTTGTTAACAACTATATTTCGTATGTGGACCAATTTAGAAAGTCAGACTTGTATATATGCTAACTTGTGTTACTATCACATTAGAAATATTGTTGGCTGACTGACTAAATAACTGATCACTGTATAGAAAATAAGTTGGAAGCCTTTTATACTAGAATCACACATTGTGATGTCTTCTAGTTGAATTTGGGAGGTAGTGCCTTTCTGAGATCTACTCAATAATTAATAGGAAGCCTGATAAATGGGTACAAGGATGCATATCGTTGTGTCATCGTTATACAGTAAGATCCTGCTTTGGCTGATGTAAAATACACCATATCTAGTCCTTACACAGTTACTATGACTGATCTGTGCGGTTGTGGTGTGCTGTCTGTCTTGATAGATGGACGTGAATCGTGCATTCTAGATGTTTTGTAGTTGCTGATATTATACTTTTAGTATCCAAATCTTTGTTCTGTCTGATGAATGGTTGGTCATGTACAGCTCTGTGTTGTCTGTTTCTTTACAGGATTTGAGTATTTTTGTTACAATGTCATATGATCTGGCTGGACACTGCTAAAATATTTTCCATGAATCCAGGATGCAAGATTGTTCATGTTTGTATGAAAATCTTGAACTCTTAGCTTTGTCTTGCTTCAAGTTGGGATAACTGTGTGCTCATTGGTCATGCTGTCATACCACTTTCTTTATAGCAATACACTACGTACATGTGGTTGGGTACGGGGGCTTATGGAGGGAAGAACGACATGGCTGTGTCTTCCACATGTTTGAGAGCTGCTGGTGAGACTAAACAATTGCCTTGAGGAACAGCATGCAGATTTAAAATGGATACCCAAAAATCTTGGGAAGTAGCTTTGCATTCAATCATCACAAATTTTACCGAATGGGACAGTGCATCCTTTGGGACCATCAGACTGAGCATAGTGAAAAGAGGAAGTAATGTGCTGAATGCCCCACTTCCTGCACATGTCTTGGAAGGATCCTGTTGTTGTTGAACACAATTTCCTTAGGAGCTCCAAATGTACTGTATGTGATAGATGATATGTTAACAACTGTAACATTACTTGTTTCTTTGATTTGTCTCACAAAAGGGAATTTGCAAAAGTCAATCACCAAACTGTAATCATTTACTTGGACACTGAAAACATCAATTGTATTCTTCTACCACGAGTCAGATGAAAGTATGTGTGGAATGATAGATTCTCTTGATTGTTAAAATTGATGGAGTTGACATATTTCACGTGACTTGATCGTGTAATCAATATCTTCATTCATGTTGAACAAAGAAATGTCATGTGCCAACCTCTTGTTTCTTTCTGTGCCCATGTGACTAGGGTATATATGGTCATGCATATCTTGATGTAAAACCTGTGGAACGATCGCCATTTGCTTCTGAAAATTCCATTCCAAGAGAGCCCTTGTTCAAAAAAAAATCTGCCGATGCTGTAGATCTGAAACAAATACAGAAATTGTTGGAGAAACTCAGCAGGTCTGGCAGCATCAGTGGGGAGAGTCACTGGACTTGAAACATTAACTGTTTTCTCTTCACAGATTCTGCCAGATTTGCTGAATTTATCCAGCAATTTCTGTTTTTGTTTGAGTCTTAGTTCATCCCTGAATGACCACAAAGAATGTGCTTTCACAGGAACCTGTTGAATGTGTTCAGGCAACACACTGATAATGATCTTCTTTAGCTGTTGCATCTAGACGTCATCAGACATAGTTTGCTGAAGTTTCTCAGATTGCCTCCACAAATAAGCTTGGTACAGAGACTATTTTCTAACTCTGATTCAATAAAATATCCACTTGTGGGTCTAGAGTAATATCTTCTTTTCTTAGCAGGATTTGGAAATTGACTGAGAGTATCAGGAATAGTCACCTGTGAACTTGGCTTATATTGTATCTCTAAATAATACCTTTGGATCTTAGTAAGTTGATGCTGTAGTCATGAAGTTCCATTCGAGAATTTTACAGCAGGTTATTTTCAACAGTTTGTGGTTGATACAAACAATAAAATGTTTGCCCGGATAGGTAGATATAGAATCTTTGTGCTTTGAGAACTAGAGCACTTGCTTCCTTTGCTACATTGGAATAATCTGCCTGAGCTGTTGTAAAGACTTTAGCACCAAGTGCAATAGGCTTATCATCTTGTAATGAGCATATTCTGAGGCCTTTTTGGGGTGCATCGACTTCAAACATGGCGAGCTTTGATGGATTATAATATTGAAGTTTGCTGGAAGATGAACCATTTTTTGGGAGATTAAAAAATATATTGGGACCTTCCTGCTACATGTGTAGTGTATCTTTTGCAGCAAATCTCAAACAGAGGTACTTTGGTTGCAAAATTCTGGATGTAGGGGACAGAAACCTTTTGCAATTCACCTTTCTCTGGTGGTAAAGGCATCTTTGAATGTGTCCTATTTTGCTAGACTCAGATCTAATATCATGTGAAGAATAGATTTATCTGTAGAAGTTGATTTGCTCATGTTGGTCTAAAGTTTTTTGCTGTTGAAAATGGGACATTTCCTTGTTGCTGCCATGAGCTGTTGAAAGTTAGCATCATGCATTTGTTTAGTTTTCCTGCAAACTAAGATTTCATTTGTGATACAGAGACCAACTGGTACATTTTTTGTGATAAGGACCATATGTTGTTGAAATATATCCTGGCTAACAAATAATACAAATGGTAATGTTCTGGGGATCCAGGTTCAAATTCTGCTGTGGCAAATGGTGGAACTTGAATTTAATTTAAAAAAAAATCTGGAATTAAGAATCTACTGATGATTGTAAAACCATTGCCAATTCTTAGAAAAATGTCTTTTAGGGAAGGGCAGCTATGGATGGGTAATAAATCCTGGCCACCCATGTCCCATTACAGAATTTTTAAAAAATCTAGGAAAACAAGAAACGTGTGCTAGAAGTTGTTACAGACATAGTAGGAACTGCCGATGCTGGAGAATCTGAGACAACAGGGTGTACAGCTGGATGAACACAGCAGGCCGAGCAGCATAGTTCTTACAACACTGTGGAAATATGAATGGACCAATATTCAATCTTGGCATTGAGCTTAGAAGAATGGTTAGTGCCTCAGAACCTGGAATTAAGCTGTTCCAGGGTAGGAATTCATTGGATGGAACTTTAGATATTTTGACTTTGGTTCTAAGTCGGCTCTCCTTTACATTCTGAAATGGAGAACTGTGTTGCCATTTGAGTTTCTTCAACTACTTGAACTGCTTCACATTTGGACCAAATGTATTCTAGGAGAACATAGCTAGGTGATGAATTACTAAACGAGTTTTTGGTGAGTGAGATTATCCACATCTTGGAAGATTTGGATATTTCACTAACCCTGTTGATGGCTGCAATAGTTGTTGTATAGTTATACACTTATGGATGCTGCTGTCCTGCTATAATTTCTTGGAACTTGGATGCTTCAGATTTGCATCAATGGTATAATCTTAGGTTTGTAGAGGTGCATTCTGGAAAGATCTGATAGAGGTAATGACCACTTCCAAGCTTTAAGCTAAGTTAGCTTTGGTGAAATCACATTCTGTACCTTTACGTCGACATAGAATCTGCCTACAAATTGACCAATTCTTTCACCTGGTTGATGGCAGTATGACGTATGTATCTTGTATACTCTGTATGCGAAAGGCCCCTGTATTCTGAAATTGACTGAGACCTCAAGCTGATCTTATAGAAAATGGAGAATATTGTCAGCATTTTTGCGGGTCATCACTAGAAATACCAGAGGATTTTGGTACTCAATCTTCATTTCCCAAAGCAGTAATTTTGACTGCCTGTCTTCCTTTATCAAATATCAGTTGATCTGTGAAGTGAAAATTCAGTCTTTCTTTCAATACCTGAAATTCTGACAGAAGGTCACTGGAGTATCAATTCATGTTTAATTTCTAGCCTTACTGTGTGGCTTTGCACACAAAAAAATTTCAGTATACAAAGGATCTGCATTGCAGTGTTATGTGTTTCTTAGTTTGTTGGCTTCTTTCCTTTTTGTTCTCCTTGCTGCTAACATTTTTTTTGCATTTTCTTTTCCTTCTAAAAGAAATAACAGCAGTGATGAGGAAACTTATCAACAATTATTTGAGACAGAATTAGTAGTCGCATGGCAAAAGCTGGGTTGATTTCAAAAGGGTACATTGTGTTTCACTAACTAGCTGGGAGTTTTTTTGAAGAGGTAACAGATGGTGTCAATAAGGGAAATGCTTACAATTTTTACTTCTATCTTTTTTACTTGTATCCCACACACAGATGGCCTAAAAGCCCTCCGGTTCTTCTTCTTGCACAGGCCCAACCAGTCCCTCTCCACCGACACCCTCATCGGCTTAACAGAACTTATTCTTGCCCCTGAACAACTTCTCCTTTAAGTCTTCCCACTTCCTACAGATTAAGGGGATGGCCATGGGCACATGCATGAGCCCAAGCTATGCCTGCCTCTTCGTAGGATATATGGAACAGTCCCTTTTCCGCTGTTACCCTACCACTATCACCCACCTCTTCCTCCGCTACATTGATGACTGTATCGACACTGCCTCGTGCTCCCACGAGGAACTTGAAAGTTCATCAACTTTACTAACACCTTTCACCCGAACCTCAAATTCACCTGGACCATCTCTGATACCTTCCTGGACCTCTCCATCGCCACCTCTGGTGACTGCCTTGAAACTGACATCTATTTCAAGCCCACCAACTCCCACAGCTACCTGGACTACAACTCCTCTCACCCACCCTCTGCAAGAATGCGATTCCCCTACTCCCAATTCCCCCATCTTTGCCGCGTCTGCTCCCAAGATGGAGTGTTCCACTCCTGCACGTCCCAGATGTCTTCCTATTTCAAGAACCATAACTTCCCCCTCACCGGTGATCAAAAATGCCCTCAACCGCATCTCTTGCCTTTCCAACACTTCTGCCCTTACACCTCCTCACCCAACAGAATTAAAGACAGAATACCCCTTAACCTTACGTATCCCCCCACCAACCTCCACATCCAATGTATCATTCTTTGCACTTCTGCCACCTACAATCCGAGCCCACAACCAGAGATATTTCCCTCCCAAGCCCTATCTGTCTTTCGTAGGGACTGCTCTCTCCGTCATTCCCTTGTCTGCTCCACACTCCCCATTAAGCCCACCACTCGGGGCGCCTTTCCCTGCAACCGCAGGGAGTGCTACACCTGCCCCTACACCTTCCCCCACACCTCCCCCCTCCATTCAAGGCCCAAAGCAAGCTTTCCATATCCAACAGGGGTTCACCTGTAGATCTGTCAACTTGGTCTCCTGTATCCACCGCTCCTGATGTGGTATACTCCTGCACATCGGTGAGACCAAGTGTAGACTCGGAGACTGTTTTGTAGACCATCTGTGCTCTGTATGCAACAAATGACAACACCTTCTGGTCGCCAACTGTTTTATCTCCCCCTCCCCCTCCTTGGGTGATGTGTCCATCCTGGGCCTCCTCCAGTGTCACAAACTGGAGGAGCAGCACCTCATATTCTGCCTTGGGAGCCTGCAGCCCAATGGCCTAAATGTGGAATTCACCAGTTCTAAAATCTCCCCACCCCAGCCTCACCCCATGTCCACTCTCCTCTCTCATTCCCACCTCCTTGACCCACACAACCTGTCCATCTTTTCTCCCACCTATCTGCCCCACCCATCCCACTGATCAACCCCCACCACTCCCTACCTGCACTCTCCTATACCATCCCACCTACATTCCCCAGCCCCACCCTTCCTCTCTATTTATTTCCCAGCACACCTTCCCCCTCTCTCTTTCTGAAGAATTGTCTCAACCTGAAACGTTAACCTTCCTGCTCCTGTTTTGCTGCCTGGCCTGCTGTGCTCTTCCAGCTCCACACTGTGTTGTCTCTGACTCCAACATCTGCAGTTCTTACTATCTCAGGGTAATACTGCTGTTGTGGTTTACATGGACTTGCGGAATGTATTCAATACTGTGCCAAAGAGTTCTAGTTCATGGAATAAAAGGGACCATAGCAACATGGATACAAAATTGAATGAGTCATAGGAAATGGAGTTGATTAATTTTTTTTGGTTGAGAAAGGTCTGTAGTGGAGTTCACAAGGGGTCTGTATCAGGATACCTGCTTTTCTTAATATGTATTAATGATGTAGTTCTTGGTGTGGAAAGGAAATTTCTAAGTTTGTGGATGGTTCATAACTTGATGGCATTGTAAACTGTAGAGGACAAAGTGGAACTTCAAAAGCTTGTAGGTGTTGGTGGAGAGAGCAGATTGGTATCAGATGGAGTCTAGTGTGGAGAAATGTGAGGTTACGTATTTTGGTAGGGAGAACATGGTCAGACAACATAAATTGAAAGGTACAGTTCTAAAGGATTTGTAGGAGCAAAGGTGTTTATGTGCACAGATTATTGAAGATGGCAATACAGGTGGAGAGAGTAGTTCATAAACCTCAGGATACCGTATGCATTATAAATAGGGGCATAGAATACAAAAAAAGGAGGCTGAGTATTGTGTACAGTCTGGGCATCACAATATAGGAAGGATGCGAACACATTGGCAAGAGTGCAGTTGAGATTTACAGGAATGGTTTCAAGGATGAGAAATGTCAGGTGTGAAGATAGATTGGAAAGGTTGGGACTGTTCTCCTTAGGGAGAAGTAGACCACAAGGAGATCTGACAGAAGTTTTCAAAATCAGGAAGGGGCAGGATAGAGTAGATTGGGAGAAACTTCCTGCTTGTGAGAGAATCAAGAACGAATGGCACAGATTTAAAATGATTTGCAAAAGAAGCAAGTGTGATATGAAAGATGCCTTTCTCACACAGTGAACGGTTCGGGTCAAGAATGAAAGAATTACCTGAAAGTGAATCACAGAATTGTTATGGTGCAGAAGGCCATTCAGCCCATCGTGCTGCTCTGTCTCTTCAAACAAACAAGCATCATTACTGAGTATCAATCTCTTGCTTTCTCCCCATGCCATTCCACACTGTTTCTATCTAATAATTATCCAATACTCTGTTGAGTGCCTTGATTTTACTTGCCTCCCCCACGCTTGGAGGTAATGTATTCCTTATCAAAACTACTCGTTGAGTGAGGAGGCTTTTTTTTCCTTCGATCTTTTGCACATAACTATGAACATATGCCCTTTCATTCTTTTTTTCAAGCAGAAACAGCATCTCCCTATTTACTCTATCCAGCCTGCTCATGATTCGGAAAACTTCTATCTCTTCGCAGCCTTCTATCCTCATAACTGAAATTCCTCATTCCTGGAACCATTCTGATAAATTGAGGTGGAGGCTGCTTCAACTGAGGTATTCAAGTAGGTTTCGAATGATTTATCTGAATACAAACAAGATGCAAGGATATGGGGAAAAGGCAGGATAATAGTCCTCTGACACTTGTAGAATGGGTTTAGAGACAATGGGCCAAATAGCCTCCTACTATGCTGTAACACTTCTGTAATTCTGTGGTTGCACTAAAAGAAGTATTGGTGTGATGTAATGCGTCATTTTTGTGCTAAATTACAAAGAAAACAAAATGGCAGGAGTAACTGATAACTATGCATAAACTTAAGGCCATAATGATTATATATATAAGTCTTTTCCATTGTCTTGTTACGTAATTCATTTCGGGGTCACTTTGCCAAATCTGAGCTGTCCTGGGCGTCCTGTAAACTGCTCGTATTTTAAATTGAACTCACTGTAGCTTCCCTGTATTTGAGAGAGAGAAAATGTACTCATTCTGTTCCTCTGTTGAGGCTCCTGTCAGCTTCAACACAGGTTATAGCCTTCAATCTTGGTTGTTAGATGTCAATTCCAGGTCTGAACTCGGACAAAAAATAGGTAACAGTTAAGAAAAGACTTTATCACAACTGCCAATGCTCTGACACGTTCAACCTTCAGTATCAGCTTGCTGCAGTTAACTTCTGTACAGACTTGCTGTCACCAGCTTTTAGTGCCCACTTTCTGCCACCAAGATGTGATGTGGTTTCTATATGTTGGCTTATGTGACACATTTCAGAGAGAGTTGAGTTCTTATTGACACAGATATCTGGAAGTTTCATAATAACTGATATGACCGCTCAGACTTGCATATAGTCTTCTGTGCTTACTTAGGTTACTACAGATTGTACCTCTCATCTGGCATCATAAGGGCCAAATTACTGCTGGACCAAAAAATTTGCTGGACCACGTGAGGTCAAGTATATCAATGCATGAACATGTGTATCAATCACATGTCTAATGGATGAATGATTTTCTAATTGGATGCCAAAAACGGGACTTGGGGTATCCAAAATGGACAAAAGTGTCACAAAAATAAAATGTGTAAAAATCAATGCAGAGACACTACAGGGAAAACCAGAAGCACTGTGTATGCCAAGCCATGGAGGTTGTTGGACCAAAGTGCTAAAATTTGTCGGCAGTGGAGTGGGAATAACCTGTCATCCATTGGTGAAATACGCAGTTGACTTACTGCTAAACTGATAGACTGTAGAGAGAATAAGACAAAGACCATTCGTAGGAGAGAGTCAGGTGCCATAATGTCAATAACATCTTAAAGACATGGTGCTTTCTTAGGTCTGTGTAATAATGCAAGATGAGGTTAGAAGAAAACTGGAGAGAAATGAAATGGAAAGAGAAGTCCCTTTCTATGAGAACCCAGCAAAAAATGTGAAGGTTAAAATCATTGACAGGTTCAAGTCACTGTGATGGATTACAAACAACCTAGTAACAGCAAAGGAAAGCTTTAAAAGTTCACGGAGTAGGTATGAATGATAAAAGCAATTCAATATGCAATGACCCAAAGGTTCAAAAGGATATCCTGCCATTCCCTAAATGATTCTGGGGTTTTGATGTAAATTCTTTTCATATGATTAGTTTCATTGTAAACTGCTCCTGATCATAAATCCTACATTTACTTTTTATCAGTTTGAACTGAATTTATCGGTGGTCCTCTTTTGATATTGCCTACCTCTTAAAATCAGCTCTGTCATCTCCTCTCTGTGTCTTTGGCTTTAGGGTCTAGAACTGGATGCTGTTCAAGGTGTTGTCTGCCTGAGTACTGTACAGCTTTAACAGGAGTCCTTCTTACTGCTTTTCTCTGGCTTCCTCTGTATCGTTTGGTATTTGATTTGCTTTCTTTAGTTTTGCTGTGCAGTTTTTAGAGATGTTGAGGGATGAACTCTCTAAAATCTCTAGATCTTGATTAACTTTACCAGTCATGGAGTACTTTGTCACTCGTTTTTCTTCCCTCTGAGTAGTATTTCATTTGATGTTGTATTTGTGTTCTCAGTTGCCTTTCCAATGACAGCACAGATACGTTTCAGATATCATTGGAACATCCTCGTAAACCTTTAGTGTTAGAGAAACACTGTGGAACACTGATATTTATTTAGAATGAGAACTGTACTCCTTGTCTATGGTATCTTGAATAAGTTGGACTTGAACCTTTTTTGGGTAATAGCACTATCTGTAAACAGATGGTGGGGGAAGGGAAGAAAGGCTACATGGGGGATGGGCTGTGCTCCTATTGTATATTTGAAGACTTCTCTGCTGTACTTCTAACCACAACAGCTTGTTCATTTGCATTTCTGTTTACAGCATATTTGTGAAATAGCTGTTTCCTGTTAAATTATAGCAGGAAGATGTGTGGGTCTTAAATTAGTAAGCAAAAGGTCACAAGAAAGCAGCTGGTAATGGGAGCTGTACTTCCTATCATCAACAATGTCTACAAAGCATGCAATCAACAAATACAGTATTTAAGCCACAAAATAATATTGCTGAATTAATAAAGTCATATGAAATATGAAAGAGAAAATTGACATGTGGTTCCTTGCTATCTACAGAACAGTGTCATAGTGGCCATAGAGTCCACAGGGCCTAAGTCAAATTATTGTTCAACTTCACACACGCTTTACTGGATGGAATTTTGCTCGAAAGGTAAACTAATGGATTCTTGGCTGGCTGTAATAGTATGCCTGTGCAATGTGAGACACACTTTTTTTTCAATTTTGTATGAAATTGCATAAATTGTAAAATACCGTGTCGGACAGGTTAGGTGAATTGGGGATTCTAAATTGCCTAGTAGTGTCCAGGAATGAGCAGACTAGGTGGATTAACCGTGGTAAATGTGGGGTTTACACATCTAGAAATGGAGTGGGATGGGGAGTTGGGGAAAAGGGTCTGGGTAGGAGCTGTTTGGAGGCTGAATGTAGACCCAGTGGGCTATAGAGTCCCTTCATGTGCTGTGGGAATTCTATGATTCTATTCTATGATTCTAACACTGTGTCTGCTGGCTTCGTATCTGTGCCTCTCCTTTCAATTCTCTGAATTTTTTTTAAACAATAATTTAAATAAATACTATTAAGTGCTCCTCCAAGAATAAGTTTGTTTAATAGAATCAAAATTCTAATTGTTTCTATTTACAAATACATCTACATTTTTTGTAAACACATTTCCTAATGCTGGGAATTTCAAATTTTGCACTGTTATTCTTAAATGAGATGGCTTAATGGTAGCTGTGTTTTTGCTGCCAGTGTGGACTTGAATTTTATGTTCATTTGTGCATCCTGGTGTCTTGGTAGTTTTACCTCCATTAAGGGTGCTTTAGAAATGTAAATTTTCTTGCTCTTGAGGGAGTGCAGTAAAGGTTTACCAAGGGTGATTCCGGGGATGGCAGAACTGACATATGAGGAGAGATTGACTAGGTTGGGATTGTTTTCGCTAGAGTTCAGATGAATTTGGGGGATATCATAGAGACATATAAAATTCTAACAGGACTAGATAGTGTAGATGCAGGGAGGATGTTCCTGATGGTGGGCGCGTCCAAAACCAGGGGTCACTGTCTGAGGTTTTGGGGTAGACCATTTAAGATGGAAATGAGGAGACATGTTTTCACCCAAAGGATGGTGAGCCTGTGGAATTTATTACCACAAGAAGTAGTTGATGCCAGAACATTGAGTGTATGCAAGAGGCAGCTAGATATAGCATTTGGGGAAACAGGATCAAAGGTTTATGGATAGAAAGCAGGATTAGGCTATTGAGTTGGACAATAAGCCATGATGTGATGAATGGTGGAGCAGGCTCGAAGGGCCGAATGTCGTCCTCCTGCTCCTATCTTCTATGTTTCTATGTAAATGTTCATGTTTATTAATGTAAATTTTTGTTTTCCTTTGATGTTGCAGTTTAGAACCTGTATTTACTTGTACATGCAGTTCCAGTCACTTTTTAGTTCTCCTTTGCTATTTATATCAAAAATAAATCATTTGCATCACAAACAATGTGGACATAGATATTAGATATATGCAGATTGCCTAAAAGCCCTCCGCTTCTTCGCCTCCCGCAGGCCCAACCAGTGCCCCTCCGCTTAACTGAACTCGTCCTTACCCATAACAACTTCTCCTTCAACTGCTCCCACTTCCTAAGGGGGTGGCCATAGGTACCCACATGGGCCCAAGCTATGCCTGCCTCTTTGTAGGATACGTGGAACAGTCCCTCTTCCGCAGTTATGCTGGCACTATCGCTCACCTCTTCCTCTGCTACATTGATGACTGTATTGGCGCCGCCTCATGCTCCCACGAGGAGCTTGAACAGTTCATCAACTTTACTAACACCTTCCACCCTAACCTCAAGTTCACCTGAACCATCTCTGATACCTCTGTCTCCTTCCTGGACCTCTCTGTCTCCATTTCTAGTGACCACCTCAAAACTATTTCACCGGCTCCCACAGCTGCCTAGACTACACCTCCTCTCACCCACCTTCCTGCAAGAATACGATCCCCTACTCCCAATTCCTCCACCTCTGCCGCATCTGCTCCCAAGATGGGGCCTTCCACTCCCGAACATCCCAGATGTCCTCGTAGTTCAATGTCTGCAACATCCCCCCTCCTCAGTGGTCAAAAACGCCCTCGACCTCATCTCTTGCGTTTTCCGCACCTCAGCCCTCACACACCCTCCCCGCAATAAAAACAAAGACAGAATTTCCCTTGTCCTCACGTATAACACGGTTAACCTCCGGATTCAATGCATCATGTTCCGCCACCTGCAATTTGACCCCACTACGAAGGATATATTTCCCTCCCCACCCTTATCTGCCTTCCAGAGGGACCGCTCTCTCCGCAACTCCCTCGTCCGCTCCACACTCCCCACTAGCCCTACCACCCTGGCACTTTTCCCTGCAACCACAGGAAGTGCTACACCTGCCCCTACACCTCCCCGCTCACCTCCATCCCAGGCCCCAAAAAAACCTTCTGCAGCAAACAGATGTTCACCTGCGCATCCGCTAATGTGGTCTATTGTATCCGCTGTTCCAGATGTGGCCTCCTCTACATCGGTGAGACCAAGCGGAGGCTCGGAGACCGCTTTGTAGAGCACCTACGCTCGGTTCGCGACAAACGACAACACCTCCCAGTCGCAAACCACTTCAGCTCCCCCTCCCACTCCCTGGATGACATGTCCATCCTGGGCCCCCTTCAGTGTCACAGCGATGCCACCCAGAAACTGGAGGAACAGCACCTCATATTCCGTGTCAGAAGCTTACAACCCACTGGTCTCAATGTGGACTTTACTAGCTTAAATCTCCCCACCCCCAACCTCATCCCAAGACCAGCCCCCCTTCTCATTCCCACATCATTGACATGTCCGTCTTCCCTCCCACCTATCCACTCCTCCCACCTCACTGACCAATCCCCATCCCCACTTCCTACCTACACTCACCTTTTACTAGCTTCATCCCTGCCTCCTTGACCTGCCCACCAATCCGCTCCTCCCACCCCACCACTACATACCTACACTCACCTTTATTAGTTTCACCTCCACCTCTTTGACCTGCCTGTCTTCTCTCCCACCCTATCCGCTCCACTATCTACCTGTTATTACCGCACCCCCTTTCTAATTCTTTCAGAGCTCCCTTCCCCTCCCCCATTTCTGAAGAAAGGTCCTGACCCGAAACGTCAGCTTTCCTGCTCCTCTGATGCTGCCTGGCCTGCTATGTTCCTCCAGCTCCACTGTGTTATCTCAGGCTCCAGCATCGGCAGTTCTTACTGTCTATCTAATATCTAACTTGTGTCACAAGTATGAAATTACATTTGTAGCTGCTATTTCTCCCATCATGATCATTGGGGTTTGTTGCACAGAAATTCAGCAATTTGTAAAAATTTAAATTCTCTGGCTATTAAGGTCAGGTTATTTTCCTTTGTCTAACCAAGTAGTTATTGCACACTTAAAAGAGCTGGGTAAATACCTGATTTAGCCTGCGTTTGGAAATGAAGGATCTAAGAGTCATAAAAGATAACCAAATACGCCATTGACTGCAATAAATGTTTTACTATCAATGAAGAACTGTCACCTGTGCAAAAGAAATCACCCAGTTAAGAGTGATTAAATAAACATTCTGGAATTTTATCTAGTTACTTTGGACAGTAAAATAAACTTTTTCAAACCTTCCTCAGGAATTAACCTGTCAAAGAAGTGGTTTTGACTGGCCAAAAGGTCCCTGTGTGCCCTCTGCATAATTTTGCACATGACAGCTAGACAGGTTTTAAAATTGTGTATATTGCTCATCCATCTTTGGAATATATAGACGGCTCGGTTTAATGCCTTGCAGTCGTGGAAACTAATAGGCCTCACTTTAAAAGAAAAGGGGGTATTAGAATTATTGCTCTGTTCCAAATTTTAAAACTGAAATTATGCCATTGGAAGATATTTGTTCAACATTTAGCCTTTGCTTTTTCAGTAGAAATGCCTTCCTGTACATTTTAAAAGGATCAACTAGAGAATTACAGGACATCAATTTTTAATGATGTCTGACGGTAAAGGTCTTACACATCAAGTTTGCAAAATTTAAGCTGCTCTCGTTTTAAGTAATACCCATTTGCTGAATACTAACGGTTAGAGGAGAGCTTTCAGTATCAACTACTGTAATCTTTGTAATAAGATTATCTTTTCTGACATTAGTACAATCCTGAACTTGACCTCTCTCTGTGTCACCATGGTCACAAATGGCACCAGATCCTGAAATGCAGACTCTATTTAAATTGATCTTTGTAAGAACGTTCTTATTTGTTCTTCAGGCTTATTAGTGGCTTGTGCATTTTTGTGCAACGTTGGACTCTATAAATGATGTCTATCGAAACTAAATAAAGCTTCAGATTGGAATAGTTGTGTATCGTAATTATCTTTTAATTCATATTCAGCGTATTCTGACTAGTGCAACTAAAGTCACGTGTTCATAGCTGCCTACGAATAATTATTTGACCAGTGGCAAATTTCTTATGGCTTAATTTGTTTTTTATTGAAAAAATTATAATCATATACTGACTCAGTACAGTGATTCATTTATTAGAAAGAATTTCTACTTCATGGGGAGAAATCTTGGGGACATAGCATTGAAACTTGGCTTTCTTGTAGATGTCCTAAAAGACTGAAAAATTTAGAAATGTGCTAGGGAAATCTTTTTGGCAGCAAATACCAGCATTGCTTGTCTTGTAAATAGTTCAGCTTGCAGTTGTTTATAGAGTGCAGTGGAGCAAAGAACTGTGAAATTGACCGCAAGACTGTCTCATTTCTGAGAATGTCCCAAATGCTCAGATGCACTCTGATTAAGTTTACTAAATTAATTTGTCTTGTGTATTAATATCTTCATGCTTCCCTAACAATTTTCCAAATTTATCCAGTGATTCTCTGAACTCCACAGGCACTCCAAGCTCTCTTTTTAATCCTATGCAATTATCGATTTCAACCGGAATAGAGAGACCATACACCATCTTGTCTGTGACGTACTGGTTAGTGTAGGGACAGTTATTCAGGGTTCCTATACTAGATTGATATTGAGTAGTCTGTTCAGCATAAGGTTTTATGGATATTTCTTGACACAATAGTAACATATAATGATATACACTGTGGTTGAGTAGTGTAGTTGAGATATGGACAACTGAAAAGCCACTTTAAAAAAATCTTTGTACAGACAAGGAATGAATGAACAAGCTGAGAAAAATGGTGAAACAAGATATTATTTCCCAAATCGTCTTTGTTGTATAAGTATTCAGGTTACTTTGCTACAAAATAATGCATAATAAGCCTTAAAAAGCATAGAACAGCAAAACTAGGAAGTGTTAGATGTCAGTGTCTGTGCCTAACCTAACAACATGACAGAAACTTTTATAAAAGAACAATAAGTGCATTCTAACTTTGAGAAGAGCCTTTGTTTAGATGATTTGTGGAAAGTACCTGAGAAACTGCCTACTTGCATTAGAATGGACAACCAGTGGAATGCTTTCACTAATAAATGTAGTCCTTCACCTACAAGGTCAAACTCACAATATCATTAGTGTGTCATTGAATTAATGGGATTTGTTTTAGTCCATTTTAAGAGACCAAAAGAAAATTGCAGATGCTGGAATCCAAGGTTATCAAACAGGAGGCTGGAAAAACACAGCAAACCAGGCAGGATTTGGAGGAGGAGAAGTCAATGTTTTGGGTATTACCCTTCTTCAGGACTGGATGTGAGGTTAGAGCGAGCTGCAGATAAAGAAAGGAAGGGGACACCTATCACCACCATTCTGCTACCCTTCCCACCCCCCAATTCTATCTGCAGCTCGCTCTAACCCCACATCCAGTCCTGAAGAAGGATAATACCCAAAATATTGACTTCTCCTCCTCCAGATGTTGCCTGGCTTGCTGTGTTTTTCCAGCCTCATGTTTATCTACTTCATTTTAAGTTTGATACTGAACAGAGAAGGTGGAAATTTTACTGTTACTGTTGTGATTTTTACCAATAGTATTCCAATACCGTCTGTATAGAAAGACTTGTTTAAGTATGTTGAGCCTTTTACAAGGGGTAGACACTGTTGTGATGACAGAAACACTACAAAAGTGACTATTAGCCAAAACCTGAGATAAAAGGTACTGCAGATGCTGGAGAATCCGAGATAACAAGCATGGGGCTGGATGAACACAGCAGGTCAAGCAGCATCATAGGAGCAGGAAAACTTGACGTTTCGGGCCTAA
>JAHRHZ010000263.1:35545254-35557092 GCA_024137785.1 Ginglymostoma cirratum | reverse complement strand
TTAGGCCCGAAACGTCAAGTTTTCCTGCTCCTATGATGCTGCTTGACCTGCTGTGTTCATCCAGCCCCATGCTTGTTATCTCGGATTAGCCAGAACCTGGAAGGTACAGTCCTAGGAATTTTTCCATGGTCAGTATCAATGTTATTACGTATTGACTGACATTTTTATTTTTGAATTGTTGAATTGAATTGAATTAAACTGCCATCCTTACCTGGTCTGGCCTACATGTGACTCCAGACCCACAGTAATGTGGTTGACTCTTAACTGCCCTCTGGGCAATTAGGGATGGGCAATAAATGCTGCCTAGCCAGTGACACCCTAAACCCGTGAATGAATAAAGAAAAAAAAAGTTTCTTGTTAGGCTGCTAACTGGTAATGAGAGCCTGGACCAAGAGTGTTGATGGTATTTTTAATCATGGAGTACACCATAGACAAGCATGATCTATTTCATTGCAGTTATGATTTTTCTCCCTGCAAAGATCTTTGGATGATTATGATAATGAGGAGGAGGAGTACATATTCTGGGTGATTTTCTTTATCCCTAGCCCAAAGACACCGAAGGAATACTATTGTGTACAAATTACTTGAATCAAACCAGCGAATTTCATATTTAATCAGGATCAGAGTTTTTCTGATCTGTGTGGTTTGGTACTACACTAGACAATGCATTTATTTACTGAGTCATCGGAATGCTTGAACATGACACAAAAGAAAATGATGCACTACTGGATGCAGCACTTTGGATGAATTAATTCCATTTTAAATATTTCTACCTACCTTTCTGCCTCAGCTAGTAACAAATTTACTAACCATTCATCATATTTCTTTTTGTAGAACATTGCTGATGCAGACATGTTAATACATGTCACCGTGAGTTGCTGCATTCCAAAAATAATTCACTAAGTATTGAAATATTTTCATTTACAGAAACTCTTTCCAGATGAAAGTGTTGTGTTAACCTATTTAAATATATCTATAAGAGTGCCATTTATTGAGTAATTAATTTGACCATTTTGGAAAACTTGTTTTCAGTGGTGTCTCCTAATAATCAGAGTTTGATTAAAACACAGTCCAACTTTGCACTACAAATTTTGTGATGTAGGTTTCAACCCAACAAAGATGGGCAGGTAGACAATTTTGTTTACTTCTGCAAATATTTTGCTTTTTAAAAAAAAATCAGATGCATTATGGCTCATGACTGTTTTAATTTTAATATAAGAATTTAATATGTTTGTGTGATAGTTCTCCATCTGATGTTTTACTTTTGAAAAATATCTATTTAAAATAAATGAACCAAGGATCACTTTAAAATAACATACAAAATGTTTGAATAATGTTTATTTGTATGTTAATAAATTGCAATTTCTAAGCAATATATGTTGTCAGTGACATTTGTTTGCGGTAATCAGTATCCATTTTAATTTCACAGGAAATGTAAATGTTTGTGTAAGTGTCCTAGTAAATCTTTTATAACTAAGATTCTAGCTGGGGCTTTAAACTAACTAGTGGGAAGGAGAAAAATTCAAATGATGCAAAGTTTAAAGAATCAAAAAGAAACGAGAGAGCAGAGGTGCAGTGTTGTGAAGAGACTAATAACACTCAAACAGTGACAGAAAGGGGTAGAAAATATATGCAGAAGCGTGCGGCATATATTAGAAATAGAGGCAGTTATAATGGTAAAAAAGTCAAAGTTTAAGGCTCTTTATCTGTATACATGCATTTGTGACAAGATAGATTGGTAAATGACACAAATATAAATAGATGAATATGACTTAATAGATATTATGAAGGTGTAGTAACTAAGATTGCCAAATCAATTTTCAAGGCTATTCAAAGAATAGACAAAATGAAAAGGATAGCTTTGTTAGTAAAAGATGATGTCTTGGTGGTAGTGAGTCATGATGTAGATGCAATGGATCCTGACGTGGAATTAGTTTGAAATAAGGAATGGCAAGGGAAAGAAGTCATGGGTGGGAGTCGTCTGTAGGCCCCCTGAAGTTGGCTCAGTGTAGGACCAAGTACAAATTGGGAAATAAGAGTCATGTAGGAAGGGCCGTACATTTGTCATAGTGGTTTTTAATCTCTGTTTTAACTGGACAAATCAGATGGGGAAAGAAGGGTTGTGGAAGATCGTTTCTAGGATTTGCTAATCAGAATGTATGCTATAGAATTAACCTGGGAACAGGCTCGTTTAGATGTGGTAAAACTTAAATGAGGCACGATTAATAAGAGATTGCGTACTTTTGGATCCTCTATGGGGTAGCGATCACAGCATAGCGGAACTTCAAATTCAGTTTGAATTTATTCAGAAGAAAAGCAACTCAGTTCTCAAACCAGTATTCTCAACCGGCGCAATTATTGAGGTAGGAAGAAACAGTTGTCTAAAGCAGGTTGGGAAAATAACCTAAGGGGAAAGTAGGTGAAATAGCAGTACATTTAAGTAGATATTTCATAATGTTCAGCAAAATTTTATTCTAGCCAGAAAGAAGGACTTGGTGACAAGGATGAACCAGTCGTGGTTAACAAAGGAAGTCAAGGAGAGTATCCAATCACAATCTAAGGCATACAAAGTTGTGGAAACTAATGGTAGAAATCAGCAGCAGATGACCAAAAAGCTAATAACGAGAGAGAAAAATGATTATGAAAATAAATTGGCAAGAAAAATAAAAACAAACAGCAGATGCCTTTATGGGCACTTAAAAAAAAGTGGCTAAAGTAAGTGTGGAACCTTTAGAGAATGCAATTGGGGAGCAAGTAACAGGGAACAGGAAACCAATATACTGGAGTTGTTGGTTGGTTCACCGAGCTGACTGGTTTTCATGCAAATGTTACATCTCCCTTCCAGGTGACGTTGTCAGTGCCATGTAGCCTCCGTTGAAGTGCTGTTGCTCTGTCCTGCTCTGAATTTATATGGTCCAGTCTGTCGTGGTGGGCAGTCTTGTTTCCAGTTTTGTACTGTCGTAGCATGGCGATGGGGTCTATTTCAGCATGTTGTTAATTGCATTGGTGGTTGAAAACCAGGCTTCCAGGAATTCTCGCTATATAAATTCAGAGCGGGGCAGAACAGCAGTGCTTCACTGGAGGCTACACAGCACTGACGATGTCACTTTGAAGGGTGACGAAATGTTTGCATGAAAGCCTGTCAGCTTGGCAAGCCAGCCAACAACTCCAACCACAACCCGAGCTACAAATCTTTGTTAAAACATTAAACCGATATATTGCATCGGTCTTCATGGTAGAGGATACTAAATATCCCAAAGATAACAGATAAGTAAGGTGTTAGTGGGAGAAAGATCTTGGGAGGAAAGTCCGTATCACAAGGGGCAAAGTATTTGACAAGCTGATAGAAATTACAGCAGACAAGTCAATAGGCCCTGATGCCCTGCATCCAAGGTTTTTAAAGAAAGTGGCATCAGAGATGATAGAGGCTTTGGTCAAAATATTCCAGAACTCACTGAATTCTGGGAGGGTTCCAGTGGATTAGAGAACTGCTAATGCAACAGCACTGTTCAAGAAGGGAAACTGGAAACTATAGGTCTGTTAGCTTAACATCTATTGGGAAAATGCTGGATTCCATTATTAAGGAAGAAATAGGGCATTTGGAACAACAAGCAAACAGAGGCAATATGGTTTTGTGAAAGGGATTTGCTAGATCTCTCTGAGGATATGACAGTGTTGATAAAGGGGAATCTAGCAGATAAGTAGGAGACAGAAAGGACTGCAGATGCTGAAAGTCAGAGTCAATAAAATGTGGAGCTGGAGAAGCACAGAAGGTCAGACAGCATCTGAAGAGCAGGGAAGTCGACGTTTCGGGTCTGGACCCTTCTTCAGATGCATTACTGGCAATATAAATGTTGAAATGTTGCAACAACAATACCAAACTCAAGGTCTCCTTCTCAACCATGGAATACTTCTAATGTTATTTACTTTTCTGGAAAAATTTTCTAAGGATCTTTCCATCTTTTCATCATCATCATGCAAACACTGACATGGTCATCACTTGCATGAATAGCCACCTTGAATGGCTTTGTGTAATTAGGTGTAGTTAACTCTGGGGCAGTGGTTAACGCAGCTTTCAGGCTGTCAAATGCCATCTGACATTCCTCTATCCACTGAAATTTTCTGCTCTTCAAGTCAGTCAGTAGAGCGACCACACTGCTAAAGTGCGGTACAATCTTCCAGTAGAAACCATTCAGTCCCAGGACTCGTAGAACTTCCTTCTTCATCAATGGTATGGAAGGCTCCCCAATAACCTTTGTTTTCACATCCCGTGGGGCCATCTGTCCATGTCCAATAACATTGCCCAGGAACATGACTTGTATTTTTGCAAACACAGTCTTAGCTAGGTTTATTACCAAGCCCATCTCCCAAAGTCAATTGAACAATTCTGATAGATGCTCCAAATATCCCTTCTCTGTGAGACTAAAAAACCACCAGGTCGCCAATGTACACTACACAATTTGGTAATACCAAAATGACTTTATTGGTTAGTCTTTGAAACGTGGCTGGCACTTTTTCCGTACTATATGACATGACTTTAATCTGGTACAGTCCATTTGGTGTCACTGAAGTCAGATTTCCTTCGCTCTTTCAGATGAATGTCCCTGCCAGTATTCTGTAAGTGCAACCTTGAATATAAGTTGTTTGTCCCATCTTTTCAATACAGTCTTCCAAATGTGGAATAGGATGTGAATCAGAATTTGTAACTATATTGACTTTGCAATAGTCCACACATAATCATTGGGTACCATCTGGTTTTGGCACCATTACTATGGGCGAGCTCCATTTGTGGCAACTCACTTCGATTATGTTGTCTTCGAGCACACGTTCAATCTCTTTTTGATACTGTGCCAAATTTAGAGGGTGAAGTCTATAAGGATGTTGCTTAATTGGAACAGCATTTCCAAATCTACATCATGCGTAGTCAGATTAGTCCTTCCCAGTTTATTCTCACATGACTCCCTGTGTGATTGTAAAAGTTTTTCGGTTTTTTCAATTTTCCTCAGGAAGGTAACTCAATAACTTATCCCAATTTTGAGAATTTCTTCATTGTCCAGTTTAATTTGAGGAATGTCCAATTCAGAATCATCTGAACTTGAGTCTTCACTCTGTGTTGTTACCAGTACCACATTCTTCTTTTGCTTTCCTTCCCTTTCAAAGTACCTTTGTGCATATTCACATGACACACTGGGAGATTTCTTTCTGTCTGGCGTTCTTATTGAAAAGTTCACCTCACTGATTTTCCTTTCAATTTGATAAGACCCACTAAACCTTGACGTTAAAGGTTCATCTACCACTGTGACTAATACAAATACTTTATCTCCACTAGCAAAAGTATGAATTTTTGATATAACGAGGTGTAGAGCTGGATGAACACAGCAGGCGAAGCAGCATCAGAGGAGCAGGAAAGCTGACGTTTTTGGTCTAGACCCTTCTTCAGAAATGGGGGAGGAGAAGGGGATGCTGAAATAAATAGGGAGAGAGGGGGAGGCGGATAGAAGATGGATAGAGGAGAAGATAGGTGGAGAGGAGACAGACAGATCAAGGAGGCAGGGTTGGAGCCAGTAAAGGTGAGTGTAGGTGGGGAGTTAGGGAGGGGATAGGTTGGTCCAGGGGACACGGACAGGTCAAGGAGGCGGGATGAGGTTAGTCGGTCGGAGATGGGGGTGGGGCTTGAGGTGGGAGGAGTGTATAGTGGGAGGACAGGTTAGGGAGGCGGGTACGAGAGGGCTGGTTTTGGGATGCGGTCGGGGAGGGGAGATTTTGAAGCATGTGAAGTCCACATTGATACCATTGGACTGCAGGGTTCCCAAGCGGAATACGAGATGCTGTTCCTGCAACCTTTGGGTGGCATCGTTGTGGCACTGCAGGAGGCCCAGGATGGACATGTTGTTCAAGGAAAGGGAGAGGGAGTTGAAATGGTTCGCGACTGGGAGGTGCGGTTGTTTGTTGCAAACCGATCGTAGGTGTTCCACAAAGCGGTCCCCAAGCCTCTGCTTGGTTTATCCGATGTAGAGGAAACTATAACGGGAACAGCGGATACAGTATACCACATTAGCAGATATGCAGGTGAACGTTTGTTTGATGTGGAAAGTCTTCTTAGGGCCTGGGATGGGGATGAGGGGGGAGGTGTAGGGGCAGGTGTAGCACTTCCTGCGGTTGCAGGGAAAAGTGCTGGGTGTGGTGGGGCTGGAAGGGAGTGTGGAGTAGACAGGGAGTCAAGGAATGAGTGGTTCCTCCGGAAAGCAGATAAGGGTGGGGAGGGAAAAATGTCTTGGGGTCGGATTGCAGCTGGCGGAAGTATCGGAGGATGATGCATTGGATCCGGAGGTTTGTGGGGTGGTACGTGAGGATGAGGGGGATTCTGTTTTGGTTGTTATTGCGGGAGGGGGTTGTGAGGGATGAGTTGCGGGAAATGCAAGAGACACGGTCGAGAGCAGTTTCGACCACTGTGGAGGGGAAGTTGCATTCCTTGAAAAACGAGGACATCTGGGATGTCCGGGAGTGGAATGCCTCATCGGGAGCAGATGCGGTGGAGGCAAAGGAATTGGGAATAGGGGATGGCCTTTTTGCAGGAAGGTGGGTGAGAGGAGGTGTATTCTAGGTAGCTGTGGGAGTCGGTAGGCTTGAAATGGACTTCGATTTCCAGGTGGTTGCTGGAGATGGAAATAGAGAGGTCCAGGAAGGAGAGAGAGGTATCGGAGGTGGTCCAGGTGAACTTAAGGTTGGGGTGGAAGGTGTTGGTGAAGTGGGATGAACTGTTCGAGCTCCTCGTGGGGGAACAAGGTGGCGCGCCGATACAGTCATTGATGTAATGGAGGAAGAGGTGGGGGATAGGGCCAGTGTGGGTACGGAAGAGGGATTGTTCCACGTATCCTACAAAGGGGCAGGCAAAGCTTGGGCCCATGTAGGTACCCATGGCCACCCCCTTTGTCTGTAGGAAGTGGGAGGAATTGAAGGAGAAGTTGTTAAGGGTGAGGACGAGTTCAGCTAAGTGGATGAGGGTGTCAGTGGAGGGGGACTGTTCGGGCCTGCGGGACAGGAAGAAGCGGAGGGCCTTCAGGCCATCTGCATGGGGAATGCATGTGTATAGGGACTGGACGTCCATGGTAAAGATGAGGTGTTGGGGACCAGGGAATCGGAAGTTTTGGAGGAGGTGGAGGGCGTAGGTGGTGTCATGGACGTAGGTGGGAAGTTCCTGGACCAAGGGGGAGAAAATGGAGTCGAGCTAAGTGGAGATGAGTTCGGTGGGGCAGGAGCAGGCGGAGACAATGGGTCGACCAGGGCAGTCAGGTTTGTGGATTTTGGGAAGGAGGTCAAAACAGGCAATGCGGGGTTGGGGAACGATGAGGTTGGAGGCTATGGGTGGGAGGTCACCTGAGGTGATGAGGTTATGGATGGTTTGGGAGATGATGTTTTGGTGGTCGGGCGTGGTGTCATGATCAAGGAGGCAGTGGGAGGAGGTGTTGGAGAGTTGGCGCCTGGCCTCGGCGATGTAGAGGTCAGTGCGCCATACTACAACCGCACCTCCCTTGTCCGCGGGTTTTATGGTGAGGTTGGGATTGGATCAGAGGAAGCGGAGGGCCGCACATTCTGCGGGGGAGAGGTTGGAGTGGGTGAGGGGGTGGAGAGGTTGAGGCGATTGATGTCTCGATGGCAGTTGGAGATGGAGTTTGATGGTGGTTAGGAGGCCTGGGGGTGGTGTCCAGGATGAGGGGGTGTGTTGGAGGTGGGAGAAGAGGTCAGTAGAGGGAGCGTTAGGCTCACGATTAAAGAAGTAAACGCGGAGGTGGCAGAAAAACTGTTCAAGCGTGAGTTGTATTCGTTGTCTGGGTGGAGGGAGACAAAGGTGAGCCCTTTACTGAGGACTGACCATTCACCCTCAGTGAGGGGGAGGTCTGAGGGGATGGTGAAGACCCAGCAGGGCTGGATGCCACTGTCTCCTCTGGAGTTGCTGGCTGTGGAGGCGGTGGGCGGAGCGACATTGGTGTTGGCGGTGGGTGGAGCGACGTTGGTGTCGGCGGTGGGCGGAGCAGTCTTGACTGCTTTCTGCCTCATCACATGCTGTGCTACTTTCAAATGCTGTCTGGCCACCTCACCCAATCTATTTAATGTTTCCCTAAAATTTGACACATAGTCCAAATTCGTGGTCTGTGATCTCTGACACCAATTTTCTCCTTAATTAATTTCGGTAGTCCTTTCACCTCATGCTCAAAAACTAATTCAAATGGACTGAATTTAGTTGATTTGTTAGATACATCTCTAATTGCAAATTTATCCCAGTTCTCTGGTTAGTCATGACGATAAGCCCTGAACATGGTCTTTAAAGTTTGATGACACCGTTCTAATGCTCCTTGTGATTCTGGATGGTACGCAGTGGATTTGAATTGTTTTATTCCTAAGCTATCCATAACATCCTTGAATAACCTTAATGTAAAATTTGACCTTTTGATCTGATTGTATCTCTGTGGGTAGTCCGTATCTTTTTTTAAAAAAAATTCAGTAACTCTTCTATATTTCTTTTATCTGCGATGCTGCCTAATGGAAGGGCCTCTGAAAATTTAGTAGACACATGCATTACGGTCAACAAATACTGATTCCAACTCAATCAATTAAGACTCTTGTGAAAGATTCCTCAAATGCAGGAATGGGTGTTAAGGATGCTGATTTTATCACTGCCTGAGGTTGTCCAATTACCTGACGTGTATTATGCATCCAGCAAAATTTGACCATATCCTTACACAGTCCGTGCCAATAAAAATGTTTTTGTATTTTGGCTTGAGTTTCCCTGACTCCCAAATGGCCTTCCTGGTAATTCATGTGCTTACTGCCACACTTTCTTTCATTAATTACATCAGTAATACCACTTGATGAAGTTCTGCCTGTTTCTCATCTGCCTGAATATGTGATAGTCTCCATTTCCTCATCAAGACATCATTTTTAAGAGAGAGTACATTCAGATTCTTGTGTGTATGTTTTTGACACAACTGCTTTAGTTTTTCATCTCTCTGTTGTAATTCAGCTAATTTCTCTAAACTAAAAATATTAACTTTGTCCTCTACCTATTCCAGGAAACAGGTGCCCCAGGAAATGTACAAGAGGCCGTCCAAGGTTTAAAATAAATTCAGTGAAAAGTATATTGTTGACTGAATATGTATTTTGACACATGCAAAGCGAAACCAGAACAAGGACTTATGTTGGAGCTATTCTTATTTCTGTTGACATGTTCAAAATTGAATAATGTGCAGTAGCATAATACAGATGTATTTTATTGCTTCATTCTGTGCTCACTTCAGACCTGGGTTGTGGAGGTGAGGGTATAATTTGTAGACCCCATTGCATCCTGAACCTTATTATTAATTTATTAAGGACTCAATAATCTGACATTGTCTGCAGTAATCCAAGAAACTGCTGAGAATTGCTCAGCTAATCTTGCTCATTGATGGGATCAGGTTATGTGGATGAGTCACTGGGTGAGATTATTCACAGTTAATTTGAAAATTCTTCTAATCCAATATTCTAATGGGTAGAGTGGAGCTTTCAATGAGAATATTACTGTTGCATTGTGGTTCATCAACTGGTACTATTTAAACAGTTCTGAAAATTTATTTAATATTTCTGTCTCTCTCTTGGTTGGTCAAACTTTTTTTCCCGTGAGAATAGGCTTCACTATCTTCAGTTGCTTCTCCAAGCTTATTGATTTAAGATCTAGTTCCATATTTGATACTATCTTCTTATTATTTTAGTGTCCCTGAGTCTTTTCCTAAGTTCAGTCAACAAATTTGGAAAACGCATTATATTTTCACCAGTGTTCTTCAGTGTCATCATAGCCTAATTTTCTAATTTCAATACTTGATTAACCAGTGCAATAACAATTTACTGTGTATTTAATATGTATATTAAAGTTTTCTTCTACCTGCTGTTATTCTTGATAGTGTCTACTATAATGAAGAATAGTAAGGGTTACTTTACAGTTCTGAATATTAAATATCACCTGCTGTTCCTAGCTGCTTCACAACATGTATTATCATAAGTACTCTTCTGCACAAATCTGTGCCGTCTGGAAACATGTTTGCAGGGCCTTGGGTATTTGCCTAAAACACAATACACTTCCCAACAGATTTTGAATAAATATGGATTGATTTTACAAAGCATTTGACCTATGGTCACATATTTTACACAAATGTGTGATGCTTAAAATGGCGATTATATCATGCTTTTCACTGAATTTGGTAAAATCTCCCAGAGAACAATTCCTTGTTTTCAATTTTCAATTCCATTTTCTTTCCTCAGTACATCTGCTGTTTCACTGGAGTAAACTGCCGATTTTATTCTTAAGGATTTGCTGTTCCTACTGTTCATTTATTCATTTACATGATTTGACTCTTAAAATGTGCTAAAGGTGAAGGCAAAATTGCTAGCTTGTTATCCTCTAACCAGAGACTCTCATCACTAACTGGCCAGCTAAGTGCATGTTTTCTCAACTCAGGTTCTGTTGATCCGATGGATTTCTCCTCAGTTATTTTTGTCTGTGGTTTGAAGTCAATACATTTTACAGAAGCTGAGTGTAGACAAAACTGTTACTGAGTGAAAAGGCGTCAGAAGATGTATTCATCTTTTCATGTTTTGGTTCATTAAATCGTGGGGAGGCTTAAACATTACAAGGCATTGGTTTCTGATAAATACTTTAAATGTTGTTGGATGTCTAGAATTTAAAATTGAGTTTTATTTTTGGGGTTAGACTTTCTTCCACGATGTAACAGATGTGGGCCTGAACAGTATAAAATGAAGAGATGGGGAAAGAGAGCACATCGCTGTATCCCCACTCTCAGCACAACTGCAAGTTTCCACAGGGAGGGAGGGAGGGAGAAGATCAGCTCACTTTCCATTTGCCTCAAGTATTGCTCACAATAGGAAATAAGTAGTTGTAAATCAAAGGACAGAAATCTATACCCTGGGAATAGAGGCTTCTAGTAGGCACCTCTGTCTTTCATGAGGTACCCGACCTCTTCCTGGAGGCCCTGTGACTGTTGGAGAGTGTTCGTTTTATACTTTGAAGAGAACTGTTTTAGAAACACTTATTCACCCTTTAACAGGGGGTCCTCCACCTTCTGATGCTGCAGGTGGCTGCATTGCAACATCATTGTAACCTGCTATCTACCAGTGTGTGGTGCTTTAAGATTGCTCAACATTTCTAATTAGTTTACATCGAGGAAAATGTGGCACAGTGACAGCAGGTTCAGATGGTAGACGAATGCCCTGCCTTGAACTCATCAAAGAGGAAGATCTAGCTCACTGTGTCTGCTAGAGGAATACTGGCAAGTTAAATTGTTCAAAAGGTTGGTATGGGATTGAACCACTCAGTAGAGAGGTCAGTGTGCAGTTAGCTGATTTCATTTGGGCTAGCAGTGCTAACTTCAGTAGCTTCAGAAAGAGAAAGTAGAACAAATAGAAATTATAAATGAGGAAGAGGCCACTCTGTCCATCATCGCCTGTTCTGGTGCTAATTCTTCAACTAGATCTGTGTACTTTAGACCCATTTTGCTCGTCATCACTTGGGTGTACTTTCAACTCTGTTTACCTAGGACTCATACTCTGTATGTATCAGGTGTGAGCAGTTTAAAGCATGCACGTAACATTCTTCACAAGGGACTGTTGTGGTGCAGTGGTAGTGTCCCAACCCCTGAACTAGGACATCTGGGTTGAAGTCCACCTGCTTCAGGGGTGTGTAATAAAACCCCAGAACAGGTTGATTAGGGAAATAGGCCTAAATAACATTCTTCACAGTTCAAGATAACAAGCATGGGGCTGGATGAACACAGCAGGTCAAGCAGCATC
>JAHRHZ010000263.1:35520852-35544854 GCA_024137785.1 Ginglymostoma cirratum | reverse complement strand
GATGCTGCTTGACCTGCTGTGTTCATCCAGCCCCATGCTTGTTATCTCGGATTCTCCATCATCTGCAGTACCTTTTATCTCTTCTTCACAGTTCAGTCGCCTGTTGACAATGAATGAACTGTTACCAAGAGACGAGCCACCTGAGCAAGATGCCTCAGGCACTGAACTTCAGTTTGTCAGGAAGGAGGGTGTAGCAGTGAAAAGGATTCCGGTCATACTGCCACAAGCCCATACCTGATTAGGTAATAGCACCAGAGCTGGGACTATTTTTTTAATCCTAATTTAAGTTTTTAAAATTTTTCTTACATTGAAAGCATTCCTATAGTTACATGAGATTAATTATTATAAGGTAGTAATTTCATGTGTTCAGATGTTATCACTGAACCAAAACACCAAAGCTTGAAAGGCTGTTGGCTGAATTCCAACATGAAACTACAACTTTGAATTCATTTCCATGTGACGTTTATTTTATGATGAGAATTATTGAGTTCAAGGTGTTTGCATTACTTTTGGCCTTTTCTTTAGATCAGCATCAGATATCATGGTTGGCATTTATGAGTAGTACAGGCCATGCAGTTATTTCACACGTCTATTTTTGAGAGTTATCTATGGTGGTGTAAACTGCTTCAGGCTTGAGAAATTATGTTCTACATGCTTACAGCCTTTTAATCCATTTTAAGTTCATCCATTGTAGTTGGCATATTGTGAAATCAATTTTACTACATACGACACGGAGTACTATGTTGGAGGAAGGAGTATTGTCCAAAAGTGGTACAAACAGGATGTATTGCATTTTAAAATTGAATTGGTTATGAATCATATGCCATAGGACTTTAAGTATGGTAAAAATATTAAATTCTGTATTTGTACTCAGTAACCAATCAGATTGTGGTGCAATATATGATATTTGCTCTTTACTGTCGCAGCAGAAGGAATGGCACAGCAAACTGTACGTCACCTTAATAACCACAATTATCATTAAAGTAAATGGAGCTGCAGAAATCTAATACATGTTAATGATGAATGATTTCAGCACTGTTTGTTTTATTTGTTCTCAGGTTTTCCAACTCAGATACTTCACATAGAAATTTTGAGAAAAGGAACAAGAAAATTTTAAATAAAAGAAACCAAAAATGTAGATAAACTCATTCCCATGTATAATTTGACATCAAGTTATTGTTCTACTAATACAAATTCCTGTAGTGGGTTTTATGTATCAATATACACCTGAATCTAGGAAAACAAGTACAAACGTATACATAATTTATTAAACAAAACATTTGAACAGTTCATGAACATAATGCGTGACTGGGGAAAAATGCGGAAATGGGTACAAATGCAGAAATTTTAATATTAATAAATGTATGCATTTTTCAGATGGAGGTCACAAAACAAAATATGAAAGAATTTGAGAAAATTGTGGAATTTGATGAGAACTTTTTAGTGGTACTTGTCAGTTTGTTGTTGTTGCTAGTTAGGGAGAAAATTATATTTGTTTATTCTTTAATTCATTTGTGGGATGGGAATGTCACCAGTAAAGTTGGAATTTATTGCCCATCCCTAACTGCCTTGGAGAAAATGATGAGCAACCATAATCTTATATAGTCTGTGTAGTGTTCATATAACCACAGGTATATTAGGTAGTAAGTTTCTGCTGTTTTGAACCAGGGATGATGAAGAACAGGAATATATTAGAGTTGGGAGTGTGATAATTTTGGGAGGGGACTTGTTGGTGACTTTGGTTTCCTGTCTACTGCTGTTGTTCTTGGCAGTAACGGTTGCTAGTTTGGAATGTGCTATGGAAGAACTGATTGCTCATTTTTCAGGAGTACTTTTTGATATTTCTTTCCAGTGTTGCAGAATGTAAATATGCATTGCATCTAGAACAATAGTTTACTTGGAAGCCATAAGGAAATTAATAGAATCAACAAGAGAGGGTGGGAAGGTTTTGGTTATTTAATAGTATAAAGTTCACTTAATCCCCTCAATCAGTCTAGTCCCATATATTAGTTTAAATTTGCTTTTCTGTATTGTTGAAACTTATTTCATATTTGATGTACAAAATTGTAAGCTTAGTGTGATGATTTTGGCTATAGGGTGTGATCATTTAGATCAAAGGCCTTTTGTTTTGACATATTTAATCTAAGTGGCAAATAGCATTACAGTATTTAGCACAGTGACAATTTGGAGGAGTTTAGCCTAACATGTATTTGCAAAAGTTAATTCGATAGGAATTCAATTCAGTTCTCAAATTATTTACATGCGCCATTCTAAATCTGAACTGCGAACAGTTGTTCATATGGAAAACAAATGAATTTATGAATTAGGGCAGGAGGAAGCTGCATGCTACCACAAGCCTGCACCACCATGCAATATGTTCATGGCTGATCTGATGACTCAACAGACCACCTCTTTGCTTATCAAAAAAATGCTATCTATCTCTGCCTTAGAATATTCAAAGACTTTGCTTTTTTGAATGACAGTTCCAAATACTCGGAGTCCTCTGAGGGGGGGAAAAAAACTCATCTCTGTTTTAAAGAGGAAATATCCTTTTCATATTTTTCCTTGTCAAGATTTCTCGGGGTCTTGTATGTTTCAATCAAGTCATTATTACTTTTCTAAACTCTAGTGGATGTAAGCCTATCTTGTCCAACCTTTTCCTCACAAGACAGCCTGCCCATTCCATGTATGAGTCACGTAAACCTTCTCTAAATTGCTTCCAGTGCATTTACATCATTCCTTAAATAAGGAAACTGATGGCTGTGCACAGTACTCCAGATGTGGTCTTCCTGGTGCCCTGCAAAACTGAGGCATAATCTCCTTACTTGTATGTTCAGTTACCTTTGCAATAAATGATAATATTCAATGGAATTTCTAGGATAGATTAGATTTCCTAATTACTTACTGTACCTGCATGCTAAACTTTTGTGATTCGTTACCTAGGACACCCACGTTCCTTTACATCTCAGACCTCTGCAACCTGCAATTTACATGAGGTAATTCTTTTTATTTTTTCTTTCCAACATAGACAATTTGATATTTCCCACCTTACACCCCACTTGCCAGATCTTTTCCCACTCAGACTATCCACATCCTTTGCGACCTTCTTTTGTTCTCTTCACAATTAGCTTTCATACCTATCTCTGTGTCATCAGCAAATTTAGCAACCATATCTTTGGCCCCTTCATCCAAGTAATTTGTGGAGGCCCCAACACTGGCATGCCACTCATTACTTTTTGCCAATTAAAAAGTGACCCATCTATGTCCGCTCTCTCTTTCCTGTTAGCTAGCCAATCTTTGACCTGTACCAGTATGTTAACCCTTATATCACAATATTCTATTTTCTCCAATAACCATTGTGGCATCTTATCAAACATCACTCAACAAGTAGAAGTAAAGTGCATCCGCCGGTTCCCTTTTATCCACAGTACACATTACTTCCTCAAAGAACTCCAAAAAATTAGGTAACTATCATTTTCTTTCACAGAACCATGTTCACTTGACCTGATTGCTCTGAACTTTCTAAATGTCCTGCTATAATAGCTTCAGCAACCCCTCTGACAGACATTAAATTGAGTTGTTCCTTGGGATTTTCTTCATTTTGTCTCTTTGCTGCTCATTGACTGTGATCACAGGCAATAAATCAATGTTCTCAATTTTAAGGAAAAAAATCCAGTGGGAAAGTTTAAAAAGTTTGCTCTCACGGGCTTTAGTTCACAAATTTTGGTTTATTCTCTTGACGAGCTTTAATTAAATCAATAAAATGGGGGCCACTTGCTGTTCTTGTTGACCTTTTAAATCGTCAAAACACTCTATTAAATGTTAAAGCTCAAGAGATTGATTTTGAGTTTTCCAGCATCTGAACTCGAAACCCCATTGACTAATGTACCATCTACAGATTTGGTATAAAACTGATCTAGAAATTGTGCAAGATAATGTGAAATCTGTAGTGTTACTGAAATAATTTCAGTACTGTTTATTTAATAGAAAATAAATGTGAACTTTCTATATAGTACTTTGAAGAAAGGAAAGCATCCTTGAACTCTTCACTGAGAGGGAATTTCAGAGCATTGGTTCCATAGAGCTGTCTATTCACTCTCATTCGTGAGATGGAGGCAATGGCAATTTGCAAAAGATCAGAATTGGAGAAACACAGTCATGGGAAACTTATAGATAGGTGGCATAGTGAAGGAATCTAAACACAAGGCTGGGAACTTTAAATTTGAGGTGACGTGAACTACAAACCAATGTAGGCCTGCAACCACGAGTCAGAGGTTGAATGTGACTTGATGCAGGATAGGGTGAAAGGAGCAGAGATTTCAATGAACTAGAGCCCAATGGAAGTTGGAGAATGGGAATCTGGCCAGTAGCTGGTGATATTAGGCGGGTTTATGGGAAGTTAGGAAACCAGGGTAATCAGAGGAGATAGGGTGAGGAGAGTTGAAATAGAGATTGTAGCCACTGATAATAAAAAGAAAAGGATAAGGAATACTTCACTGCAAAGTTGCAGATGGAACTCTGTAACAGTTTCTTGATGATATGTAGCATTCTCCGAGCTTCAGAGTTGAGTAATATTCTTCTTTCTGCTGTGATTTTGCCATGTAATCAAGGCTTGGTATTTATGATTGAATTTTTGATTCTCATTGAACCACTCTTGTTGCATGAGAGATTCAGACTTGATGGTGAAAGTGCGCAACTGTTGATTGCCAATTCGTTCTTGTCCCAAAGGCCTTCCATGCTGGCATCATGAGAGCTTGTGGATCATGATCTTATAGAATTTATAGCACAGAATGAGGCCTCTTGGCCTATCATGTCAGCATTAGTCAACAAAAATCTGACTACACTAATCCTGTTTTCCAGCTTTTGGCCCATAGCCCTGGAGTGTGTGGTCACGCAGTGACCATCTAGGTACTGCTTAAATATTACGTGTTTCTGATTCAAACTGCCATTTCAGGAAATGGGTTCCAGACTCCCACCACTCTCTGGGTGTAAGTGTTTCTCTTCCACTCTCCTCCTCAGCCTTCTACCGCTTAACTTAAAGCCTCAAGTTATTAACCCCGCTACTAATATAAAAAAGTCTTCTTGTCTGCCCTATCTGTGCTCCTCATAATTTTGTTGAGAAGGTTGAGAATATTACTCACTCTTAATAAGAATGCAGAAGGTTTTAAGGCTTACTGATTGAGCAGTCATTTGCAATCTTGCCTGCTAAAAGTAGGAGCCCAGTTGGCAGAAATTGTTCTGCTAATGGCAGATGGCAGGTTGTTATTTCATGCCCTGCCTTTTGCAGCAGAATTTTTCAGTTTTGCATTTGAAATGTGAGCAACAGGTGCATTGACATTTTATATCATCAGTGTGCAGAAGAAAACTTTCTCCTCCAAGTTGCATGATGATTCTATTGGGTAAAAACTAGCATTAAATATTAAAACCTGATGATTGCTTGATTGATCCATGTTGCATTGAAGGGCAAATACGGAAATGATTAAACATAGCATTTCTACTCACAACTCAACTTAATATTTTTCTTATGTGTACCAGCTGGACTCGTTAAATTGGTTTGACTCCATGCAATGAATTTCCTCTGAGCAGACCTCTGTCCATTTTGAGGGAAGGTCTCATTTCCTTCTGGTTGGAGCTTGAAGGTCCTGGGGTAACCTGTTGACTTCAGGCCACCACCTTGTTTTGCAGCAAGATCGTAGTTCCCTATTCTTGCTAAATGTTGCACTTAATTCCCCAATTATCTTGGAGTCACTGACATTTTAAGCAGTTTCAATAATATTGCCACTTCACACTGAAAATTGAATAGGAGAAAATGGACGTCTTTGGAAAGGTACCACAGAATCTCTCAAAAAAATAGAATTTGTAACTATTTAACAATAGATGTGTGTTACAGATGTGTCCTTTTCCAAGCAAAAGTCCCAAGCACTCTTCTATATTGCTGTGCATTTTGGATCAACAGAGTTACACTGCAGGTGCTGTGGTAGAGTACTGTGAATGAATTTGCCACTTTGACACAAGATCTTCTGATCCTTGTTTTCAGATGCAGATATCATTACTGTATATATGTAGCACAAATATATTGGCTGTTGGAAAATGGATGTCTGTAGTTTGGGCAACAAAGCCATCCAGGGTGAGGCAGAGGATGATGCTGGTAGGCAAATAAATAAACAAATAATGTCATTTGTTTATACTGTCAAGTCACAGTCATTTTTTAATCTTGGCTGAGTTACTGAAAGTAAACTAGGATAGCAGCTGATATAGAAAATTTCGCTTTAGCACCTTTGCTAAGGAAGAGCAAAGTTCAGCCATGCTTTCCTCTCTTGATTGCTAGCCAGTAATTTCTACAGTGTCCTGAGTGTGCATCTGGATGCATATCTGCTGAGGACGGACTTGGCTTGCATATGGTTCTCCCTGGGTACCTGTGAAGGCTGGCATTAGAGAGTATTTTTAGAAGAGGAAGTAATTACTATAGACATTATCAATTGCAGAGTTAGAGTTATCATTTAAGTTAAGAATTGTAGAACATTCTGAACCTGCACTGAAAGGAAGAAGTACAATCCATGATGTCCTCAAGACAAACAGTCCTGATTCCAAGTCAAATGAAGTGAGCATAGGATAATTTTCAGCTTTTTATTCTCTATAGAACGTCCCACTACTGGAGTTTGAATTGGGAAGATCAGCCCCAAAATGTCTGCCTGTATGAATATTCGGAGCTAATGATTACGAAAATGTATTTGTTATCATTTTACTTGGATTGAAATTTGTTTGTACTTATTATATGAAAGCTTTCAGGCCAGATCTTTATACCCTAAATCTTTCATTGAAATTAAGCTAGAATTCTTACAATATACTGAAGAAATCTGGAACACGAGTGATAAAATTTAACATGTAAAAGGAGTAGGGATGTCTAGCTGTAGTTACACAGGGCCTTGGCAAGATCGCACTTGGAATATTGCATGCAATTTTGGTCTCCCTTATCAGAGGATATTCTGGCTATGCATAGAGTGTAATGAAGTTTTTCCAGACTGCTATGTGGAATGGTATGAAGAAGAACCGAATCAGTTAGGACTATATTCACTGGAGTTCAGAAGAATTGGAGGGGACTCTCGTAAAAATGTACAAAATTCTAACAGGACTGGACAGGATAAAGGCAGGAGTGATGTTCCCAATTGTCAGCGGGTCCAGAACCAGGGTCACAGTCTAAGGCTAAAGGTTAAGTCCTTTAGGACTGAGATGAGGAGAAATCTTTTCAACCAGAGTGTGGTGAACCTGTGGAATTCTGTGTTGCAGAAAGGATTTGAGGCTAAAACATTGAATGGTTTTAAGAAGGCGATATTAAGATATAGGTCTTAAGGCTAAAGGGATCAAAGGATATGGGGTGAAAGTGAGTATTGAGTAGGATGATCGGAGTAGGATGTTGTAAAAGCCGATCTGCTTCACTCCTGTCTTGAAGGAAAGGAAGCTGCCATCCTTAGCAGATGTGGCCTATATGTGACTCCAGACCGATGGCAATGAGGTTAACTGTTAAAAGCCCTCTGTCTAGCAAACCACTCACATGTAACAATCGCTAGAAAGTCTTAAAAAAGAAATTAAGCTGGATAGACCACTTGGCATTAACTTAGGCACTGGAAATGACAACAGTTTAAAAAAAACCCTGTCCACCCTGCCATGCCCTCTTACTAATACCTGGGGATTAGTGCCAAAATTAGGACAGCTTTCTCCCAGACTAGTCAAGCAACAGTCTGAAATAGTCTAATCACTGAATCATACTATACAATGTCCCATACACCACCATCACCATTCCTGGATATGTTCTGACCCTCTAGCAGGACAGACCCAGCTGAGGTGATAGCACAGTGGTATAGAGTTAGGAAGGAATTGTCATAGAATCCCTACAGAGCAGAGGCTGGCCATTTTAGCCCATTAAATCCGCACCAACCCTCTGAAGAGCATCCAACCCAGACACACTCTCCTACCCTATCCCCATAACCCTGCATTTCCATGGCTAATTCACTTAACCTACGCACCCCTGGACACTTTGGGCAATTTAACGTGGCTAATCCACCTAACCTGCAGATCTTTGGGACTGTGGGAGCATACCTGAGCACCTGGAGGAAACCCGCGCAGACAGGGAGAACGTGCAAACTCCACACACACAGTCACCCAAGGATGGAATCAAACCCTGGCACTGTGAGGCAACAATGCTAACCACTGAACCACCATGCCAGGAGTCCTCAACATTGACACCATGAAGTCTCTTGGCACAAAGTCAACATTGTTATAAAGCAGCACCTGTTGAGTAATAAGCTGCTCATTGATGCTCAGTTCGGCTTCTGTCAGGACCACTCCGCTCCTGACCTCACTGTAGCCTTATTGGTTCAAACATGGTCAAAATAGCTGAATTTGAGAGGAGACATGAATGACTACATGTGATAATATAATTGCATTTGATTGATTGTGACATCAAAGAGCTCTAGCAAAAGTGGAGTGAATGGAATTGTCGGGGGGTGGAGTGACTTTAGTGGGGTTATAGACTTTTCACTAGTTGTGTTCACATGTGACACACAGGAAGATGGTTGTGGATGGTTGAGGTCAGTCATCTCGGCTCCTGGACATTTCTTCAGGAGTTCCTCAGAGTAATGCCGCAGGCCCAACCATCCTCAGCTGTTTCCTCAATGATCGTATGACTGTATGACCCTCCCACCATAAGGTCAGAAGTGGGATGCTCTGGGATGCTCAGTGATGAATGCACAATGTTCAACATCGTTCACGACTCCTAAAATACTCAAGTAGTCCCTGGCCAATTGCAGTAAGACCTGGAAAACGTCCAGGCTTGGGATGAAAATTAGCAAGTAATAGTTACATCAGTCAAATGCCAGACAATGACCATCTCCAATAAGAGAATCTAACTGCTGCCCCTTGACATTCAAAGGCATCACCATCACTGAAACTCCCACTATCAACATCCTGAGGATTATCATTGACCAGAAACTCACCACATGAACACAGTGGCTTCAAGAATAAGTTAGAGGCTAAGCATACTATAGCAAATAACTCACCTCATGACTCTCCAAAGCCTGTCCACCATCTACAAGGTACAAGCTAGGACTGTGATGGAATACAACCCACTTCCCTGGATGGGTGCGGATCCTACAACACTCAAGAAGCCTGACGCCATCTGGACAAAACAGCCCAGTTGATTGGCACCACATCCACAAATATCCATTCCCTACACCACCGACACTATAGCAACAGTATGTACCATCTACAAGATACACTACAGAAACTCACCAAAGCTGTTTAGACAGTATCTTCAAAACCCATGATCATTTCCACTGAGAAGGACAGGGCAGCAGATACTTGGGAGTACCACCACCTGCAAGTTTCCCTCCAAACCATTCCCCATTCTGACTTAGAAACATAGAAGATAAACATAGAACATAGAACAGTACAGCACAGTACAGGCCCTTCGGCCCACAATGTTGTGCCAACCTATTATCCTACTGAGATCAAACTACCCTGCATAGCCTATAGTATACTACCATCCATGTGCCTACCCAACATATCACCATTCCTTCAGTGTCACTGGGTTAGAATCCGAGAACGCCCTCGCCAACACCATTGGGGGTTTACCCATAGGACATGGACTATGGTGGTTCAAGAAGGTAGCTCACCATCACCTTCTCAAGGGCAACTAGGCAATAAATGCTAGTTCAACCAGCAATATCCCATAAGTGAATTAAAAAAAAAACTGATTTGTGGGATGTGGGTGTTGCTGGCTGGCCAGCATTTCTTGCCCATCCCTAGTTGCCCTTGAGAAGGTGGTGGCAAGGTTTCTTCTTGAACTGCTGCAGTTCTCCTGCTGTGGGTTGACCCACAATGCTATGAGGGAGGGAATTCCAGGATTTTGACCCAGCGACAGTGAAGGAATGGCGATATATTTCCAAGTCAGGATGGGGAGTGACTTGGAAGGGAACTTGGAGGTGGTAGTGTTCCCATATGCCTGATGCCCTTGTCCTTCTAGATGGAAGCAGTCGTGGGTTTGGAAGTTGCTGTCTGAGGATCTTTGGTGAATTTCTGCAGTGCTTCTTGTAGATAGTATACACTGCTGCTACTGAGCGTCTGTGGTGGAGGGAGTGAATGTTTGTGGATGTAGTGCCAATCAAGCGGGCTGCTTTGTCCTGGATGGTGTCAAGCTTCTTGAATGTTGTTGGGGCTGCACTCATCTAGGCTAGTGGGGAGTATTCCATCACACTCCTGACTTGTGCCTCATAGATGGCAGACAGGCTTTGAGGAGTCAGGAGGTGAGTTACTCATCGTAGTATTCCTAGCTTCTGGCCTGCTGTTGTAGCCACTGTGTTAATGTGGTGAGTCCAGTTGAGTTTCTGGTCAATGGTAACCACCAGGATGTTGATCGTGGGGGATTCAGTGATGATAACACCATTGGGTGCCAAGGGACGGTGGTTACATTGTCTCTTAATAGTAGCTCTTCTGAAGATTCATTCTGGACTCAAAACATTAACTCTGTTTTTCTTGCCACAAATGCTGTCAGACCTACTGAGTTTCTCCAGCACTTTGTTTTTATTTCAGAATCCTGAATCCCCACTTGTACTATAACTTTAAATCTGTTTGCGGATTTGCTGAATTTAATGATTGAAAATATTATCAAAACCAATTGAATATGATTTAATATTTTAAAGAAAAACATACAATGCAATATTTTACTAAGTTGCAATAATATTGGGAGAAGAGTGAATAGTTCAAATTATTCTAAGTGTCAACGTGATTCAAATTTACACTGGATTGATGTGCTTGTGGATGGATTGGCTGCTCTAATTCAAAAAACTCCGTTGCCTCAGACATTTTAACTTTTTTTGTGGCACATGGTCATCACTAGCAGGGCCAGTATTTATTGCCCATCCCTAATTGCACTGAAAAAGGTGATGCTGAGCTACCTTGGATGGTTGCTGAATTACATCTTACCTATGGTGCACACTGATGCATCATGATGACATCCGTGGTGGAGAGAGTGAGTGTTTAAGTTGGTGAATGGGGTGCCAATCAAACTGCGCTCAAAAAAATCTTAGTATCTGCCAATCAAAGGGGATGTTTTTGCTTGGGTGGTGTCAAGCTTTGTGAGTGTTATTAGAATTGCAGTGATCCAAGGAAGTGGAAAGTATTCCATCCCACTCTTTGCTTACACCTTGTAGATTATGGACTGGCATTGGAATATCATGAGGTAAACTCTTACCTGGTATTGTAGCCACAGCGTATATATGGCTGATCCCATTCAGCCTGGTAACCTCCAGGATGTTGATAGTGGGAGATTCAGCAATAATAGTTGGATGTAAAAGAAGATAGTCTTGGGTTAACAATTGGAAAGTAATATTCACAAGGTCAAGCAAAGACAAAGTGTGTAAAAGTCTTATTGCATATAGGTACAGATTGCTTCAGTATCTGAGCAGTCATGAATGGTACTGAAAATTTTGCAATCATCAGCAAAAATCCTGATTTCTGACTTTGTAAAAGAAAGGTCATTGGAATGAATTAAAGGTGGTTGCGTCCAGAACGTTCCTGAAGAACTCCAGCAGTGTTCTGGGGCTGAGATTTATGTTAGGTATGGCTGGATTGTGCTGTGTCCTGTAGCAGAAATACAATCTGCCTTTATGGGTTATGTTCATGATATCATCACGATATCATGGGATGTCATCTATGGGTGTAAAGTTACAAGTCTCCACCTTACTGAGCTTTGTCCTCTAGCCACGTGACATGCTGCATACAAAAGTATATTGCTTAACTTGACCCCAGGCATGCAAGAACTGTAATTGAAGTTCATTGTATTCTTCAGTACTATGAGACCCACATCTCATATTTATATTAAGGGAGCTAACTTGAGGATTATGGCATAATAGTGGCAGATCGTCAGTATATCTTGCTACTTCAGAACGGAACCTTGCTGAAGAATGGTCACTGGACCTGAAATGTTAACTCTGCTTTCTCTCCACAGATGCTGCAAGACTCACTGAGTTTTTCCAGCAATTTGTGTTTTTGTTTCTGATTTCCAGCATTTGTAGTTCTCTCCATTTTAGGCTTAAAAGCATGCCAGGTGAAGGGTACTAACAGTTTAATTATACAACTGTTCTGTTTGGAAAACAATTCTTTAAGTCTTAAAAAGTGATTTTCTAACTCAGAGAAGCTTACCTTTGTGCAATAGTTGGTTGGATCCAACATTTTTGATTCCTTTAATTCTGTATCAAAGCTAGTGTGGCATCATCACTCCCTATTTGTTGTGAAGTCCCTCTAGTGTCTGAAATCTGCTACTACAGACTCTCTCTTAAAGGCACAGACCCACACTTCGCATAATGTGTGTGAACAGAAGTAGGCCATTCAGCCCATTGAGTCTCCTCTGCCATTCAGTGAGATTGTGGCTGATCTGATAACCATCAACTCCATTTTCCTGCATTTTCCCTAGAATCCTGTCTATCTCAGCCTTGGATATACCAACCAGCCTTGACAGCCCTCTGTGGTAAAGAATTCCAGAAATTCACTACCCTTGTTCCATTGTACGGAGATGTATTAATGAAGTGAACAGCCAACGAAATGAAAAGCAACCTTTAGAAGATGATCAAGGCTTTCATATTGTGAACTCGTCTTGCATCAGGTCGATAGTATAAGAGGAGCAGAAGCTTTCACAGCCACCAACATTGTTTGTCCCCAAAAGCCGATCAACATACCCTGAAAGCCAAAATTGCCACAGGCACTAGCACTAACTAGCATCCTAAAAGACACGTATCTCAACAAATGGTGTTTCATGGTATAAGCTACAAAAGACTGTTTCACTGCATATAACATCCACAGTAGTATGAATGGAATGGCACATGACTTTACATACAGAGGAAAATTAAATAGACATAGTACCAGTTAACAGGCAACAACTACAACTATGTATTGGACAGACAATGTGAATGAGAAATCTAATCACTTTACCTGAATATCTATAACACTTTCTAAGATAACCAGTTCAGGACATATGAAGTCATTCCCAATCATGATGCAATTTTGTGAAGGAACAGAAGCCAGCAGCTCAGACCAATGTACGACGTGAGGAAGAAAACGCCTGATGGTTGCTATCACTTAGCATCATTGCACAATCAGCAGCAAGACAACCCAGTTATCACCCAAGAGTAACGAAGAACAAAATGTACCTCTCCAGATGTTACACAATCACCAGATCAAAACAGGTGTTAAAATTCTAAAATATTATATCAGATCTTGAATGATTAATCTTATGTTTGTAGTGTACATGTGTAGATACCAGGAGTTATAAGAAAAATTGATTAAATTCTTTTCAATGAACATTGAAAACATGAAGACAGTGTTTTCCTTGGTTGGGGAGTCTAGAACCAGGAGACTGTCTTAGGTTACAAGGTAGACCGTTTAGGGCTGAGATGAGGAAAGATTTCTTCACTTAAAGGGTAGTGAACCAGTGAAATTCTGCTTCACCGAAGGCTGTGGAGGCTAAGCCGCTGAATATATTCAACAATTTGACAATATATTCAAAAAATATTTTTTAGATTTTTAAAGGCATCAAGGGATATGGGAAAAAGGCTCGAATAAGGCATTGAGATAGAGGATGATTCATGATTCCATTGAAGAGCGTGGAGCAGCTGAAAGGGCCAAACAAACTCCTCCCTACCCCCCTACCTACACTCACCTTTACTGGCTCCATCCCCGCCTCTTCGACTTGTCTGCTTCCTCTATCCATCCTTTATCCGCCTCCCCCTCTCTCCCTATTTATTTCAGAACCCTCTTCCCCTCCCCCATTTCTGATGAAGGGTCTAGGCCCGAAACGTCAAGCTTTCCTGCTCCTATGATGCTGCTTGACCTGCTGTGTTCATCCAGCTCCACGCTTGTTATCTCGGATTCTCCAGCATCTGCAGTACCTTTTATCCCTCTACTCCTGTTCCATGTTTATTGTTACATGATCCACATCTCTCATTTATGTTATTGGAGCTAACCTAAGTATTACGGTATGATTGTGTCATATCAGTATATCTTGCCACCTTATTGTCAAACTTGAACCTTTCTCTGTAATTTATATAAATTTGGCTACAATAGAGTCAGTGCTTTAATCCAGTTCGTGAGTAAATTAGGGCTTAAATGTATTATAAACAAATGTCTCATAAGAGATTCCAGGGCCTTTGGTTTGTCTAAGTTCATACAACACCAGACAGGTAACCATTTGCAGACAGCATTGAAAATGTTAAGCAATGTCTGCATATCTTAATAGTGACCACAATTCTGCACAATATTCCAAGTGTGGCTTGTACCATGTGGAATACATAATATTTAAGATTATAACTTTCTGTCTGGGTTAGTTTCATTGCCAGAAATTGGACCTTTAACCAAAATTTCATCATTCCCCTCACTGCAGCCTCTCTTTTAAGAACAGAAGTGCTGTGTTTATAGGTTGCTCTACATTACAACAGTACATATACTTCAAAAGGGCTTTACTGTGCATAAAATGGTTTATATTGACTAAGAAATATCCTAAGAAATGATACAAGTGCAAATCCTTTCATTTAACTGCTTTACACAAGATGCATTGCTAATGTCAATGGGCTACCTAGGGAAGTAATGCTGGCTGATAACATGGAATATTTTAAGGAAGAATTGCATGTTTGTCTTAGACTCATCAAGATGTATGGCACGGAAACAGACCCTTCGGTCTAACTCATCCATGCTGACCAGATATCCTGAATTAATCTAGCCCTATTTGCCAGCATTTGGCCCATATCCCTCTAAACCCTTCCTATTCATGTACCCATCCAGATGGCTTTCAAATGTTGTAACCATACCAACCTCTACCACTTCCTGTGGCAATTCATTCCATACACGCACCACTCTCTGCGTGAAAAAGTTGCCCGTTAGGCCCCTTTAAATCTTCCCCCTCTCACCTTAAACCCATGCTCTCTAGTTTTCGACTCCCCTACCCCAGGGAAAAGCTATTTACCCTATCCATGTCCCTCAAGATTTTATAAACCTCAATAAGGTTACCCCTCAGCCTCTGACACTCCCAGGGATAATAGCCCCAACCTATTCAGCCTCTCCCTATAGCTCAAACCCTCTAACCCTGGCAGCATCCTTGTAAATTTTTTCTGCACCCTTTCAAGTTTAACACCATCTTTCCCTTATAAGGAGACCAGAATTGAATGCAGTATTCCAAAAGTGGCCTGACCAATGTTCTGTACAGCTGCAACATGACTTCTCAACTCCTATAGTCAGTACACTGATCAATAAAGGCAAGCGTACCAAACACCTTCACTTTCTTGTCTTCCTGTGACTCCACTTTCAAGGAACCTATGAACCTGCACTTCAAGGTCCCTTTGTTCGGCAACACTCCCCAGGACCTTACCATTAAGTGAATAAGTCCTGTCCTGATTTGCCTTTCCAAAATGCAGCACCTCGCATCTATTTAGATTAAACCCCATCTGCCACTCCTTGGCCCATCAGCCCATCTGATCAAATTCCTGTTGTATTCTGAGGTAACCACCTTCACTGTCCACTACGCCACCAATTTTAGCGTCGTCTGAAAATTTACTAGCCGTATTTACGTATCCACATCATTTATTTAAATGACAAAAAGCAGTGGACCCAGCACCGATCCCTGCGGCACACATCGGGTCACAGGTCTCTAGTCTGAAAAAAGTGAACAACTTTGAGACCAGACAGACTGCAACAAATATTTTGGTCGTGTATTTCACAATGCGTCGTGATTTTATTTAAAGTGTTTTTGACATTGAAGGGCTTGACTTAAGGAAGGCACTGAGCCCAGCTAAGAATATTCCACATTTTACTGAAATTTCCTGTAATGCCCTTGTAAATGAAATTATGACTTCTTGCAGTTTTTGTCTATTCCTTCTCCTTTCTTTTTAAACTTCTCTTTGGTGAATGTGGTCACATTTTAGTGAAAACTCTTGTCTTCAAGGAGCTATTGAGCTCAGCAGTGTGATTCAGAAAACACAAAGATGTCCACTATCCCACAATAGTTCAATAATTGTTTATTTCAAATGTGGATGTAATTTACCTCGTACACGCATTTTATATTGCTTATTTGATAAGAAATAGGCTGTTATGTTGTAATAAGTTTGAATGTGTAAATGTAATTGGAAACTTGGAGTTCATCAATGTATTAAGAAAAAAGTTTAATCGTAAAAAGATTTCCTAATTGTGATACAGACAGTTCATAAAATACATCTTCATTTCATCTTTTCTTCCTCCTCTGTGTTGTTAGGTCCCTGAATCAATTACTGGTGCTTGAGGTGCAAGTAATTTGGCCTTACTTCCTTGGTAATAGAGTAAGTACAATTTAATTCCTGAATCCTGTATTAATATATAACTTTATGACACCTCTGAGGTCTTGTTTGTGCATGTTAGATGTGAGATAAACCAAGCCTTGGTTAAGAGGCAGTGTCTGTGGCAAATCCAACGCATTATTTGTTTGGCTATCTTAAGGTGTCATCGCTATGTAACAAACCTTTTAGATATGCTGAGTTCCTCAGAAAGGAATAACAGCTGCAAAAAAAAGCTAGAATTTGATAGCATACAAAGTATATTAAGCAGATCATGATGCTAGGTAATGAGCATTTGTATTATCTTTAACCTTTCTAGAACAAATACAACTGTTAAACAACCTGTTAGTGATTTGCTAATTAAAGTCATAGAGTCATACAGCATGGAAACAGATCATTCAATCCACACTTACCATGTTCCCAAACTAAACTAGTCCCACCAGCCTGCATTGGCCCATGTCCCTCCAAACCTGCCCTATTACTGTACTTACCCACATGTGTTTTAAATGTTGTAACTATACCTGCATCCATTGTGGCCCAGTGTAGCTTCCTCCCCGACCAACCTGGCAGTTTCTCAGCAGCCCCTGGTGGTCTTTCAGCTTGGCATGGCCTCAGTGTGGACCTCTGGCCTCGAGATGATTCAGGGCCCAACGCAGACTAGAGGGAAGGTGCCAGCATGGACTGGGTTAGAAGGATTGTTATTCTGAACTTTTTGTTTCTCTATTTTTCTCATTTACTCCTATGAACTGTAATGCTGGACTTTTAATTTTTTAATTTTTCCCCTAAGAACTTGTACTGAAAAATCCTTACCGAGGTACCTAAGATGGCGTCCTAAGTGGTGACTTGTAAACTTTTCACTGTACTTATTTGAGTACATGTGACTATAAAACTAACACAAATTCACTTCCTCTTGCAGTTCATTCCACACAGTAACCACTCTCTGTGTAAAAAAAAAAAAATGCCCCATATGTCCTTTTTAAATCTTTCTCCTCTCACCTTAAAAATATGCCCTCACTCTGCCACTTTAGTGGAAAAGACCTTTACTATTCACCTTATCTATGCCCTTCATGATTTTATAAAGCTGTATAAGGTCAGCCCTCAGCCTCCTATGATCCAATGAAATAAGTCCCTGCCTTTCCAGCCTATTTTTATAACCCAAACCTTCCATTCCTGGCAACATTTTCTGAACAATTACAGGTGATTTTCTGAACCCTCTCCAGTCTAATAATACCCTTCTTATAACAGCAACCAGAACTGCAAACAGTGCTTCGGAAGAGGTGTCACCAACATCCTGTACAACCTCAAGATGACGTCCCAATTTCTATACTCTAAGGTCTGATCAACGAAGGCAAGCATGCTGTATGCCTTCTTAACCACCCTGTCTACCTGTGGTGTAAATTTCAAAGAACTATGTATCTGAACCCCTTGGTCTGTCTGTTCTACATAACTACCCAGAGGCCTATAATTAATTGTATGTTATATCATGATATGAGCTAAAAAGCAAAAAAATGCTAGAAACCTGAAATGCAAACAATGTATTGTAGTTTGTCAGTGTTTACAAGACGAAAAGTCAGGTTTGTGTCCTAGTATGGCAAATACATGCAGAAAATGTCTTAAGATATCATAAAGGAGGAAAATTGTAAATAAATTGGGGCAAAGACTGTTCAAACCCAGTCAAATGGAAGAATTTTGGGGAAGCCTTTTGAAATTAGGAGAGCTGATGAACTGGTGGATTTTAGGAAGGGTTATGGGATAAACTATTTAGGACTGAAACTAAGAGAAATTTCTACATTGCTTGCTGTGGTAGCTAACTGCACAGGCTCACCACTCTCCGGGTGAAGACCAAAACATTGTATGATTTCAAGAAGGAGGTGTATATGGCCCTTGGAGCTAAAGGGATCATAGGATAAGGGGGAAGGGAATAGGCTATTGAGCTGGATGATTAGCCATGAATGGCAGAGCAGGCTTGAAGAGCTGAATGGTCTAATCCTGCTGCTATTTTCTATGAATTTCAGAAGGTAGGATGTAATGGCTAAAATGTGGCAGCACAGGTATGCAGGTGACAAACTAGCGTCAGGCTGGAGGAGATGACTCCGCTGTGTATGGCAAAGCTGTTCTGTGATGTGAAAGCAAACATGAGGATTTTGAAGTAAATTTACTGAACCTGTAAGAACCATTGGAGTTTGGAAGAGGCAAGATTTTTTTTAATTCCAAAAATACATTGGATTCATAAATTGTCTAGAAGTTTTTTAAAAAAAAGCACAACACAAGTCCCCTCATACTTTGCAGAAAATACAGTGCAATCTTAACATTACTTGTTACAGCTTCAATCCAGTTGCAACAAAAGGGCATTTTCTAATTGTTAAAGGAACCTAATTACATTCCCATTAAGGCTCGTGGTCTTTCCAAGAATTGTGGTGCAGGCAAAAGGTCACAATATCAGGCAGCGCAAAATGTTTTATTGTGATCTTTAGAGAATGATACAAAGTTAGAACCGAAATTAAGCTGTGAAGCGATAAAGGGAGGAAGAAAAATGAGGAATTCTTCAGAGGTGTAAGAGATTTGGTAACTGAGTGAATGTGGGAAAGAAAGCCGAGCTGAGAATCTAGTCAAGGTTCTGTATCTGTAGATGTAGTCTGTGGTGACAGTTGGTCAAATGTTAAATTGTGGGAAATTTTAAAGTATCATAGTTCTGCTATAAAACTGGCATTGGGAGGGGAGAGAAGCAAAAGCTTTCGAATTGAATGCAGAAGGTGAAGTGAATTTGGGTTTCATTTATATATGTGTAGATACAGATCCAGTGTTTGAATGATGGCACTAACACACTGTTTCCTGAATAATGCCACTGTGCTGTTTATTCCTTCACAAGATACAGGCATTTCCGGTAATGCCAGTTTTTATTGTCTATCCTCAATTACACACAAAACTGTTATAGTGAATCATGTTGCTGCATCCCATTTGATGTAGGTATGGTCACTGTACTGTTAGGTAGCATGTTTTAGGATTTTGACCCAGTGATGGTGCTGACAGCCAAGTCAGAATGATGTTCAATCCTGGGAACCTGAAGTTGGTGGTGTTTCCATGTAGTTACTGTCCTTGTCCATCTAGATGGTAAATTTCAGGTGTTTGGAAGCTGTTGTCAAAGGAACTTTGGCAAGTTGTTGCAGTGAGTGAATAGTTAAGGTGGTAAATGGAGTGCCAGTCAAGTAGGTTCCCTTAGCCTGGATGAAGTCAAACTTCAATCACTGTTAGAGCTCTACGGTTCATTAGAGATGGCTTGCTGAGTGAAAAGATGAATCCATTGAAAACAAATTTAAGCCTTTGCAGCGCATATGAGTGAAAGCAGGAAAAATTAGTTTCATGAAGGTAGTCTGGAGAGCAGAGGCAATGATTGACAGTATGGAATGCAATGAAGAGGTCAAGGGAGTTGGGGAGCAATGACTGTTGGATATGTTGGACAAAGATATCAAACCTTGGCCGTTGGAGTTGATGTACTTCAGCAGCACAGGGTCTGGAATGGTCAGTTTGAGCGATAATTAATGGGAGGGGTGGAAATGTAGCTGTGAGGTAACAGTGTTTCTAGACCTGATAAGCTGCCATGTGACATAATTTAACAGAATTTAATGCTTTTTGAAATATCCATTCTCTTATTGGAATACTGAAAAAATGTATTGAATAAATCATTTTTTATGTGGAACCGTGAACGTGTACTATGTTTTCTTCTTAGTGACACCTTTTTAGGTAACTAGTAGCAAATGTGGCATTAAATATTGTTTTATCTTGAAATTCCATTGGATAGTCAGGCTAGTCTGTTAGTAAATAATGGCATTTCATATCATGATATGTGATAATAACAACCTGTATTTACATTTTATTATAATCAATGCCGTACATTTCTAAATTTGTTGTCAGGATGTGGGTGCCATTGGCAGAGCTGGAGTTTATTGCTGACCCCTCATTTATCCTTAATTAAATGGCTTGCTAGAACACATTGGAGTTAAACACATTGGTATGGGCCTGAAATCAATTGTAAGGCAGATGATAAACATGGGTTCTTGCACAAAGACATGGGTGAGCCAGTTGATTTTTTTTAAACCGACAGCTTTGTTAAGAAACTCTTTTAATTTTACAGATTGGATTCATTCTTCAGTTGAATACTGAAATTCTTTTGAATTATTGATGGTTGTTGTTTGATAGTGCAGAACTTGAATATTGCTGAAAAAGACATATTTTGTTGAAGCTTTTTGTCAAGGTATTTTTTTGCAAACAGTCCTGTGCAACATGAAATGTTTTGACAAAATGTCTCTTTTCAATTTTTTTTTTGCTCTGAGTCTGGTAACATAACCAATATGTTACTAATAGCTTTCTTTACTTGTGAAAGAATGTAATGAGCCTTTAAGATTGTTGCGTGAGGTTAAACTTTTACTTAGTTATTATGGTAACAATGGCTTTTGGGGTCTCTACCAAAACATTTCTAAAGTATAGCTTAACGATTTTGTAAAAGTACACTGTTTTTCTTTGATATTTTGTAACGATCTAATAACTCAACAATTCAAACAATAGAGGAAGATGGTGGTGTATTGGCAATGTCACTGGACTAGGAATCCAGAGTAATTTGGAGATATGGGTTCAGCAGCTGATGAAATTTAAATTCAGTTAATAAGAATCTGTAATTTACCAAAGTAACTTAGGGCAACAATTTCATTCATTTACAGCCCCATCATGTTTACTAATGTCCTCCTACAGAGAAGGAAATCTGATGTCCTTACTTGCCTGCCCCACGTGTAACTCCAGATCCACAACAATGTGCTAAGATAAGTTAGTGTGGAGCTGGAGGAACACAGCAGGCCAGGCAGCATCAGAGGAGCTGAAAGCTGATGTTTCAGTTCGGGTCTGAAGAAGGGTCCCAACCCGAAACATCAGCTTTTCTGCTCCTGTGATGCTGCCTGGCCTGCTGTGTTCCTCCAGTTCCACACTCTGTTATTTCTGACTCCAGCATTGGCAGTTCTTATAATTTCTGAGTGAGCCACAACAATGTGCAATGGCCAAGCAAGCTGCTCAGTTCAAAGACAATTAGGGATAGACAACATAGGTTGGCCTTTGCAGTGATACCCATGTCCCATGAAAGAATAAGGAAAAAGAAATGGCAAAGTGTTCTTACCAAAAAATTTTTAAAATATAGAATTCAATGCCTAATGCCAACTCAAGTCACAAAATACATTGCGTAGACGGACTTCAAAATGAAGTTGTTGTCAAGCAGGTAAACATTAATCTAAAACATGCTTGCCTAGATACAGACATGAGATAAAATCTTTGCTTTGCTACGTTTCAACAGAGGGTTTGCTACAAGCACGTTTCTTAGCGTGGGCTTTGGAAAACTGCAGAAGCTATCTTCATGTAGCTAAATGGAAATTATTTCCAGCAATCTTTCTAAAAAAAAACTCTTGATAGAGGTCACCTTAGTCCTGAGAAAGTTTATATCAGTTAACATCAAATCTACTGTGTGTTTTCCCCACCCCCTTTCCTGTTGCTTGAGCCAAGATATTCTCTTAAATTAGAAAATCAAGCAATTATCATTCATGGACAGGAGTATGTGGTGGGTCTGAGCCATTTTAAGCTCTACTTATATTACAGTGGCTCTTGCAAAAGAAGTGATTTTGAAGTACTGTAGGCACTGAGTATTGTGAGGTCTTTGTGGTTTACATTTTAGTATAGATAAAACAGTCCTGTTGTAATGTATAAACAGCTGCATATATATAAACGTTGGAAGTTATAATTTGTGACAATATCTGTTGGACCTTCCCAGATGATACCCTTAGATCTTGATTTGCATAAAGATAACTTTATTGTGGACCTTTCCTGAGGGAAGGTTTGGGCTAAACATTGACAGAAAAAAAAGTATGTCAAGGTGTGGTGGGCTTTCGAAGTTCTGACCAAAATACCTGAAGCGGGGCTATCTCAGCTCTTTCGCAGGGAGGAGTGGTATTTTATCTGCCTCTAGGATTACCGTGAAGTAAATAACTGCAATGTAAAGCATACAAGTTTAGCAGCACAGGAACCAGGGTGATTTGTGGAGCAACATCAAATCAAAATAGTGCTACAATATAAATAGGGTTGTTTGAGCAATGGCCTTGAATGGTGAAGAAGAGAATCCTACATTATAGCATTGATTACCCTTCAGAAGATTCTTAGTTCGCTGTAGAAAGGGGCTTTTTAGCCCAAGTCTTTATCCCTCCTTTTCCCTTTCTTGCCTTTCACTCTCTCTCTACCTTCCTTCTCATCTTTATTTCTGCCAAAATGGTTGAACAAAATGAAAAAGCATATCACCTAAATGGTGAGTGACTGCAAAACTCTGAGGTACAGAGGGATTTCACTGGTTAGTATGTAGATGCAACAAGTATTTAGGGAAGCTAATGATATGAGAATGTTTATTGTGAGGAGAATTAAATACAAAATTAGGGAGGTTACACTTGAGTTACACAGGTCATTAATGAGACCCCGCCTGGAGTATTGTATAATTATTGGTCTCCTTATTTTAGGAAAAATGCAAATGTATTGGAAGCAAATCAGACAGGTTTTACCTGACTAATACCTGAAATGGACAGGTCATCTCATGAGGAAAGGTTGAACAAGTTATGCTTGTATCCACCTGAGTTTGGAAGAGTGAAAGTTGGCTTGATTGAAACATGTAAGATGCTGAAGGGTCTTCCCAGAGTGCATGTGGGAAGGATCTTTCCTCTTGTGGAAAAATCTAGAACTAGGAATTTTAAAAATCATCTGGGGTTGTACATTTAACACAGATGAGGAGAATTATTTTCTTGCAGAGGTTATGAATCTTTGTAACTCTGTTTCTGAAATGGATGTGAAGGCAGATTAATTGATATTTTAGGGCACAGGTGAATAGGTCCTTGAGAAGCAAAGGGGTAAAGTGTTATTGCTCGCTGTATCTGCCCTTTGGTTGTTATTACCCAGTCTGGCTCGTGCCCTCGCTCTGTCTCACTCTTGTGTGCACTGTCTCTCTGTCTCTCGCTCTTGCACTCTATCTGTCTCCCTCTATGTATGTGCCCCCCCCCACTTCCACCCACCAAGTCATCTGGGTGTCAAACCACCTGTACAACACCAGAGGAAAATGTGGCTTTTAGTTTGTTTAGGGTAGGAAAGAATGCATCAAAAAATTAGTCTCCATTATATTTTCAGTTACTGCATTTGGAACATTAATCATTTATGCACACAATATTCCTAAGGAACCCTGATCAGTTTGAGTAGTTAGTAGGCCATGCCAAATGTATGGCTATAGTTTCATGCTACACTCCAGCATCAGCTCCTAGCAACTGAATGTATTGAGCTAAGAACAAGCTGGGATCTTGAGTCTATTTGCATTAAGTCATTTTACAATAATATCAATGGCTTAAAAATAATTTTTCATGCTGTTTTGTTCCACTTTTTTTGCTATTTTTAATGGGCCTGCCTTTTGCTTGGTATATTATTAAATGGTTAAGATTAGGAACTCAGCGACGTTCGGGACTTTGTTTGGAGAAGCAGGTTCCATTATTTAATTGCTGAGCTGCCAAACTGATTTAATTCAATCTATACAATCCACTCCATACTAAATAAAAACCAAAAGAACTGCGGATGCTGTAAATCAGGTACAAA
>JAHRHZ010000263.1:35497784-35520452 GCA_024137785.1 Ginglymostoma cirratum | reverse complement strand
GAGGAAGGGTCACCGGACCTGAAACGTTAACTCTGTTTTCTCCTTCACAGATGCTGCCAGACCTGCTGAGCTTTTCCAGCAACTCAGTATGGAGTGGAAACAAAAACAAAGTTTTTGTTTTTAAAATGCATGGCAAAGTTTTGAAAAAAGCTGTGTACATTTCTTAATTGTTAGTGCAGGAATCGTGAGTTATAGAATCCTCAATTTGGAAACAGACCATTCGGCCCAACACTTCCACTCCAACCTTTTGAAGAATATCTCACCCAGACTCATCCCCCGACCCTATCCCTTTAACCTTGCATTTCCCATGGATGGCCCACTTAGCCTGCACATCACATCCCTGAACGTTATGAGCAATTTAGCATGGCCAATCCACTTAACTTGCACATGTTTGGACTAACTTCAGTTGAACTTTTATACAATGCTACTTTTCTAATTTTTGTCTCTTTTCTCCCCCTCCCCGCCCTCTGCCTATGGCCTGACACTAATTCACCATCTTGTCTATTTCTTTTTCAATCCTTCAATCTTATTGGTTGAGATGGTCCTGTCATTCACTAAGGAGTCCCATGCAGACACGGGAAGAATGTGGGAACTCCACGGTCACCTAAGGGTGGAATTGAACCTGGGTCCCTGGCACTATGAGACAGCAGTGCTAACCACTGAGCCATGGTGCCGCCCTATGTAATTTTAGGCATGTAAACATTGATGTTTGCAAAATAATGAAACTGTGACTGTTGTTTTGAGATATTCTGACAATTCTGAGATCATTCCTATAGTTTCACAACCGTAGTGGTATTACAAGAGACATTGCCTATACTTTTCTGCAGTGTCTTTAGGTGGACTTTGCTATATTCTTCAGCTCTAACATTTTACCCTGTAAGTTGCATCAAGTGTGACTAAATAAGTGTAGCAAGGACAAAACTGGACTTATGGAACCATGGTGAATTAGTGTCAGACAATATGCAGAAAAATAGAGGAAAAGGGGGGAAAAAAAAATAGAAAAGTAGTACTGTATATAAGTTCAATTGAAGTTAGTTCAATGATCAGGGATGAGACTTAAAAATTTAAGTAACCTTTTTCTGTGTGGGAGAGGTTGATTAATTTCCTTAAGTACCAGCTCAAATTTCAAATTTCACGAGCAAATCAGCAATTGAGTTATCATTTTTGCAACACCTAATAGCAAAAAAACATGGATCAATCTAGAATGTGTGATGTTTGCTATTCATGTGGTACCTTTTGTTTAACAGAAGTTGCTGGATGCCTTGTATTAAGTACAACAAGCATCAATAAGCTTGATATTATTTTGGCAGCAAATTCTAGGCCAAGATTATAATGAATGGATCTGCCTGCATAGTATGAGCTTTCACACTGAGGAGGATGATCCCATTTATTTGCTGACAAAGTGTTTTAAAAATGTTTTAAAATGACTGCATTAAGACTGAACAATGTTAAGGCCCTACCTGTTTTATTTAGAGTATTTCAGATGCATGATGATTTGGCATCTGAGGTTGATCTTTCGTGATATGTAGGTGTCGTCGTGGTTTCAGCTAAACATTTGTCTGCAGATTCTAGGTTGTAGCTTGATAATATGGAAGCCTAATGGTTAAAGGTGTAAACCTAGAGTTCTGACACCTATTGAAGGATGACACCCAACAATTAGTCACAAATGAGCAGGGCAAGCATCGTACCACCCCACTCAGAAATCTTCAGCTGCCAACTGTCTGATGAACCTTCCTGGTGAAAGGTCATCGATCTGAAAAGTCAACTCTTCCTCCTTCCACAGAAGTTGCCTGATGCTGAATTATTTCAGCATTATATGTTTCTATTTAAGACTTTAAACATTCAGAGCATTTTTTTTTAAACTTTGGTTACAGATTACATTTAAGTGGTCACGCTGTAATTCTACAGCAAAGAATCAAAAGACTTCCTTCCTGGATCAGTGTAATAATATTATTGCAAAGCAATAAAAATTGCTGTAATCCTATCTCGGTAATAGTTTGAAAGTATTGGAGAAACTCAGCAGGTCTGGCAGCAAATGTAGAGAGACAAAAGGTTGCTAGACTTGAAACGTTAACTCTGTTTTTCTCTTTACAGGCGCTGTCTGACCGGCTGAATTTTGGAGCACTTTGTTCTTGTTTCAGATTTATAGTATCCACAGATTTTAGTTTAAAAATATTTTTTCCTTGCTTATTGATGTGACTTTCTTTCAGTTGCTGTAACGTACTGTATAGTATTCATTAGTTTGTGAATGTACAACAGCACAAATTTGTTGGATCCCTGACTCCAGCTTGTGATTTTCAAATTCATTTAGTGTTTTGGTTTTAAAATGGTAACAAAGTGCTAATCAGCTGGCTGGAGGATGAATCCTGCAACTACTGTTGTGTTTAGTCGTGCACATCTGGAATGACCTAGGTCTTTGTTGAATTAATGATCGAATCTAGGATACAGTAGTTATCCTCTGCATTCCCAAGCAAAGTATGAAATAATTGATTTGTTCTTCTTTTCTAAATCTTGCCCTGTGACACTGATTTTTGCAGTGTTAGATGAATATTTGATTTTGTTTAAAGCTGTGATGCTATCATGGGAGAAAAGCTGGTGGGAGGAGTGCTTGCATGTGAATGTTAGGAATAGCAAACATTGGAAGGTTGTTGCTGCTAGGGAAGGAGGAGATTAGGGAAGCTGTAAAGAGGTAAAAGGCAACTAAATACTTGTAGAAAATTACTGCAGATGCTGGAATCAGAACTGATGAAGAGTCATCTCAAAACGTTAACTTGCTGTCTCTCCATGGATTTTACCTGACCCACTGTGATCTCCAGCATTTGCTGTTTTCAAATAAATATTTGTGTTTTGAATTCATATGCAATTGCAACTCAGAAGTGCCTTGTTAATTTGCATTACTCATACTGAGTACTTCCATTTATTTTCATTATTATTATTATTTAAGAAACTTGAAGTTTGAAAGCTTGATGTGGTATGATGACGATTATGTTTGACCTTAAGTTATGCATCATTGTGTGGTGGATACTGTTAGATCACTAGGTTTCTTCCAAAAGCAGAATAATCTCATCAACCAATTGCAGCGTTTTATTTAATCTCTTAGGTGCTACTGAGGTTGTGTCAGAGATGGTGAAAATGATTTCGTAGCTGATCAAGTTGCTTTCTTGAGTCAGAAGTGAACATTTTAAAAAAAATTTTTGCAGGGCAAGTAATTTTGTGGTTGGAAAATAATTCAAATAGACAAGATGAACTGATTCAATAAACTAACCTCACAAACTTATACAAGTGAAGTTTGTGACTACAAGCATTCAGGCCCAACAGATAAAAAGATTTAATAGCTGATAAGAAACCTATAGTGGAATTGTAGGTTTTTTTTACACAGCCTGACTAAATTTAAGTAGGATAGGAAGTCATACAATGGGGTGCTTTCACAGTTTATATTGTTGGAAATAATCCACTCTAAAGTAAGTTAAATTTTCAGTGGTGGTTCCTATCAGTATTGTTGCTTGAGCCTAGTGGGAATAGAAGATTGCCAAGTTACATTTTGTATCGTACCAGTGGTTCAGACACGGGGATCCAAAATCTTGACACTTTCAGCATATTATCTTTGTGTCCTCACAGATTTTCTGTTTTAATTCTTCCTCAATTATTTTGCATTTTTATGTATACTTGCATTGATTTGCTCGTGTGTGTATATGTTCACTTGACTGAACAAAATGTTTCTTTTCTGCTACTGCCACATGTACTGGAACAAAATGTGCAGGTTGTAGGTTACATCTTTACTGAGTTGATTCCAGATGAAGAAGGCAGCTTACTGCTCCAACAATTAGCTACTACCAGGTTAAGTACCAAAAGCTGCAGAGTTAGACTGGTAGGGTTAATCAGGGAGTCACCAGGTTTAAAAATAGCTGATCAAATAAAAAATACCTGTCCTATCCTCATAGCGGCACATTGGAAAAATAAATGGACCGTCAAAGTCCCTGCTGGTAATATTGCAGGAACAAAATAAAATGTCTTCTGTTTGTAATCCTGTGAAATCAATTTTTTTAAGGCCAAACTCAATTCATTATTTTTCCCTACCTACTGAACAGCTGTCAACGTGTAGAACTATACATTAGGGAATGAGAAAAAGATATCTGGCTCATTGAAACTCAGTCCCTTTAGTAGAAGTTGCAGACTTTGCACTATTGTGGAGAAAGTAAAAAGTGAACCATTAAAGAAAGTGGTAGCATTTTGAAAAAAAAAATTCCTAACGTTAGAACTGATGTTATTTTGCCTTGCTCTGCTGTCTTCCATAGATTGCATTTCTATGGTAGCCATGAAAATAAATTTTGTCTTTCTTTCAGGGCTTCTTTTTTAACAAATGCAGCCAGTCTAGTGGTACAAGTTATTGGATCAGATCTTTTGTTTTACTCATCAAATTTGTTTCCCCAACTTTAGTTTTCATTTACTTTAATGGGAGGTAAAATCAGGGACGTTATAAAACCAATTTTCTGTATGTTTTAAGTGAAAATGCCTCCCTTCCGACATTGCTGACATAGTGGTGTTTGATCCCAGAAGCTGTCAATATGATATTGTCTGAGTGCTGCCCTATATATTAGCTGTCAATAAATGCCACAAAGACTGGGTTCTTGGTCTTGATGTCTATTAACAACACTAATTATTTGCATAAACTTACATATAGTCTTCATTCTGTGCTTTGTAGAGACACTCATTATTTTGCTTTTATTTTTCTCTTTTTCTTGATGGGATTGTAAGTCAAGGTTAAGGTTGGTTGAACTTTGAACAGCAAGTTTTTTTTTGAAAAAGGGAAGAAAACCGTATGCAGATATTTGGTGAGTGGCCTGGAAGATAATGTAATTTATTAAATTAAGGAACACTGGTCTGTTTGACAATGTGTATTGCCATGCACAGGTCTGGCAGCTAGTTGGATATTAAGTTAGTCAGTTAAAATAGCACTGATGCTAACTAGCCAACCACAGAGAATACTGTTTTTTGTTTAAAAAAAAAAAGGGGTAGACCTGATCTGACTCGTAATGGAAGCTGCAGGACTGGCTGGTATGATTTACTCGCTCTAGTTTCTTTCCAATTAAAGAACTGGAAAGTTCTGAGAAAAGAATACCAATCTGTAAGAAATAAGTAAATACTCCTGGAAGTCTGTCAAACTCTACGTATTACCAGTGACTTTGAAATTAGGTAAACAGTTGTGCCTGCAAACAACTAATTGTCCAAGGATTGCATGAAGGCTTGGCATTCATCATTTGAAAGTATTTAACTGAACTGGCAAATTACAAATTTTTAAAAAAATTTCTTTCTTAATTTATCCCTTCGCTGTGTCTATTGATCTGTCTGTCAAAGAGAGAGTGGGGAATATGATCAAAGGAAATTGGGTTTAAATCAAAGATGTTGATTCATAGAAGACCGTCCAACATGTACAGCATGGAAACAGACCCTTCGGTACAACCAGTCATCTGACTATGTTTCCAAACTAAACTAGACCCACCTGCCTGTTTCCTCCCCTCCCCCCCCCCCCCCCCCTACCCCACCCTACCCCACCCTTGTAACGCTGCATTTCGCATGACCAGTCCACCTATCTGCACATCTTTAGACTGAGAGGAAGCCTGTGCAGACACTTGGAGAATGTGCACACTCCTCACAGACAGTCGCCTGAGGCATCTGAAGTGATGCACAGCTGTGTCGAATATGATGTGAGTGTAGTGAAAGCTGAAAGTCCTGGCAGCGATGTGACTAGATGTGTTTTTTTTTAAAGAAAGTCCTTTTGTAGCCTCTAGTTCTTTTGTCAGACTTATTCACTTTGTTTCAAGTGGATCAATTTCAGTAACCAGAATACATGAGAAATTATAAGAAGCTTTCATTAAATCTCTATTAAAACCTCTCTTAAATTTTCCTTTCCCGAGAGGAATAGTTCCAGTTTCTCTAAACTCGCCACTTAACTGAAAGACTTTACTCTCTGGTACCATTCTAGTAACCCTTCTCAGCATCCAACATTCACTCCCTGTCTACAATAGGTGTCCATATGGCAGATACAAGCAGACCTACTGTTACAAGCAGCAGCACTAAAGCAAATCATACATAACTGTCTGAGATAGCTGTTGTATCGAAGCAACCAGAAGTAATACTTTGAAATTTGAGTACCTTTTAGTGAGATTTACCAAGATTAGACAACAGTCATACAGCATGGAAACAGACCCTTCGGTACAACCAGTCATCTGACCATGTTTCCAAACTAAACTAGACCCATCTGCCTGTTCCTGGCCCTTATCCTTCCAAACCTTTCCTATTCATGTACTTATCTAAGTGTCTTTTAAATGTTGTAATTGTGCCCACATCCACCACTTCCTCAGGAAGTTCATTCCATACGTGAACGTCCTCAGTGTAAAAAAAAACAAAAATTGCCCCTTGTCTTTTTTAAATCTCTCTCTTCTCACCTTAAAAATACACCCCATGTCTTGAAATCTAGGGAAAAGGCGCCTACCATTAACTCTATACCCTTAAAGATTTTATAAACCTCTATAAGGTCACCTCTCAACCTCCTAAGCTCCCGCGAAAAAAGTCCCAGCCTTTCTTTATAACTCAAACCTTCCATACGCGGCAACATCCTGGTAAATCTCTTTGGAATCCTCTCTAGCTTAATAATATCCTTCCTATAACAGGGTGATCAGAACTGGACACAGTACTCCAGAAGAGGTCTCACCAATGTCCTGTACAGCCTCAATGTGACTTCCTAACTCCTGCACTCAGAGGACTAAGCAATGAAGGCAAGCATGCTCAATGTGTGATGCAAACTTCCAAGAATTATGTACCTGAAGCCCCAGCTCCCTCTGTTGTACAACACTACCCAAGGCCCTACGATTAATAGTATAAGTCCTGTGCCCATTTGTTGAACCAAAATGCAATACCTCGCATTTATCCAAATTGAACTCCATCTGCCATTGACCCATTTGATCAAGATCCCTTTGTATTCTTAGAAAACCTTCTTCATTGTCTGCTATTGCCACCAAAGAAACCAAATGTTTTTCTCCACAATTTATGGAAGAATGGGAAGTGGTCTATAAATAAGATGGATATGTGTATAAAAGAGATTCAAATCCATGGAAATGAAGTAGTTGCTGCTCAAAAGCAAAATTCTGAGTTAAACATTTTAAAATTTTTTTCGATGTTAAGATTATGTCATTTTTTAATTCTTGCTGTATTTTTCTAACTATTTCACCATTGCCCCACCACAGCAGGGTGGGGAAAATTCTGCTGTACATACTTGAGGAATGGCTGCATTGTAGACATTTTTAATCAACTTATTCCGGAGTGTTATTGTAGATCTCTGGAATGGGTAGGATTTGAACCTGGGCCTTCCGGCTCAATTAGGGATACTACCTCATGAGCTGATCGAGTATTCTCCTTTGTCGTGCATTAATTGACCCTAGAATACATAAATAATCTGTGTCAATTCCTCAGATTGTGTCGTTCCTTTGATGTGTAAAGCTTCTAAGTATAAACTTTCCCATTTAATATAGTTTAAAAACAATTTCTGTCATTTTTTTCCTGCCGGCTTTCAAGGGCACTACAAAGTAATGGAATAGACTTCTGTCATTCACTGCCCGGGTTTTAGAAAAGATTACGCGTCACTACCATGCAAATAGCAACCGAATTATTTCATTACTGTAATGTCTGGTAAGTTTAGTACGAAAGATGGTAAAATAAGTGAGATAGCAGTTGCTTTACTGTCCTATCAAAATGTAAATAGATATTCTGTACTTCTGCTTAATTAGCTTTGAAGGTCAAAGTGTTAAAAGCACCAGCTCTCCAGAAGATTTGATAGGTAGGCATGACCTCATGATAGGGTGAGGAATGCCTGGTCTATGGAGCGGGTGGCTTGATTGCTCCAATGGCCTTTTCTTGCTCCATGCTACTTGAGTTTTTCAATTGACATGCCATTGTTCACAGTAAAGAATTGTGCTTGTGTGCTTGGATTTTTCTAACGCTTAAGGTTCACATTTGGTCTGTGTAGAAGTATAAAATTAAAATTAAAAACCAGAAGTTCAGAATAAAAACAAATTTGCTGGAAAAGCTCAGCAGGTCTGGCAGCATCTGCGAAGGAAAAAACAGAGTTAATGTTTCAGGTCCGGTGACCCTTCCTCAGAACTCAGAAGTTTAGAATGTTCGTCATCATTTTATTTTGTTTGGGGATAATGACTTCATCTGTTTTTCATTCTATATCATCATATCCTGGACCATCGCTCAGGACAAGCAATTGTCTTGTCACTTTTTTTGTCTTGGCTGATCAGTGCCAGCTATGAGAGGTATCAAGCATAGCTAAGGAATAATGCTTCCTGTGACTGTCCCCTCACACGCCCAGACCCAGTTCCCAGGATAGTACCTGGCCTTTGCTCAGCACGTGATGAGTGAGATACCTGACGTCAGAAATTTAGCAACATGAGAAGTTGGATATGTGAATCAGTGACCAGCTTCTCATTGCTGTTGTGAATGAATCTTTCACCTGAGTCCGATTCATTTATGGCATAGAAAGAGACTGTTCAGCCCATTAAATCTGTGCTGACATCTAGTGGAATAACCCAAAGGTTGCAGGAACAGCATCTCATATTTCGCTTGGGAACCCTGCAGCCCAATGGTATTAATGTGGACTTCACAAGCTTCAAAATCTCCCCTCCCCCGACCACATCCCAAAGCTAGCCCAGCTCGTCCCCGCCTCCCTAATCTGTCCTCCCACCTATCCACTCCAACCACCTCAAGCCCCACCCTCATCTCCTCCCTACTAGCTTCATCCCGCCTCCTTGACCTGTCCGTCCTCCCCGGACCGACCTATCCCCTCCCTAACTCCCCACCTACACTTGCCTTTACTGGCTCCAACCCTGCCTCTTTGACCTATCTGTCTCCTCTCCACCTGTCTTCTCCTTTATCCATCGTCTATCCGCCTCGCCCCCTCCCCCATTTCTGAAGAAGGGTATAGACCTGAAACGTCAGCTTTAATGCTTCTCTGATGCCGCTTGGCCTAATGTGTTCATCCAGCTCTACACCTTGTTATCTCAGAATCTCTGTCACCCTGCAAGTTTACTTTAGCTGAACTATTAAAAGTAATTTTCTCTGCTGTGGATGATTTTCCAACCATAAAAAGAAATGCCAGAGAATCATGCTTGATACCTCTGATATCTGCTCCCAGCAGATGAGGTTCCCTGACTGAGTTGAAAAATTACTTCCAACCTGATTTTGAGAAAAATTTGCTACAAGAAATGTAAGAAGTCAAAGTGCAATGTTGAGCATTGGTACGTGGTTGACTTGACGGTAGGTATTGAGCTTTCAGTGTTCTGAGGTTGCTTGGAGAAAACGTTGGAAGGGGATATATAGAGTGTTTTATTCACTGCTTGAAGATCAGTAAGTACTCATAGAATCTCACAGTACAGAAGAGGTTCTCCAACCCTTTGAGTCTGCACCAACTTAAAACTACTCTGAATTTACACTACTGTCACTTTCCAGCACTTGGCCCATAGCCTTGAATGTAATAACGTTTCAAGCACCCGTCCAAATACCTTTTTAAAGATTGTGAGGTGTCCTGCCTCAACTACTGTACTTGGCAATGCATTCCAGATTCTGGCCATCGTTTGGGTGAAAAATGTTTTCTTCAAATCCCCTATAAACCTCATGCCTTTCATCTTAAAATTAAGCCCCTTTATTATTGATTCTTCAGCTCAGGGGTACAGCTGCTTTGTGTTCACTCTGTCCATGTTCCTCGTAATATGATACACTTTAATCAGGTCTCCTCCTCTCAGCCTGCTATGCTCTAAAGAGTGTAACTGAACCTATCCAGCCTGTCTTCATAACTATACTGCTGTATGCCAGGCAACAGACCCCTTGTCCCGCCTCCAACACAAGCCCTCCTCCTGGACATCACCCCAAGGCCTCCTACCCTCCCTCGACCTCTTCATCTCCAACTGCCATCGAGACATCAATCGCCTCAACTTCTCTACCCCTCTCAAACACTCCAACCTCTCCCCTGCAGAACGTGCAGCCCTCTGCTCCCTCCGCTCCAATCCCAATCTCACCACAAAACCAGCGGACAAGGGAGGCGCAGTTGTAGTATGGCGCACTGACGTTTACATTGCTGAGGCCAGGCGCTAACTCTCCGACACCACCTCCTACTGCCCTCTGGATCATGACCCCACCCCCGAGCACCAAACCATCATCTCCCAAACCATCCACAACCTCATCACCTCAGGTGACCTCCCACCCACCGCCTCCAACCTCATCGTTCCCCAACCCTGCACCACCCGCTTCTATCTCCTTCCCAAAATCCACAAACCTGAATGCCCTGGTCGACCCATTGTCTCCGCCTGCTCCTGCCCCACCGAACTCATCTCCACCTACCTATACTCCATTTTCACCCCATTGGTCCAGGAACTCCCTACCTACATCCGTGACACCACCCACGCCCTCCACCTCCTCCAGAACTTCCAATTCCCCGGTCCCCAACACCTCATTTTTACTATGGACGTCCAGTCCCTATACACCTGTATTCCCCATGCAGATGGCTTAAAGGCCCTCCGCTTCTTCCTGTCCCGCAGAACTGACCAATCCCCTTCCACCGACACCCTCGTCTGCTTAGCCAAACTCGTCCTCACCCTCAACAACTAAAAAAGAAAAAGCATTTCTGATGAAGGGTCCAGGCCCGAAACGTCAAGCTTTCCTGCTCCTATGATGCTGCTTGGCCTGCTGCGTTCATCCAGCTCCACACCTTATTATCTCGGATTCTCCAGCATCTGCAGTACCTATTATCTCTAATTCTGGTGAATCTCCTGTGCATCATCTCCAGTGCAAACACGTCCTTCCTATAGTGCAGTTACCAGAATTGTACACAGTACTCTAGCTGTGCCCTAACCAAAGTTTTAAATTGTTAGGAGAGATGAGGTTGTAGACTTGTTTGCCACACCGGTGTGTTTGATGGAGACGTTTTGTCACACTGCTAGATAATATTGTCAGTATGCCTCAATGAAATGTTGTTCTGTCCCGCTTGTTGTTTATAGGCCTCAGTTTGCTGGAGTGGTTAGCATTACTTCCGGTTCTGTTTTTCAGTGGTTTGTATATTGGGTCCAGTCAAACTGATGATAAGGATACACGAACACCAACTAGCCACCAAGAGACATGACAAATTCTCACTGGTCCCAATACACGTGGACAAAGAAGGACACAAGTTCAACTGCAACAATGCTCATAACAGCACAAGCCAAACAGAGACATGCCAGGGAATTCCTGGAGGTTTGGCATTCCAACCAGAACTCCATCAACAAACACATTGAATTAGACCCTGTGAACAAACCACTGAGAAGTAATACCAACCACTCCAGCAAACCGAGGCATATAAATAACAAGTGGGACAGAACACCAACACTTCACCGGAGGCGCACTGACGATGTTACCTAGTAGGGTGACAAAGTGTCTGTAATCAAACACACCGGCACCGGCTCAGCCTCATCTGCAACCCAAGCTACAAATCATCTCAACAAACTTTTGTTAGTAGAGATTTTGCATTGAATTCACAATGCAAGTTAAACACCAATGGAAGCTTAGTGTAAATTGGGTGTGAGATTCTAAACTGATTTTGAAATGAGGCAAATGAGACTCCACTGTTGTTGTTTCTTTTCAGTCTGATTTCTGATCACACCAGGTTACTGAATTTGGGCTACATTTGCACTGTAACCACAGATTTGGTGGTAAGTAGTAATAATGTTCTAGTTTAAATGCACCCGTACATAATTGTCTCCTCTTTTCTAGGTTTGCCGTTTGGTAACAGGTAGGATGTTTTGAAATAATATAAATGTTCTCTGACAACAGGTTAGAGAATCCTTTCCATTTGCAGTAGAACACTTTTTGGCTTTTTGAACAGATTGTCACTGCTTGTATTCTTTCTGAGTCATGTTGCATGCATGAAATAGGTACTTTGATTTTTCCATTATTATTACTGTTGTCATGTAAATAGCATCTGCACTGTATCTACTTTAAATCATAAATATTCATAAAGTAGTCAGCATATATTTATATATTGCACTGTATAAAACTGCCAATGACAATTTGAAAATGTGAAAAAGGGAACTTTTTTTTACATTGGTTATCTTGTATTATAAAGTATAATATGATTATTCTGAATTACTATCATAATGGATCAAAATTTGGGGTAGAATTGCAGAGTGGATGATCAGGAGTCCTAAAATTTCTGGTGGTGTAGGGCGGAACCCAGAGACTCTCAATTTCTTTTGAGTTGGAGAAGCAGGATGGAAAGCTCTTAGAAATCACGGTGGCTCAGTGGGTAGCACTGCTGCCTCACAGCGCCTGGGACCCGGATTTGATTCCAACCTTGGGCGACTGTCTGTGTGGAGTTTGCACGTTCTTTCTCCCCGTGTCTGCGTGGGTTTCCTCCCACAGTCCAAAGATGTGCAAGTTAGCTAAATTGCCCATAGTGGTCAGGGATGTGTAGGTGAGGTGGATTACAAGAGGGGTGGGTCTGGGTGGGATGCTCTGAGGTCGGTGTGAACTTGTTGGGTCGAATAGCCTGTTTCCACACTGTAGGGATTCTGTGATTTATGGATTCTGTGAAGTCCCAATAAACAGTTTGGTGACTTGACCTTCCATAGAACTTCACATTTTGATTATTACAACTTTGGGTATATGTGGGAGAACGTGCCTGACCTATGCTGACAAATCCACCCAATATGCCATCAATAAGATCAGCAAAACCTACACTCACTGAGACATATCTAATTCTGGTACTAAGGCTTATGAAGGCCCCAGAAAGTTTTTTTCAGCAAATTAATGAGTGATTACCAGGAGTCCATCTGAGACAAAGATGAGATAATTGAACTTTCTTACTTGCTTAGTAATGGCTTCCAGCACCAGCCCTTGTGGATTAAAAAATGTATTTCTTGAAATATTTTACAGTGAGATTAAAATCAAAAATTAAATTACATCAAGACTAAAACAGTAAATGTTCAATACACAAATAAAGCCTCTTTAACTAAGCTTTAATTACATTTATACAGCAGGTCAGAGGAACAATCATAGAGAGAGGACTTTCCCCCCAGAATATACTTAGTTCATAAAGTTTGTAATAGGACATTGCAATTCGTGGGAGGCAACAGACTGGTGAATTATTGTTAGACCCTTAATCTAAAAGCCCAGGTAATGTTCTGAGGACCTGGGTTTGAATCCTGCCATGGCAGATCGTGCAATTTGAATTCAATAACTGTGAATGCATCGCCGATTGTCAGGAAAAACCTACGTGGCTCACTGATGTCCTTTAGGGAAGGAAACTGCCTTTCTTACCTTGTCTGGCCTACATGTGACTCCAGCAATGTGGTTGATTCTTAACTGCCTTCTGGGCAATTGAGGATGGACAATAAATGCTGGCCTAGCCAGAGATGCTCTTGTCCGCTTACTAACAAAAATATAGTTCATGTGCAACAATACTAGTCAAATGGCTGTTACTGTACATGGCATTCTTGAGTGCCTCACTCAGTGAAAATGCAGTTTGCATCTAAATTTACATTATGTTTGAACATTCTTTGGTGCACACAGGTTATTACATGGATCTCAGCCCCTACTGTGTTCTGGATTAGTAATCCAGTGTCATTACCATGACCACGATACTTCTCCATGAGCTCGTAGCCTTCTTCCCTCTTGGACTTGAAAGTTCATTTTAAATATGTTTTATGGTAACATGTTTCTACATCCATGTCATTCATCTAAGGTTTTTGTGCCACAGAAAATTCTCTAAAAATTCCAGTGACGAAGTTACAGCATGAAAATATAGCAGTACCACTAATAAAGAATTTGCAAATGGCATACAGTGCCCATGACACTAAGTAATATTAATATCAAGTGCTGATGATAATTAGGGTTCAATTACAGGTTCAACTCCCTAGGTGTGATGGAGCAATGAGGGATGAGGCTGAGGCTCAGCTGGGAAGCCATGGTGCCCCATTTCATCCACCAATTTGTGAAGGAGCCATCAACCATCTATGCAGCTTGATTGACAGCAAAAGTCGCCATTGTGCTCCGCACAGTAGGTATAGTGAGGATCAGCACATTGCCTTCTACCACTATTTGAAAGAGTCGGCTAATATGATGCTTTCATTTTGTCCTGTCTACCTGTATTTCAACGGCAGTGGCACAATTTGATGGTTTCCATAAAGCACAAGGCAAGGTACGTGTATAGCAAGTCTACTAACAATCCAGTAGCTACCTAGAGTGGAGGAACTATTTTATCAGCATGTAAGAAATATGTGATTTCTGGAAAATAATGCATTCAGCACCTGTTCCTAGGGGATGTGTTTGAAACCTTCAATGAGAGGCAATAAAATGTGACACAGTTCTTTTGAAGGAGAATGAAGGACGTTGACTGGCTGTTTGGAAATCTCCACGATTAGTATAACTCACACAACATCTGCAGCAATAGAAAACTACACAACCGGTCAGATAAGCATACAGACACTCTGAGTAGATAGTTGGCTGTTAAAGCAACATTTCAGATACTTTGTCCTGCAAAGTGACCTCAGTGTATGAACTAGAAGATGACTTCCTCACCGAACAGTAGCTGTTTAAACAACATAGAATTATAGAGTTTTTACAGCAGGGAAAGAGACCCATCAGTTCACTGTGTCTGCACTGTCATCAAACATCTATATCCTGATCCCATTTTCGAGCATTTGACCTTGATCCTTGTCTGCTATGGCATTTCAAGTGCTCATTTAAATTATCTCTTATATGTCTTGAGAGTTCCCAACCCTACCACTATTAAAGGAAGTGAGTTCCAGATGTCTACAACTCTGTGGCTAAACATATTCTCCCTGAAATCCCCTTTTATACATCCTGCTCTTTAGCTTAAAACTGTGCTCCTTGGTTACTCACTCCTCTACCAAGGGAAAAGGCTACCTCCCCTCTACCCTAACTGTGCCCTTCAGAACTTTGCACACCTCAGTGCCCCACTCAGCTTTCTCTGCTTCAAGGAAAATCCGAGCCTTTTCAGTCTGTATTCCTAGCTGAATCACTCATGCCCAGGCAAATTCTGGTGAATCTCCTCTGCACCCTCTCTAGTGCAATCACATTCTTCCTGTGGTGTGGCGACCAGAACTCCACACAGTTCTCCAGCTGTGGCCTAAGTTATATACAGTTTCAGCATAATCTCCTTGCCTTTGTATTCAATGTCTTGCCATAAGCAGCCATAGATTATCCCGAGAGGAGGCCTCTTAAAATATTACTTGTCATCAGTTTTGCAGAATAAATACAGCCAGTGTTTTTGTAGATGATTAAAAAAAGGTTCAGAAAAAATCTGAGGAACTATACATATTAACTTCTGAATTAACCGACTTCAGCTGGAGTCGTACATACAGAAGCCTCCAGAGTCTATTGAGGATGTTGTTGCCAGATGCCACGGTGAAGGGTTTAAGTCTGATTCTGCAGAAAGAGAACTTACAGTGAGGCTGATTAGGCTGGCAATTGCCTCTACTTCGGTCAGAGTCTTCAGGAAAGATGATCTGGGCAAGTGAAAGAGCCATACCATTCCGCCTTTGCTGGAAGATGGGTACCGGCATGAAACCATAGTGGGAGGCCCATATCAGTTACATGCTTTGGGTGCAGACAACACTTGTTATAGTTTATAAAGTGCAAAACAGCCAGTTAGATCTGTCATAGGTGCAGTTTGTCACAGCTGTGAAGTGGTTAGCACATGCATAAAAATCTGGTTTCTAAAGCCAACATGACCCAAGTGACAAGCAAGGTGGTAAAACACCATAATGCCAGTAGAATGGAAAGTCTTCCAAATTCACACATGCATGTCGTCAAAGTGAGCAGCCAACAAAGTGGCAAGCAACCTGTGGAAGATGACCACGTCTTTCATATTGTTAATCCCTTACACCATGTCGATGATATAAGATGAGCAATATGCAATGTCGCCAAAACAAATGTTTGAAAGCCAAAACTGATACAGGAGCTAGTGCCAATATATTACCAGTGCACATCTAAAAGAAATGTACTCCAACAAGTGGCGCTCTGTGATACATCCTACAAGAGGCTATCTCTCAATGTATAACAGATCATCATTTCTATGCATCATAATTCCATGCAGTGACACAATCACACTGCAGTACCAATAGGCATGCTGAGTTTGGATTCCTGAAATTTTCTACCTGCTACGTACCAGTAGTCCAGCAGTGGCAAGACCACCTGTGAGCACATTTCAGAATCATGACCATTTCATGAGATTCAAACCACATCCAAGGTAGTGAGAATGGAAGAGCCACAGGACTTTCCTCTTCAAATGCAGAGGGGAATGAGACAGATGCAGCACCAGCAAGCAGGTGGAGCACAATCGTGCAGCAGACAGACAGTGCAATTCAGAAATTCAGTCTCAAATCCCTAGATACCAGCAAAGTTTTCTTTTAAAACTCGTGGGACGTGGGTGTTGCTGACTGGCCAGCATTTATTGCCTGTCTCTAGTTGCCGTTGAGAAGGTGGTGGTGAGCTGCATTCATGGACTGCTGCAGACCACATGCTGTAGGTTGACACAAAATGGCCTTAAGGAGGGACTTACAGGATTTTGATGCAGTGACAGTGAAGGAATGGTGATATATTTCCAAATCAGGTTGGTGATTGGCTTGGAGGGGAGTTGGTGTTTTTAAGATATGTGATCAGCCCAGATTGTATGATGTTGTTACCGGTTGTGGTGCTATATTGCAAAAGAATAGAAGCCAGGTCAGAACAATGTAAAATGCACAAATGGTGTACACAAGGAGTGACAAAGAAAACTCTGTTGATGATCATTGATCATTGTGTTACAGCAACTAACAGCAAGAAACCAAGTTGTCAACCCAAGAGCAATCAAAAATAGCACATACTTCTGTAGATAAGTATTTGATTGCCAGATCAGGACATACCAATACTGCAAAGCATTGTATAGAAGTTTGAATTATTAACCTTGTTAACTCTATATTTTTACATATCTGTATTGTTGTTGAATTGACAACACATGCCAAGTATTATGCTGTGTATCCGTTCGGGATTTATTTGGGAAAATTGGTGTTATATCTTGCAGCAGATATGTGATATACCTTTAAGGAACATTCTCATGATGTCATCACTGTGTCATGACATGTGATGTCATTGTACAAAGCTCTCAGTCTCCATCTTACTGAACACTGACTTCCTGCAGTATGACATGTGGAGGGAAGTGTGCAGCTGCACATCCAAATTGCTAAACTTGAGCCCAGACACACACATGCCTGTGATTATTGAGTACATATGTAAATACCAAGAATTATAATAAATGTTAATTAAACTCTTCAATGTTATGTGACCCATGCATTTTATTTATGTTACAGGAGCTAACTTAAGTATCATAGTGTTCTTGTAGCAGATCATCAGCTATCACAGCACCTCACATTAGAAGTAGCAGCAGCAAGGGTGTTTGCACACTCAAGCATTTTTTGTGAGATTATAAACCATTCCTTTTAGGTGCTGCATTTGTATAAGGTTGTAATAGTTTGAATGGGTTAATGCTAAGACTGTCTTAAGTACCACCCACTGAAATGATATATGAACTTGGGTGGTGGTGGGGGAAGAACAGGCCAGGATCTCAATAGTCTGGGTAACAGTGTTTATCATATTAATGTAATTTATACATAGTTGCTATCATGTAATAAACAGTATCTGGTTTAAGACACAAAGCTCTTCTCATTAGGCTGCCATATGGTTTTCCCCAACTGCACTGAACCAGTTAATTAGCTGGTGGAATCAGGATGGTGATAGCAAATCAACCAGTCAGTTCATAGAACATGACGAGCAGTACTGAAAATTCATCTTAACATCACTGCACTTTTACACTAAAAGACATTACAGGTATATATAAGTTGATCAGGATAAACTTTTATGATAGGGAACAAAACAATTGCAGGAGATATCAGCCTGAATTTTCCTTGCACCATGGAGGTGGCCTTTTGGAAATTTTCCCAGAGGTAGTGAGATGTGCCTGCTGTCACCACACTGGGTGTAACTAACAAGGTGCTTAGAAGAATCCTTAGTCTGTAGTTGAGCATCGCAATTAAATTTTATGGCGACACATGGGTTCTGCATCACATCAAGATCCCTGTAATTTGTTACGGACAGCCTTACAGCTGTAGATTACAAGGACATTGGAGGGTGACATCTAACCTGTTAATACCAGCGGCAAGGCTGAAACTAGCAGAACTTTGTCTAAAAGTATACTTGCGGAAGAGACAGGTGGTAGCCCCGGACCATGTATTAAAAATTCTTTTGAGGTCTTTCAATTGTGCCTCCACTTTGAGGCCACTCTCTTCATTTGCCTCAGCATGCTTACCCTTCTGTTCTGAGGCTGTTGGCAGGCCTAATCTATCGGTTCTCCCACTGGGCAATCTGCTGCCCTTAATTGGACATTGAGGACCTGTTAATTGTATCTCTTATATTGTACCATGTGACTCATCTCCAACATGAGTAGGATTGAGATCCATAAATGGTCCCGTATGCCTGAAAACATTTAAAGAAAATTCTTGCCATCTATCCTAAAAAAAATCTGTCATAATTAAGTGTTTGTCATATAGATTTCTGGTTGTTGAGGAGGGTAAAAGCCAGTTTTTATGGTAAATTCGTTGACAAAATGCCGCAAATTAAACATGAGTATTGTATACTGTAAAAATTAAAATGGCATTGGTTCTGTTGGCAACAATAGTTCAGCTGAACTAGATTTTACCACTACAAGCTGATGTAATGAGAGAACAGAGCATTTAGTTTAAAAGTTTTGCTTTATATGACCGATCCTTTGTTGACTTAGTTCCAAACAACCAAGTAAAGGATTTTGATTTATTAAATGCAAAGATAATATTGATTTTTGATCTTGTTGCCTTGACTGAGACGAGGGGTGAGGATGGTATGTTCTTTCAATCTTATAACGCTGTATTAATTAGACATTTTCTTCCCTCATTTAGTTCTTTGTTGTAACATCAATGACTTTAGAAAGGTAATTTTACATAACTGTTCATTTTTCCAAAGGTTTGGCAGACACCAGTTGCAGAAGCATTGAATTTTGCTTGGTGTAGGTGGAATGCTTATGATGGTGTAGTGGTTGGGGCCAATTTTTGTGCAGGGCGGGATAGTCTAGAACTCCTGAGATAGTTTTGCCTCTGACTTCAGAGTACCATTAACCATATTTTGATTCTTGGGAATAATATTTTCAAGCCACCGGACTTGTAATGAAAATTGTTAGAATTTCTTACAAAGTCAGTCCACTTCTTTCTTCTTTAATATCTTGCAGTAATACTTTGCAAACTAGGTGGTCACATAATAAAGTTGTGAATACATTCGTGAACTTTGTGAACAGCAATACTTATCATACCTTAGTGACACCAGAACAGGTTATCTACTTGCTCCGCACTTCACTATTTTGTGTAAAAGCAACTTCTGTTTTAACTATATGAAAAAATAAAGCTTGTTGCCATGTTCCAAGTTAGTTGTAGTACATATCAAATTATAAAGCATGTATTGCATTAAATTTGCCCTGACCAGGATTCTGGAAGAAACACGAGTAAGAACTGCAATTTTGTGACTCGTAAGTGGTAGTCTTGACAAAAAACAAAGAACAGTACAGCATAGAAACAGACATTCAGCCCACTAAGACTGCATTAGCACGTGACAACTTTGTAAACTAAAAACCTTTTGCCTCAGTGTGGTCCGTATCCCTTTATTCCCTCCTTATTCATATATCAATGCTACCATTTCTGCCTCCCCCACCTCCTTTGGCAGTGCATTCCAGGCACTTACCACACTGAGTAAAAAGACTTGCCACTCACATCTCCTTTTAAACTTTTCCCCCTTTACCTTAAACCTATATCCTGTAGTAATTGAGATTTCTAACCTGGGAAAAGGACTCTGACTATCCATGCCTCTCATAATATTGTAAATTTCTATCTGGTTGCCCCTCATTTTTCAACATTCAAATGAAAACAAATTAAAGTTTGTCCAATTTCTACTCCTAGCTAATACCTGCCAAACTAGGCAACATCCTGGTAAACCATTTCTGTACCCTTTCCAAAGTTTCCACATCCTTCTGGTAGTAGGGTGACCAGAACTGTGCACAATATTCCAAATGTGGCCTAAGTAAAGTTCTATGCAGCTTAAATATGACTTGCCAATTTTTATATTCTGTGCCCTGACCAACAAAGGCAAGCATGCTATATGCAATCTTGACCACCGTATCCACTTGTGTTGCCACTTTTGCAGGTTCCCAGCACTGGACCCTCTGGTCACAGATCTCCAGTCAGAAAACACCCTTCCACCTCTACTCTGTCTTCTATCACTAAGCCAATTCTTTTTCATTTTACCAGCTCACTTCGGATCCATGTGACTTCATCTTTTGTGTCAACCTGCCGTGAGAAACCTTGTCAAAAGTATGGACTTATTAGAGATAGGCAGCATGGCTATGTCATAGCCTTGTCAAAGGCCTTGCTGAAGTCCATACAGACAACATCTACCACTTTGCCCTCATGAATTATCTTTGTCACTTTCTCAAAAAACTCAACCAAGTTTGTGAGTCACGCCCTTCTCTGCACAAAGCTATGCTGCCTGTCACTAATAAGTCGACATTTTTAAAAATGTTAATAAATCCTTTCCCAAAGCATCTTGTCCAATAATTTCCCTATCATTGATGTAAAGCTCATGAGCTTTTAATTTCCCAGATTATTCTTGCTGCCCTTCTTAACCAAAAGAACAAAGTTGGCTAATCTCCAGTCTGCTGGGGCCTTTCCAATCACTAAAGAGGATTTGATTTGACTTCATCTATTACTGTCACATACACCAACATACAGTCTTGTCTTAAATGCTTTACGGTCAGATTGTACTATACAAGTGCATCAGGGTGACAGAACAGAGAGCAGAATGCAATGTTACAGTTGCCAAGAAGGTGCAGAGAGAGATCAGCATTAGCATTTAAGATGTCCATTCAAAAGTCTGATAACAGCAGGGAAGAAGCTGTTCTTGAATCTGTTCATATGTGTATTCAAAATTTTATATTTTCTGCCTGATAGATGAAGGTGAAAGAGAGTATAACCAGAGTGGGAGTGGTCTTTGATTTTGTTGGTTGCTTTCTTGATGCAACGGGAAGTATAGATGAAGTCATTCAATGGGAGGCTGGTTTCTGTGATGGACTGGGCTGTGTTCACAACTCTCTGTAGTTTCTTGTGGTCTTGAGAAGAGCAGCTGCCATACCATGCCATGATGCATCCAGATAGAATGCTTTCTATGGTGCATCTATAAAAATTTGTAAGATTCTTTATGGAAATGTTGAATTTCCTTAGCCTCTTGAGGAAGTAGAAGTGTTGTTGTGCTTTCTTGACTGTACTGTCAGTTTGGGTTGACTAGGACAGATTGTTGGTGATCTTCACTCCCAGGAATTTGACGCTTTCAACCATCTCTACCTCAGCACCTTTGATGCAGACAGGGACATGCCCTCCTGTCCACCTCACCTGCCTCTCTCAGCATTCTGGGTTAGATCCCATCAGGTCCTAGGGACTTGTCTACCTTAATGCTTTTCAAAACATTCAACACTACCATCTTTTCTTTATATTGACGTGTCCTAGTATATCAACATACCCTCCCGATACTCACCATCCACCATATCCTTCTCTTTTGTGAATACCAATGCAAAGTATTCATTAAGGACCTTACCCACTTCCTTCAGTTGCATGCATACATTCCTTCCTTTGTCCTTGATTGGACCTACCCTTTGCTCATAATTTACGTATAAAGTGCTTTGGAATTTTCCTCAATCCTATTGCCAAGGATTTTCATGGCCCCTTTTAGCCCTCCTCACTCCTTGTTTGCAATCTTTCCTGCTGTCTTTGTATTCTTCAAGGGCTCCATCTATCTTCTGTTTCCTAATCCTTATGTATGCCTCCTTTTTCTTTTTGATTAAGCTGTCAATTTCTCTTGTCATCCAAGGTTCCCAGCTCTTATTATCCTTATCCTTCATTTTCACAGGAACCTGCTGGCCCCAATCTTAAATCAACTGGCTTTTAAAAGGTTCCCACATGGCAGATGTGGATTTACCCTCAAACAACTGCCCCAGGTCTATGTTCCCAATTTCTGCCTAATATTGTAGTAGTTAACCTTTCCCCAGTTCAGTGCTTTCACCTGATGACTACTCTTATCTTTATCCATAAGTAACTTAAAACTTACAGAATTATGGTTACTGTTCCCAAAAAGCCCCCCTACTGAAACTTCGATCATCTGCTAGGCTCATCCCCCAATACCAGGTCTAGTGTGGCCCCTTCCCTAATTGGACTGTTTACATACTATTTCAAAAAAATGTCATGGACACACCTAACAAAGTCTTCATCATCCAGGTCTCTGCAAGTTCCAATCAATATTGGGGAAATTAAAATCACCCACTGTAACAACCCTGTTGTTGTTACATTTTTCCATATTATTATGTAATTTCTCTGGCTGTCAACAACAAAGGCCCCATTCACAAGAAGTAAGAAACATTGATAAAAGGTACTGCAGATGCTGGAGAATCCGAGATAACAAGGCGTGGGGCTGGATGAACACAGCAGGCCAAGCAGCATCATAGGAGCAGGAACTGCT
>JAHRHZ010000263.1:35478090-35497384 GCA_024137785.1 Ginglymostoma cirratum | reverse complement strand
CCAAAGGACCTGTACTGCGCTGTAATGTTCTATGTTCTATGTTCTATATGTTCTATGACTGGGAACCAAAGGTAGGTTCTAAATTGGTATAATGCCCTCACAATGATAATACCCAAGTTTATGATATATTGACCATATGGAAAGGTCACAGAACTATTTTAAATTGGTGCACATCAGGTCAGGATTGTAAGTTTTGTCTCACACCACAGACTGTTTTAAACTAAATGTTAATTCAGCTGGTGACATTTCTAGTTCATTTCACTGAGTCTCGAAACAAATAAAAGAAGGCCGTCAGTGAAGACAGCCTGAGCTGCACACCTACCTATCATCTCATAGGATTCAGATATAGCTCGCAGTCTCACCAGACAGACCTTTAGAGTATTCAGAAGAGGAGCCTTAATTTCTATGTATTTTCATTTGATTACATCCCAGACTCCTTTAAATACCTCACTCTAGATTGCTATGTTGAATCAGAAGTCCTCGATGTTCTAGTTTTATCTTACTGAAAGACAGTAACAGGATTTTGAGAGTAAATTACTACAGCTTCCATTAGGTTATAGGACTGGGAGCTGGGAGATGAAAATGTGTGAAACTAGGGAACTGCTCCTATGATGCTGCTTGGCCTGCTGTGTTCATCCAGCCCCACGCCTTGTCATCCAAGTAAGAAACATATACTGGTAATCGTGTTCTTGGATTGCAGTTTGGCCTTCAGTTGTGGGATTTAATAAAATTCAGCGAATTTTGCGGGGAAACCAAAGTTAAAGATCCCTTTTTTGTATTCTGGTTTCTGCATTGGGGAAACACCAAGTTCTGTTACCTTTGTACTGTTTCTACCTTACCAAGAATTTGGAGAAAATGAGACACTGATAAATATGCACGAAGTCCTCTGCACCCAATTACAAGAAGGATATAGTGAAGATTTGCTGGCTATTACCAGGAATAATGCATTGAGGAAAGACTTGTAAAACAGGAGATTTTTACGTCGCAGAAGGGATATTTTGGAGAAAAATATGATGGAAGTTTTTCAAAAATATGAAGACTGGTAAAAATTCAAAGATTGCTTCTACTTGTTTATGAATCAATGGTTGCATCATATTGACTCCACATTATCACCGGAACAATTTATGTGGAAGCATTAATAAAAATAAGTGGCCTGATTTTAACCTGGGCCAGGCAGTTGGAGTTTGTGAAGGTGGTGTTTGTCCAGCCATAGGGCTGTTTCCATGCTGTATGATTCTGTCAGTCCAACCAGCCCATGCTGAACATAATCCCAAACTAAACTAGTCCTACCTGCCTGTTCCTGGCTCATGTCCCTCCAAATGTTTACTATTCATGTACCTATCCAAATGTCTTTTAAACGTTGTAATTGAACCCGCATCCACCGCTTCCCCAGGAAGTTCATTCCACACGTGAACCCACCTCTGTGGGTTCATGTCTTTTTTAAATCTCTCTCCTCTCACCTTAAAAATGTGCCCCCTAGTCTTGAAATCGCCCATCCTAGGGAAAATACAACTTACCATTAACTCTATCCGTACCTCTCATTATTTTGTAAACTACTATCAGATTGCCTCTCAACCTCCTACACTCCAGTGAAAAAAGTCCCAGCCTATCCAGCATTTCTTTATAACTCAAACCTTCCATACCCGGCAGTATCCTGGTAAAATCTTCTGAACCCTCTCCAGTTTGATAATATCCTGCCTATAACTGGGCGACCAGAACTGGACACAGTAATCCAGATGAAGCCTCACCAATGTCCTGTACAATCTCGACGTAATACCCCAACTCCTATACTCAAAGGACTGAGCAATGAAGGCAAGTTTGCCGAATGCCTTTTTAATCACCCTGTCTACATGTGATACAAACTTCAAAGAACTATGTACCTGTGTCCCTCGGTCCCTCTGTTCTACAACACTACTCGAGGCCCCACCATTAATTGTGCAAGTCTAACTCTTGTTTGTTGTACCAAAATGCAATACCTCACATTTATCCAGATTGAACTCCAACTGCTGTTTTTCAGCCCACTGACCCATTTGATCAAAATCCCTTTGCAATCTTAGAAAACCTTCTTCACTGTCTACTATACCACCAAAACCATGCCTTCTATATTCTCATCCAAATCATTTGTATAAATGACAAACAAAAGAAGACCAAAAATCGATCCCTGTGGAACACCAGTCTGAAAAACAACCCTCCACCACCACACTCTGTCTCCTGTCATTAAGCCAAGTATACATCCAATTGGCAAGCTCAGCCTAAAACCCATATGACCTAACTTTATTAATTAGTCTACCATGTGGAACCTTATCAAAGACTTTACTAATATCCAAATAAACAACATCTACTGCTTTGTCATTATCAAGCTTTTTGGTAACTTTCTCAAAAAACTCAAACACGTTTGTGTGACATGATTTTCCTTGCACAAAACTATCCTAATCTATTTATGCTTCTCTAAACATCCATAAATCCTATCTTTTATAATCACCTTCAACAATTTACCCACAACAGAAGTCAGACTCTCAGGTCTACAGTTCCCCAGTTTCTCCTTGCAACTTAAACAAAGATACAACATTAACCACCCTCTAGTCATCAGGCACCCCACCCATAGTTTTAGATGATGCAAATATTTCTGCAAAGGGTTTCACAATTTCCTCCCTTACTTCCCACAACGTCATGGGATTCATTAGATCGGGTCCTGGAGATTTATCCATCTTTATATTCTATAAGACCTTCCAAACTTCCTCTTCTGTAAGGTGAACTGTTTTTAAAACATCAAGGTTTATTTCTCTGCATTCTCTAGACTCTATTTCTTTCTCCACAATAAAAACTGACATGAGATATTCATTTAATATAGCTCCCATTTCCTGGGGGGGTTCAACACAAAGACGATCTCCTTGATCTTTAACAGGCCTTACCCTCTCTCGTTACCCTCTTGCTCTTAATGTATTTGTAGACTGTCTTTGGATTATCCCTTTATCTTATCTGCCAATGCTATCTCATATCCCCTTTTTGCCTTCCTGATTTCTTTCTTAAGAATGCCCTATGTTCTTTGTATTGATTAAGAGATTCAATTGAACCAAGTTGTCTATATCTAAAATAAGATTCTCTTTTATTCTTGACTAGAACCTTAATATCTTTATTCATTCATTGCTCGTTAATCTTACCATCCTTACCCTTCACTCTAACAGAAACATAATGCCTCTGAACTCTTGTCATCATACTCTTGAACACCTCTTGTCAGACGTCCTTTTACCTGCAAACAATCTACTCCAATCAAATTTTCAAAGGTCTTGTCTCATACCATTAAAATTTGCCTTACTCCAATTAAAATCTTTAACTTTTATGGAAGGCTTATCCTTTTCCAAACCCATTTTGAAACTAATAGAATTATGATTGCTAGACCCAAAGTGTTCCCCCACTTTTATTTCAGTCATTTGCCCTGCCTTATTACCCAAAAGAAGGTCTGGTTTTGCTCCTTCTCCAGTAGGCGCATCTACATATTGATAAAGAAAATTTTCTTGAACACATTTCTTTGGAGCATTAGGATATTTTGACTCTTGAGGCCTCACTTGAGTGCTTGGATGTGGCAGAAGTGATAGCACCATTGCTGGGCAACAATAGGAATGAAGTTATAACAACAGAAGGACCAGACTTTTTAAACCTGCAGAGTCCCATGCCCTAAGATGTTGTCGAGAATTTTGGAAGCTCAAAGAATTGGCAGAGTTCATCTGCTATTAATTAAAATTCTACTTTTTTATCCACCTTTTAAAGAGATATTTAATTTCCCCCACCATCCAAAATGAATGGTGCAGATGCAGGGAGGGCCAAGGTGGCTGATTGGGACAATGCCACTTTTCTTGCTGCCTGCTATTACTTACTTGAAGTCAGGTACATGAAGGTGAGTCATCCTTAAGAGCAAAAGCCTAATTTAAAAGATGATGTCTGGCCTTAATGGTGTTATTGGATGCACATGCTGCCATGAACATGAACAAAGAAAAGAACAGCCCTTCAAGATAAACTGTCCAAAATCACCCAAATCAATGACACGGACAACACAGATTCGTGGATTAAAAACATCTCGGATCAACCACTTATGGACACTGAGAAGACCGTCCTAGTGCGGACTGAATTATAACTACAGAGATATCAAAAAGACCGACTTCCTGGCTGCACTGGAATCAACACTAAAGAGCAATGGACCATCAGACAGACGACAGTCCCAACACTGAGCAAAAAAGGGAAGTGTAATACATTCAACACGGAAGAGAGGAAAGCCCTGGAATGACTCAAGAAAGACAAGAACATTGTAATCTTGCCAGCGGATAAAGGACGCATGACTGCCATCCTCAAATAGAACCGAACACATTGAGAAAGTTAACGCACTACTAGCAGATACCAACAGATGGCGATAGATCTGATACCACAGTTCGGGAACCGGATCTCTCAACCCTGAAGAAATTACACAACTCAGGAGATATCAGCAAGACAGACTACCAAAAAATGAAGCCAGAGGGATCCAACACATCCCAATTCTGCAGACTCCCTAAGGTACACAAACCAGGGGACCCCTCAGATCCATTGTTTCACTGCCAAGTACACCAACATTGACTTGCCAAAGAACTACAGTAGAAATTGAAATACTTAGTGGACAACACTACCCACTCCATCCACTCATTCCAAGAATCCTTAACATCATCAAGGACACCAGGATAGAAGAGGATGAGACAATGATATCCTTCGACGTAACAGCACTATTTACATCCATAAACATCGACCTAGCCAAAGAAACAATCACCACACTGCTGGACGAATTATGTAATCAGGCAACTCGGGTCACCAACAACATCAATAAGGACACCACCATGAAACTACTAGATCTGTGCCCCTCAACCCACTTCTTCAACCACTTCAACAAATCAACGAAACACCAATGAATCCCTGATATCAGGACTGATGGCAGAAGCAGTAATGCAAAGGTTAGAATGGACAGCGCTCCCCACTATACAACCCAAACTTTGGATCCAATATGTAGATGACACCTTTGTGATTATTAAACACACAAAACTAGAAGAAACCCACCGACACATAAACATCCTTACTGGAATAAAATTCACAAAAGAAGAAGTGAACGACAACATAATGGGGAAAAACAACAGGGAGCTCCAAACTAGCGTATATAGACGGACCACGCATACGGATCAAATACTCGGTTACAATAGTAACCACCCCAACACCCACCAATGGAGCTGCATCAGGACACTATTTAAATGAGTCACAAATATGTTGCAGCAACCCGGAACTATGCCAAGCAGAACAAGAGCACCTATACAGAGTCTTCAAAAAAAATGGATACCCAAAAATCACAATCCGCCGTTACCTCCGAGACAGACCACAGCAGGAAGACACAACATGACCAGACACACTAATCACCCTACCATACATCAAGGACATTTCAGAGATGACCACAAGACTACTCAGACCCCTAGGTATCAGAGTAGCCCACAAACTGACAACCACCCTGTGACAGCTATTGATGAACATAAAAGGAAACCATACCCAAAACCAGGAAAAATGGGGTTATATACAAAATACCATGCAAGGACTGTGAGAAACACTACATAGGCCAAACCGGAAGAAAATTGACTATACAGATACGTGTGCCCCAAGAGACATGACCAATTCTCACTTGTCTCACTACACATGGACAAGGGACACGAATTTGACCGGGTCAACACATCAAATATTGGACAAGCCAAACAGAGACACACCAGGGAATTCCTGGAGGCCTGGTATTCCAACTGGAACTCCATCAACAAACACATTGAATTAAACCCTGTGTAAACCACTGAGAAACAAAACCAGAAGTGATACCAACCACCCCAGCAAACCAAGGCATATAAATAACAAGCAGGACAGAACACAGACGCTTCACCAGAGGCACACTGACGATGTTACCTAGCAGAGTGTTGAAACGTTTGCAACCAGTTCCGCCGGCTTGGCGAGCATGTCTACAACCGCACATGCTGTTTTAATGATGGTGAGAGGCAAGACCTACTGAGTCTTTCCAACTGCTCCAGCATCTGTCGATCTGATTAAACCCTCATTTGTAACTTTCTCTGTGACTATTCTGGTCGTCCACCTATCCTCCACCATCTGAACCCAAATTGATAAAATTGCCATCTGTTTCCAGTCCCATCCCAACACCTAGTCCACTATCACTTTAATGATTGCTGACCTACAATGATCCCTCATGCTGAAACTCTTCAACTTTAAAGTTCTCATTTGTGTTTAAGTTTCTTAATGGCTTCACGCTTCTCAACCTTTTGGAACACAACAGCAACCAGGTACAGCATTTTTCTGAACTGCCCTTTCCTTGGGCTTTTCTGCCTTTTGTACATTGCTTTCCCTTCACCCCACTGTTAGGGCTTCATTTATAAGAATTTATCAGCTTCAACCCACATTTGAAATTCTCTACCTAAACCACTCTTCTGTTCAGCTCCCTTAATTTCTTCCTTAAAACTCATCTGTTTCTTTGGGCATCTGATGTCCCTTCTAATGTTTATGCCTTTGGCTTAGTATTCATTTTCTCTTTCCTCTTTGGTGCAGCAACATTAAAGGTGCCACATAAATGCAAATGATTATATGTTTCCAATGCAAACACTATTGAGATTACCACACTTTCCTTTTAGACTTAAAGCTATACTCGCATTGACCTGCCAGGTGAAAACAATCTGGAAACTGCCAGAAAGGAAGAGGCTTAAAAGTGAAGTGGAAAACTTTGTTGAGCCAACAAAAACATGTGCTTCCCCAAGCCCTACCAGTTATGTTACTGCCTCCCCTTTCCTGGACCTAGGACACTGATCTTTCTACAAGACCTTCCCAAAGCCTGTAATTTACCAGAAAACTGATTTGTGGCAGCTGACAGCCATTTTGACCTGCATCCAGGCAGCAAATAAATTGTGACATTGAGATGAGCTGCAGTGTTTTATTTATAATTTTTAGACTCGTTTCAGTCACTTTGTGTAGAAATGTGATCTGAATTAAATTTCCATGTCAGGATGTCTACTTTGGCTGCATTATAGCATTGATCCCTCTGGGTTAGAAGATTATGGTTATAGGCCTATCCTAGAGATAGAGCACATTTCCTAAGTTGATAGTTGCAGGTTCACTTCTTTTGGATGAGATGTTAATTCGAGTCCATTCTGCCATCTTATGTGAATGTGGAAAATTGTATTAGAAGAGAAGCACACGTTTCTGGGTACACTGTATTGATCAAATACTTACTTCTCAACAAACACCACCAAAAACAGCTTTACCTAATTGCTGTTTGAGAACTTGAAGTGAGAACACTGGCTGTTTTGTTTCTCTAACGACAATTGTGACAATTCTTTTTCAAAATGTAATGACTGTGTATTGCTTTAGAATGTTCCAAAATGTATAATGTAACTGCATAATTGTTCTCTTTACTTCATGTGACGTTATTGAAATACAGAAAATGTGAAAAGCAATTTTTGAAGTCAATGCCATAACCACTGTACATGTAGCAGTTGTGCTCTTTTGTGCTTTTTGTTGTGCTTTTTGATTATATCTTCTCACATGCACCCCTATATATAATCCTATGATTTTCCTCTGAAAATTAATTCTTTGTTGTGGTGCAATACAAGGAGCCATGTTATGGTGTTCAGCTTAATGATCGTACTGTGGTTTATGATTATTATGATAAGGAAAAAAAATAGATGGTTTCCACTTTATATTGTGGTGTATCAGCATATGACACCTCCATTACAGAGAAGCGTTATGACACTGGAAACTACAATTTGAAAAGAAGTTCTTAATCATACAGCTGCATACTGTAATATGAACAACATTTTCCTGTAAATTACAAATGCAATGGCATTTTAGTTCTACTGAACTAGTTATCAAAGCAAATTAAAGTGTTTTGGTTTCTATATTATGGCATCTGCCTATTAATGCAGGTTATACACAAATGTGATAGGTTAGTTGTCTGGTTCTTCTGTCTCTTCCTGCACCACCCTCTATTCCTGTTGTTTAATGTTTCCTGTTCTACATATTTAATCAAAATATGGGTGTTAACCATGCCTTTGAATAAAGACAGAAAATGCTTTAAAGTGCTTTAATCATGGCCTCAGCATGCCTCAAAGCACTTCACAAAAAATCGCAGTACCTGTATGTAAAGATATAGAAAATTCAGTTTGTACATAGGAATGTTTGACAAACACCAGATGGGATGAAATGACCTGTTTGTGCACTTGGAGATGGAGGAGTGTAGATCGAAATATGTGGGGAACTCCTTGTATAGCTCAGAAACTGCCAGGGGATGTTTAACATCCACCTGAACTGCAAAAAACTGACATGGTGTAATACCTGGTCCAAAACTATAGGTGACAACTGACAATTCCGTATTCTAATAAAACAGTGAAATACCACTGTAGATTATTTGTTCACTTCTTGCAACATGTTTTCAACACAAATTTCTCACTCACATGAAGCATCGACTATTACGTGGCCACGGCATGAGGGGGTCATATAATATAGAAAGGGCACTCTCCCCTGAGCTCACCTCCACAATGCAGAAATAAATGCAAAATACTGGAGATCCTCAAAATCCGAAATGAAAGCAAAAAATGCTGGAGAAGCTCAGCAGGTCTGACAGTATCGGTGAAGACAGAAACAGGGTTACTGTTTCAATTCTGATTTGACTCTTGTTCAGAACAAAATTTTTTATGCTTTTGACAGAGGGGGAGGAGGAGCTAGAGAAACAGATGGTGAGGGTGCCCACAGCAAAAGTTAAAGGAAGTGCTAGTAGTGGTAAAGGAGAGATAGAGATGTAAATCAGATGTACATGATATCAAAAGGAGAAAATGGGTCCTCTCTGCTAAGTGCAAAGTCCAACAAGACATGGGAGGGGGGGAGGGGAGTTGTAATCAAAATAGAGTCCAGAAATCATGCTCCTAATTTGTTGGAACTAAATGTTGAATCCAGTAGGCTGTAAAATGCTAAGTGGAAATGTTCCTCCAGCTTACATTGAGCTTTATTGAAACACTGCAGTGAGCCCAAGGTCAGAAATTTTAGGATGGGAGAAAGATGGTCTATTGAAATAGCAAGCAATTGAAGGCTGGTGGCCATTCTTAAGGTCAGAACAGAAGTATTCCACAAATCAGTCATCCGGTCTGTATTTGGTTTCGCCATTGGAAAGGAGATTGCATTGTGAGTAGCAAGCACAATAGACTAGATTGAAAAAAGTATGAGTAAAATGCTGTTTCACCTCGAAGGTGTGTTTGGGGTTTTGGACTGTGAGGAGGGAGGAGATGAAAGTGTTACGCCTTCTGTTCAGTGGGGAAAATATTAGCAGTGATGGAATAGTGTACCACATTATCGCAGAGGAATGTTCCCTGTGAAATGCTGACAGTGGCGGGGAGGAGAAAATGTTTTTTGGCAATGGTCTCCTGCTAGATGTGGCGGAAATGATAGACGATGATCCTTTCAATGTAAAGATAGCTGGGGTGGAGAGTGAGAATGAGGGGAACACTATCATTCTGGGTAGGAGGGAGAAGCGCGAGGACAGAAGAATGGGAAATTCATTCAACGTGGCTGACGGCCCTGTTGACCACAATGGGGGGAATCCATGGTTGAAGGGAAAGAAAGGTAGTCTTGTCAGAGGCATCCCGGTGGAAGGTGGTATTGTCGGAACAGATGTGACAAAGATAGAGAATCATAGAATCCCTACAGTGTGGAAGCAGGCCATTTGGCCCATTGTGTTACACTGACATTCCAAAGAGTATCCCACCCACACCCACCCCCTTACCCTATTCTCCTAACCCTGCATTTCTCCTGGCTAATTCACCTAACCTGCACATCTTGGACTTGAGGAGGAGACCCACACAGACACAGGGAGAACATGCAAACTCCACACAGACGGTCAGCCAAGGCTGGAATCAAACTCCAGTCCCTTGCTCTGTGAGGCAGCAGTGCTAACAACTGAACCACCAGAAACTGGGAGAATGGAATGGAATCCTTGCAGGAAGCAAGCTGTTCTACTCGCTTCTCCTCCCACTGTTTCTATATCATGACATCACCATTTTCAAGCCCTTTTCAGGCCTGGAAAAAGTCATATCAGCTTTGAAACCTTAATTCTGTTTCTCTCTCTAGAGATGCTTCCAAATCAGCAGTTCACCCACTCCACATAATTAAATAATTACAGTTCAATTCATCTTGATATTACCCTACCCACACCACAATATGGTTGGCAAGGGCAGTTGGGCAGGAGATGGATTCATTCTTTTAAGTTGCTTAAAATATCAAGAAGGCATGGGACTGCAGTCATTAGAGGGTGCTCCTTTTACACTGGGGGCATCCCCAGCTTCCTTTTCACCAGCGCATTCTTTAAAACCCAACTCCTACGAACCTCCCCAAAGGTAGCCAATCCCCACTCAGAACGTAGCCCCTAGACTTATCTGAATTCAGGATCCGTGGTGCCTCCCACATGGGCTTTAATGTTGGGTATGGTACAGTACATGATTGTTAGACCTACCGGGCAATCATGTAGCAGGTGCTGAGGGCAGGGCATCCTCCCTGTCCTTTTGGAAGCCCCATTTATTTTGCTGACTTGCAGCGCTTTGTGGCTGCAGAGTGGGCTTCAAGCCAGCCCGTCAGTTGGCTGCCGATATTTCTTTTAAAGTCGTGAGCTATTCGTCCTCCTGCCCATCCAAAAAAGCTACAAAGCAAGAACTTAAGAGCCAGTTTTGCAAATATATGACTGTACCACGAGAGTATAAAGGATTGGTCCTGTAACTTGCCATTACAAGATAAGTATTAATTGAAATATTCCCTGATGAAAATAAGACCTGCGTTTTTTTAAAAAGGCTTCCGCATGGTCATTTTAGAAATCTACTAAAAGTTTGCATACCATTTCTTTTCCCCCTTTCTGGTTTTTGACAAAATTTCAAATATTTATCTTGTGAAAATAAAGATTAGTAATGTTTCAGCCTTATTTACCTGTGGTTTAGCATTCACAATTCTCCAAACTTTTCCTGAGATCTTTTATCCCAAGGGCTGGCCAATCTCATGACACTTATTGATTGTTCCTCAAGTCAGACTGAAGCACTGAATATAAAGGAAGCCCTTTGTTGACTGAATGTAGTCCCCAAAAGTAGTCTTGATACAGCCACATCATATTTTACATGTGATATTGTTGTCTTAATGACAATTGTTCAACTTGAATTTCTTGCTAATTTTGATGTCTTGTTCTGTTCTGTTCCCCTTTCCAATGAACTAGCGTGGGCATAATCATAAGCCTCTCCTAACTCTAACTTTTCCATTTTAGGGTCAAAATTCTGGAATTCCCTCCCTAATGGCATCCTGGGTCAACCTACAGTAGGTGGACTGCAGCAGTTCAAGAGGCAGCTCAGCACCACCTTCTCAAGGGCAGCTAGGGACAGACAATTAATGCTGGCCAGCCAGCAACACCCACAACCCACAAATGAATAAAAGCAACTGACAAAGAGTTGAGTAGATGAGTGAAAATGTGCAATTTCAGTTTGTTCACCCTTTATTGAATGGGCCACTATTACATTTGATTTGCTGTTTTTGGTGCTTTCTTACTAAGTGCAAACAGGTTGTTTTGACAACAGTGACCTTGCTTCAAGGGCAGCAGGAGTGACATTATCTGCTGCAGGGACCTTGTTTTCAGTGTAATGTTCAGTGTTGTCTCTGGTATTTAAGCAAAGTGATCAGACTGTCTTGAAAATAGCAGGATTATATTCTGAGAACATGTTGAACTAGAGGGAGAAGATTGTAATGGCTGGAATAATTTATGGGAATAAATTAAGACTATTACCAGAAGCAGTCTGGTCGAGATAGTATTGTTTGTGATGGCACTGGATTTAATAAATTAAGAAAAATTACATAATATACAATACTGTGTGCCATTCATTGATAATCAGGCTGTTGTGCCTTTCTTCTTGCATATGAGTCTTACACATCACTTTCATTCCAGCCCTTCTAAAAGTACTTCCTGCAGTCTGTGGGTGATATTTGATAGTGGGGTTGACTTGTGCCATGAGAACTAAATATAAACTAATTAGGGGCTATTTTATGCTGAGGTCAGGACACAGCTATATAGTATTTGAATGTTTGGGGGAAAGATCTCGTGCTTAACATAAATAGGAAGTGATTTAATGTAGTGATATACTGGAATAAGAATTATCCTTAATCAGGTGAGAATGTAATTGGAAGTAACTGTCTTCTGAAGCCAGCAGAATATTGTGCATGTTGCCCACAAAGATGGCATAAAAGTATTTGAGATCGAAGACGGGAGTATCAAATATGCGTATTATGTAGTGTAAATCCTTCCCCCATTTTTATTTGTATTAAAAAGCTCGTGTATTTTCTAAAACTGTCGCCGTCTTTGTTTTCTTTTAAACAAACTACGAGGCAGGGCTCAGTGGAATGGAAACTGATCTCCGTTTGCAGCATCCCATCCCCCTCTCCCCCGCCTCTAACTGCTGTTCTGCTGTGAATGCTGCAAGAGAGGCAGGCCAGGACAAAAATGGCTGTGGTTGCTACCTGTTTGTGGTTGATTGGTTGTTTTCCTCCTGATTGCTGCAGGCACGGAAGAGAACAGCCGCTTATCAAGCACTTCAAATCTAGTTTGTTCAGTGTAACAGCCCAAGAGAAAATGGCTGCTGTCTGCCTTGTTTGCAAATCTTGTCCTACGCTGACTGTTCAAGAGAAAATGAGACTTTGATCATGCAAAGTCTGCGTGTGGATTCCCTTGTTTTAAAATGAAACGTACAGAACTCTGACCTGCCACTACAAAATGGTTTGGATAGCTGTTTGGACCACGCCGTTAATCGAATTTAGGTAAAATAAATGCCTGTTGTTTGAAACCTGCTGTAATTCAAATTTAAGTGAAATAATTGCTGGAAAGAAAATGTACCAGAGTTAGAAATGGTAGTAAATTAAGTTGTTTTGCCAAATTGTTCACTATAAGTGGATTGTAGAATTGGTAAGATATAGTAATCTTTTGTTCAGACTTGGTATTTTAATTTGTAAATCACTGAAACAAATTTGGTACAGAAGCATCTTGAATACGGATGTTTTAAAGTAATTAATCATTTGATTAGATTTAATGTACGACTTACTGTTTTTTCCTTTAGGGTGTAATGGTTCAGTAGGATTACATGCGTTAACCCTAAAAAGGAAATTGCTGCCACAGTGAAGATACACTTTTAAAAGTATTATAAGAGATCTCTGAAATGAAATGGTGCCACATCACGATGATGAATGTCAGTTCCAATACTTGTCAGGAATGCCACTACAGCGGTGGCCCCTACTACAGTACTGAAGCAGCTTGTATCAAGTCACAATGATAGCCTGTGTAACTGTGACAGTGGAAAACAATCCTCTTCACTCTCCTCAATCTATCTGGAGCCTTTGGCATGATTGACCAAACCACACTCATGCAAAGCATCTTGATTGTCACCAAACTAGTTGTTTGGTTCTATTCTTACCTATTCCCTTCAGGAAGACCTGCCAATGATTTCTGTTCCCTGCCCCAAATGGCTACCTCTGCTATCTCCTAGGATCTCTCATCAGCCCCATCCTATTTTACACCCACATAGTGCTCTTGGTGACGTCATCTGAAAACATGTGGCAGTTTCTACATGTAGGCTTACAACACCTATCTGTACCTAACCACCACCTTACTTGACCTCCTGCCCCATTTGTAAATTGTCTAACCACTTGCCTGATGTACAAAACCAGATGAATTTCCCTCACTTAAACATTGGAAAAACAGAGGCCCTTGTCTTCAGTTCCCATGGCAAATTCTATTTCCTGACTGTTGATTTCGTTTCCTTCCCTCATCTCTGTCTGAGTTTAAATCAACCTCTTTGCAAACTCATGCTGTATTTGACACCAAGCCGAGCTTCCAAACACATTTAACCCCATTGTTAAGAACACCTACTTCTACCTTTGTAACACTGCGTAACTCATTACTGTCTCAACTGTTGGGATGCTGAAAGCCTCATTTGTCTTTGTTACCTCTGAACATGACTTTTCCAGCATATCCAAGTCTGTTTCTTAACAAACGCCTTCCACACACACACAGATACCCAACTCTGCTGCCAAATTCCCTTTGCCCATAACCACCCTGCTCCCAAAGAAGGAACACATCGATTTTAAAATTCTCGTCCTTGCGCTGGACATTATATGTCCCTGTCAGTGTGTTTTCACCTTGACAACATGCCAATTAGGTCAGGTGGCGTGCTTTCCTGGTCACACTCAATACAGAGGGTGGGTAGGCACTGCAATCAGCAGCTCACCCACCATGTAAATAAATAATTAAGGCTCAGTTTAGCTTGCTAATATTTCCCTGCCAGTGTTTGCATGGGCAGTCTGTTTTTGTTTTGAAAAAAATATCAAAACTGTGGAAAAGGAGGAGGGCTTGCAATCTATGGATGGGTGCCCTTTGTTCCTTGACAAAACAGTATTTGCCCTCTTCCAATCCACCTGTACGTTCCAAAAGGGAAAAAATAATTAGTATTCTGCGGATAAGCTCATGGAGGAGACCTGATGGATTTTGTAGCTCTGTTTTGAAGTAAACAAGAGGAGTCAGTATGTTTTATTCACCTGTTTTACTGGATTTTCTTTCTGGGAACCCCACCTTCCAAGGACCTCATTACCCCGCCGCTAAAGTAGGCAAACACTGCCCACCCAACACCCTCACTCCGAGATCCATCAGGTCTCCTGTGTGAGGCGGTCCTGGCAGTGTGCACTACTGAAGTCTGCCACTCCGGTTAACTGTTAGAGCAACTGGCCAGCCAAGTTGGCTGGCAGATTTCGAGGATAAGACTTCTTCCCCAGTAGGGCGTGGCAATCCAACTTTACAGCACTTCAGCCCACCTGCTGTGGGATAGGTTTCTTTCTGATTTGTTGGCTCACTGCTGACTTCCTTATGATTTTATACCCTGTCTTTTCAAATCCTACCGCCCTTTCCCACAATGCCTCAGATGTGGTCTCACCAGAACTTTGTACAGTTGCAGTAAGACTTCCCAACTCTTATACTTCAACTCTCTTGAATTAAGGGCCAACATTTCATTAGCCTCCCTAATCACCTGCTGCTTCTATTAGCCTTCCTGATTTACCTCCTTTGGTCGTAAGAACTATATCTAACTTCTTTTTGAAAACATTGTGTTTTGGCTTTAACTGTCTTCTGTGGCAGAGAATTCCATAATTAGAAAGTGAGGCAGGATTTGAAAAGACAGAGCAGAAAATTATAAGGAAGTCAGCAGTGAGCCAATAAACCAGAGAGAAACCTGTCTCACAGCAGGTGGGCTGAAGTGCTGGAAAGTTGGATTGCCACACCTTACTGCGGAAGAGGTCCTACCCTCCAGAGCTGCCAGCCAATTTGATCGCCCTCTCTGTGAAGAAATTTCTCCTCAATTCAGTTTTAGATGGCCTAACCATCTTGTTAATTTGTGACCTGGTTCTAGGCTCCCCTGTCATGTGGAACATATCCTGTCTAGCCCTGTTAGAATTTTAGAGATTTCATGAGATTCACAACCCCCCTGCCCCATCCCAGCTACTCATCTAAACTCCAGTGAGCACAGTCCTAACCAGTCTCTCTTCATATGTTAGTCCTGCCATCCAAAGAATCAGTCTGGTAAACCTTTCACTTCCTTCATAAACAGAAGATCCGTTCTCAAGTAAGGAAACCACAGCATTCCAGATGTAGGTTCATCAAGACCTCATGCATTTGCAGCTAGACATCCATGATTCTGTGCTCGAGTCCTATCACTGTAAAGGTGATATACCACTTGTCGCCTTCACCTGTTGTACCTCATGTTTACTTTCAGCGACTGGTGTACAAAGATACCCTGGTTGTGTTGCACCTCCTTCCTTTCCAGTCTATCACCATTCCGATGATATCAGATAACATCATCTGGAGCAATGTCTCTTGATGTGAGTCAGTGTCACTTTTAATAATGCTCTCTTGACATGCCTTGGGGTTTTTTCCTGTGTAGAGGAGGTGTCTAAATACAGGTGATATTTATTGTGAGGTTGTAATCTCCAAGTATCCTGCCAGAGATATCTGACCTCCTGCTAGTTATTGATATTATCCTGGTTGTCCTGGTAATTCTTTCATTTGTCGTGCTAAAAAGAAACAACAAATTGTGGTGTAGAGTGACAGTTCCAGCATTCATGAGGAAAATGAAAACTGTCGGGCCTTTATTACTGGTTTGCATGATTAGTTTACTTCTGCCAGCATACTGTTTCTCACTGTATCTGATTCTTGAGAAAGTCCCTCTGACAAGTTTATGGTGTAGACAAAAGGAAAATGGAGGAAAAAAAACGCCAAACGATGATGAGAAAACTGCATTAATGTCAATCCTCTGTGGTCCATTTGAGATTTTGTTGCCTATTACATTTATTTCTATGTTTGAAGTGAGTTAATGACTGTGTTTTACAACTTGCATCTAGCAAACTCACAAGTTTGATTTGTCCAACATTGTCAGTTCTGCTCTGGTCTCTGCTGCTTCAAAAAAGTCTCTTTTATGATATGATAAAGGAGAGTGGGGATAAAAACGAAGAGGCACGTGTTCTTAGTGCAGCTGAGATACACCCGTTGCAACATTAACTTGTCTTTGCAGGCAACATGATATTTCAACGGAGTATTCAGAACATGCTGTTTCAGGTCGGGAGCTAACACAAAATACAAAGCATTGCATCAGTAATATGTCTGCACTGTCCAACTTTATTATTGTAGGATTTACACAACATCAACCAATTTAAAAAATACTTCATCAAAGTCAGTGAGTGGATTATATCCTACCCACTTCAGTATTAATTATAGAACTTTCAAAATATATACCTCCAAGTTGGATGACTGTTTTTGATTCTGATTGACTGATCAAAATGTTATCTTTAAGTTTACAGGTGAAAGGTGTAAGTAAATTTGTATCCATATTAACATTTTGACTACAGTACTTGCATGCATGGGTGTTAAACAAGAATTTACACTGGAATTCATTTAAATCATCCTAGGGAAAAGCTGGCAGTTGATTGGCTATAGAGGTTCACGCCATTATCCTTTTTGACTGCAGCTGAGAATACTTTGCTCTTGTAATGACGTGATGTCAAAACACTTTCAAATACACAAGCCGTTGGGCCTGTATAAATGGATCAGTGTTCAGTCAAAAAATTAAAGGGGCCAATGTAATTGGAAATTTCTGGACTAAGGAAGCCAATTACTGGGATATCACAGTTGGCAGCTGCCACGTGAATGTTTCGTAATTTTCACAATAAACATGTTTTGGAACAGTTTCAAAGATGTGTTCTAGACTGAGTCTTTGCAACATTTCAGAATATTCTTATGGTGACAATTATAGTCAGCTTTCAGGCTGTTGCTGGTTTCAGTACCCCTGCAATTAGCCCTTCTACAGAAATCTGTCTGGTTTGTAAGCCAGAAATGCTAGACAACATTGCCAGATTTTAAAAAAGAAAAATATGGGGCATTTCACTAGAGACACTGTTTTGTCTGTTGCCTCACAAGTATGGATTTGTTAAAACCTTTGCAAATAACAGGCTGCAAATGGAATGGGATTGTTTTAGTTATGGGAAATGTTCAATCATCTAGTAGTGAAGAAACCTTTTAAAAGATTAAAACACCTGGTACACTAAAATATATGCAACTGTGAGTAAAAGAAGATCTTTCAAAAAATATTTGTTGTATAGGGTTCTCGGAATTAAAACTGTTATAGTTCTGTAACACTTTAAACGAGAGTCCGTGCAGATTGGAAATCTGGTTAGCTCGGCTGCCTTGACAATTAACATGGTTAAAATGATTGGCAAAGCATGGGGTTCGATTCCTGTTATATCTGAGATCGACCTGGAACTTGCCTCCTCATCTTCCCTGTAGCTTAAAAGATAAATCACAGCTTCTGTTTAGCCTTGTGTCAGCAAATAATCGCCAAGCATCTGCTTTCAAACAAAGAAATTATGATGGTGATTAAACAATGTACTTGGGTATCCTGGCTTGCAATCTTTTTTAAATAAGACAGGTAGGCAGGGACAAGAAATAGATTGGGACCAATTCTTCTGTGTACCTTGCCCAAAACTAGGCTACTCCTAATTTTTATTTCAAAAGCCAAGTCCTGTGGATGCAGGAATTCTGAAATAAATATAAAGAGTGCTGGTGAATCTCAGCAGGTCTGGCAGCATTTGCGGAGAGAGAAATTGAATTAACATTTTGAATCCAGTATAGCGGCACGGTGACTCAGTGGTTAGCGCTGCTGCCTCTCAGTGCCAGGGACCCAGGTTCGATTCCACCCTCAGGCAACTGTTTGTGTGGAGCTTGCACATTCTCCCCATGTCTGCGTGGGTTTTTGCTGGGTGCTCCGGTTTCCTCCCACAATCCAAAGACGTGCAGCTTAAGTGGATAGACCATGATAAATTGCCAATAGTGTTCAGGGATCTGTAGATTTAAGTGTGTTACTCATGGGAAATACAGGGTTACGGGGAAAGGGTAGGGGGTTAGCGCTGTGTGGGATGCTCTTCAGAAGGTCAGTGTGGACTTGTTTGGCCAAAGGGCCTGTTTCCATGCTGTAGGGATACAATGATTCTGAAACTGAAGAGAATTGGAAAAGTGTTCTGAAGAAGCGTCACTGGAGCTGAAACATTAATTTTGTTTTCTTTCCATAGGGGTGGATAAGTGCTGGGTTTTATACCATCAGGTCAGGTCAGGCAACGGCAATTACATTGAAGGTGTAATCGAATAAAAGGAAATGGTAATAGTTGTAGAGGAGAGGTCCAAATGAGGTGGTGTTGGCAGAATTCTTTGCTCTCACTTAATGTTAGATATGAGTTTCGATATAACCAATTCTCGTGTATTGTGGGCATCATGAAATACTGTTTATATTACAGAAATGCATTATTATGTGCCGCCTTGCTGTGTTGTAGCAGCACTGAATGCCACACTTCTGAGGAAGTGTAATCCTGGGCTTGAAACATTGACGGTTTTGCTCTCCACAAATAGTGCCAGACCTGCTGAGTTTCTTGAGTGTTTTCTGTCTTTATGCTGCAAATCCTTGTTTGTTCTTGATATTTGGGTTTTTTTATCGGTACAAAAGAGGCCCATCCAAGTTAACGAGGCTAAAAGTCCATGCATAACAAGGTGTAGAGCTGGATGAACGCAGCAGGCCAAGCAGCATCAGAGGAGCAGGAAGGCTGATGTTTCGGGCCTAGACCCTTCTTCAGAAATGGGGGAGGGGAAGGG
>JAHRHZ010000263.1:35462481-35477690 GCA_024137785.1 Ginglymostoma cirratum | reverse complement strand
ACCTTGTTATCTCAGATTCTTCAGCATCTGCAGTTCCTACTGTCTCTAAAAGTCCATGCAACCAATTTCAGTGTGATCAACTGTCTGGAGCGCTGTTTGCATTTCGTTTGAAATCATTTTAGGAGATTGTCTCCTGCTGCATCATCTGGCAATTGTAGGACATGCTGAGATTGGAAACTTCACCAGAATTATGCAAATGTACTAAGGCAAGACAATTAGCCCAGATCAGGGGCAAAAGTCCAATCAGGCTGAACCTGCATCCAAATTTTATAAGTAGAACGTATGAGCTGTAAAGTCAGAATGAATTAATTCAAAATAAGTTGATAGTGAAAAATCAAAATTAAGCAGTATGTGTTGAACTCAAAAGCAAAATATTGCTCAAAATAAAAAGAGAATGTTGAAAATATTCAGCTGGTCAGGCAGTGTTAATGTAACTGCCCCTCCCTTTATGAATGCTGTTTGAATTATTCCGTATTTCCTTCACTTTCTGTTTTCAATTTACTAGATAAGCAGTGTATAGCCATTTGTTTTGCAGAAGTTCATTTTTAATAATTTGTACTAATGTAGTCTGTACAGCTCCCCATGCTGGACATAGAACATAGTACAGTACAGCACAAGAATGGTCCTTGTCGCCATGATGTTGTGCCGAGCATGATGCCAAAATTAAACTAACCCTTCTGCCTGCCATTGGTCTTACATCCCTCCATTCCTTACATATTCATGTGCTTATCTAAAAGCCCCTTAAACACGCGTATTACATCTGCCTCCTTCGCCACCTCTGGCAACGCATTCTTGACTCTTGCCACGCTCTGTGTATAAAAACAAAATGCCCCTCACATCTCCTTTGAACTTCTCCCCCTTTCACCTTAACTGCATGCCCCCGAATAATATCATTTCAATTAGGCAGCTTTGATCATTAGAAGTTTGACATTTTTTTCACTTGGTGCTGGGTTAATCTGTGACATTGCGGCACAGTGGCTCAGTGGTTAGCACTGCTGCCTCACAGCACCAGGGACCCAGGTTTGATTCCACCCTCAGGCGACTGTCTGTGTGGAGTTTGCACATTCTCTCCGCGTCTGCGTGAGTTTGCTCTGGGCACTCCGGTTCCCTCTCACAGTCCAAAGATGTGCAGGCTAGGTGGATTTGCCATGGTAAGTTGCCCGTAGTGTCCAGGGATGTGTAGGTGGGTTATAGGGGGAAAGGTCTGGGTGGGATGCTCCGTGGGGCAGTGTGGACTTGTTGGGCCGAAGGGCCTGTTTCCACACTGTAGGGATTCTATGATCTATCTATGATTGCCTGGTTTACAAAACCTTAGAATTGTGAATTCCAAGAATCCCTTCTGTGGAAACAGGCCATTCGGCCCAATGAGTCTATACCAACCCTCCAAAGAGCATCCCACCTAGGACCACCTCATCCCCACTTCCCTGTCACTGTAACCTTGCATTTAGCATGGCCATTTCACCTTACCTGCACATCTTTGGACTGTGGGAGGAAGCTGCTGCAGTGAGAGTAAATCCGCACAAACATGGGGAAGATGTGCAAACTCCACACAGACAGTCACCTGAGGGTGGAATTGAATCTGGCTCCCTGGCACTGAGAGGTAGCAATGCTAACCACTGAGCCACCATGTCATCCAATATGTTCTAAGAGTGGAAGTGGTTACAGAGATAGAGCCAGGGCCTGAAGGGCTTTTTGCATAAAAGTTCACATTTCAAATTGGAGGCATTATTGAGGCAACTGTCAGTTCGAGTTAGCAAGGACCAAGTTGCTACACGAGCAGCACTCAGCACAGAATAGGATGTAAGAAGCACAGTTGCTGTTATTTGGACTTGCCATATAAATACGTTGGCTACAAGACCAGGTTAGAGGACGGGAATACTGTGGACTGTAACTCATCACCAGATTCCTAAAGCCTGACTTCCACCTACAAGTCAGAAGTGTGATGGAATATTGTTGTTTTGCTACAACGCATGTTCCGGCAACGCAAGTTGGCTGTAATGCGACTGATGAATAGGGAATACTATTTCTAAAGTACGAACTTGAGTTGGCTTACACGATTCCATCAGTGCGCGGAGGTGTACGCGTCGACATCACATCATTTCGTGGGCTTTGTCCTGAATATGCACACTGTTAGTGCCAAAAGAGTCTCCGTGCTGACATCACGTGATCATTTTGCACACTTTGTCATGACGCACTTTCTGTGAGAGGTGCAGTACTCCGTGATTTTCTTTTTTTTTTGCAAATTCTGCCATGTTACCCACAAAAATATGAGGACAAAGTGATAAGAACGTTAGCAAGCAGTGTCCTCAAAACCTCCTCCGCCATCAAGTCATTTTGACATTTTTTTTCAAGATAATGTGTTAAACTTACTTTTAGTTCATTATTAGATATGAATTAAACATTTATGCAAATTTGCTATCATTCGTGTTAGGCTTTTGCGTGATTTTTGAGCGATTTTGAATGATATTTTTTGGTGGTCTGCCCCAACCCCATTTTTCCTATAGGTCCTGTTATTTCTATAGTGTGATTTTCTGTATTGCGATGTTGAGTAGGAGGCCAACGATCACATTATGGCAGAACCGACTGTATTTCCCACTGTCCTGCAGTTCCAACATCACTCAAAGCATGCTGCCATCCAGGACAAAGCAGCCAGCTTGATTGGCATCACATCCACAAACATCCACTCTCTCCATCACAGATGCTCAGTAACAGTAATGTGTGCTATCTACAAGATGCACTTAATGTATGGAAATATAGAGATAGTTAAAATTCCAATGATAATGATACATCACAGAAATTGTGGCAGGCTGCAACTTCTGCCAACAGCTTTGACCTTGTCTCAAGTCTTGACCATGCAATTTTTACCTTCTTGGGCTGCTGCCAGTAGAGGCGCCCTCCCAGCTCACTGTACCTCATCTCAGAGCAGCATTGTGTCATTTCTGTGAGTAAAAGTTGGATGGCTGAAGCTTAGGGACTGTAATAGTTGCTTCTGTGATCCAGCAAAGCACATCCAGATATAAAAGCTAGTAAAATCAGTGGTTGTTTATGGTTTGCTGTGTGCTTTATCTGAGAATGGTCACTGTGACAGTGACTGGCACTGCTGGGCCTGTTGATGTACATCTTAGGGTAGTTGAGAAATGTCCCACCAATATTGCTTCAGATTTGAACTGTGTGTTTGGTGGAGGTGAGATGTTTGTGAGACAGGTGAAGCACCAGCCCGCTTTTGTCAAAATTTTCAGTGAACCTGAATAAAACCACGATATCAAAAAGGAATGGGTCTTTGCCATAAGTTTTGACTTGGGCTGTCCTTGTGAACAGAACTTCTGTATCATGATAGAGAGATTTCATCTATTGTAGATGGCAGCCAATGGAAGAGAGGGTAGCACACCTGAAAGTTGCTTACTAAAGATGTACTTATGACTTTGGTAGACTGAGGATGGCTGTTTTCAGGCTCACCAGTTTTAAAATATTAGCTTGTGATTTTAATAGAAGACCCTAATTTTTAGACTCTTGGCAACTTAATCTGAGATAATCTTGATTTCTACCCTACAAATATTTGTGCACTGTAAAGTACATACTTTAAACTAATGGGTTCAAAAGCCATTGCTTCAGTAAATATATATGACGAACAATCGGTTTAACCAGAGAACATTGCAATATTAATTTTAAAGGATGCTGTTATGTTTTCCTGCATGCCTCCTAATAGATGCTTTTAAGAGGGGCATTGGCAGAGGTCTGACAACAGCTTGCCCATTTATTATTCTAGACATGTGTGATGGAATAGAACATTAGAAAAGGCAAGAGAACTTCACTTCTGCCTCATTTGAGGGAAGGTCAGACTCCAGCACAGGCACGGACTGGTTTAGTTAAAGTTATCTCAAGGCTGCTGCAGTTGCACTCTATGCCTGTGGCTGAGGAGAAGACCCCACAGTCAGGCTCCACATTCATAATCTTAAAGCAGTAATTTCTGCATGAAGCATGCCCACTGAGTAAAAGTGATAGTGTCTACTGTGGAATTGTCCTTCCACTTGTTAGCTCTTTGACAAAAGGAGGTAGGGACAAAATGACAGAAGTTGTTCTTCCACTTAAAGTTTGCTATTTTGAATGTTGTTGTGTCTCTTATACATACGTAGGACCGGATTTTATTGTCCCCACCAGGCACGTCTTTTTGTGACAGAATGTATAAAAATTGTCAGTAGCCAGCTGGCTACCTTTTTGCTTGCTTCTATCATAAATCTCTCAATTGTCAGCCATATTCAAATGAATAATTGAAAGTCAAATAGGCCTGCTAACAACCTTATTGACCTGAATAAAACACTGTCTGAACCAAAATGCTTCTGGCATGAGCAGCTTGTCTCTTTTAGATCAGCCTTTAAAAACAGGCACAAAGTGGGTGGTAATTTCATTCTGGGGGTGCCCTGAACATATTGGGGGAATTCTTGGTAAGATGCGTCTCCTTTTCTTCTCCACTACCTTGCAGAGAGATCCCCATCCACTCCCTCTCTCCTCCATCTAGGATTCCTCTTTGTCATAAACTTTGAGACTTGCCATTCCGGGTCAACCATGATCGTCTTTGTGCCCCTACAGTTCCAGCAGTACCCAATACTTACAGCTGATGTAGCTGGTAATTACTGACAGTTAGATTGGCCATCAGCTTCTGAGGGGAGGACTTCCTCTTGCTGTGGTGCAGTGACCTTTTTCTAGTTAATTTAGCCTGCCCGTGAAAGCAGCCTGCATCCTGCCCTTGTTATGAGGTTACCACAGTGCTGGATTTGGTATGTGGTTTTTAACAGTCAAACACCCTTTCTGCTACTAACCTTCTCCTTTTATCAGGACTGGAGACTGACACAGATACACATTGCCTTGCCTGCACCAGTGGCTGGGTGTTAACTTGAACTAAACACACAAGTTAATTGATTACATAAAGAGTAAGTACAGAAATTATGACTTTAAAAATTGGGACAGCTCAGCTCAAATCATAGATAAAAAGGTACTGCAGATGCTGGAGAATCCGAGATAACAAGCATGGGGCTGGATGAACACAGCAGGTCAAGCAGCATCATAGGAGCAGGAAAACTTGACGTTTCGGGCCTAAACCCTTCATCAGAAATGGGGGAGGGGAAGAGGGTTCTGAAATTTGAACCATTCTTAACCTGATTAATAATATATTAAAAGTCTTGTACTTCCTATTTATAAAGCTTTGTCTGGTTATCAGGCTTTTGTCATATTTATCCATTTAAAAATTCCTGTGTCTGCATATACGTTGGGATTTATCCGTGTAAACTTGGCAAATAGCAGTTGCATTGAGTGCATCACAACAATGTGAGGAAAATGGGATTCTCGCTTGTTCCATTGTTCAATTGAATCATGGCTAATCTGTACCGCAATGTGATCCATCTTTTAATATCCATAGATATTCCTTGATGTCTTTACCTACTGAAAAACTGTCCATCTTTATCCTGAAAATTTTAGTTGATCTAGCTTTAAAAGCTTTGTGCAGAGACAATTCCAGATATCCACTACCCATGTGGGAAATGTGTTACTTGATTTTTTTTTCTCATTCATGGCCTAATTCCTAACTTCAGTGTTGCGACAAGGAAATGGCTTCTCTGCATCTACTCCATCTAGCCCTTTTAAAATGCCATAATGAAGCCACTTTAAGGCTGTTAAAGGTGAATGAATACAAGCCATGTTTATGTAACCTATCCTCATAATAAAACCTTCTTTTTCATTCTGTTATCATCTTGATAAATTTGTGTCATACCCCTTGAAGACCATTGGATCCCTCCTTGAGGCATGATATCCAAAATGGAACACACACAGATGGTGTCGGACAGCTTAATGATTTTTTTTTTCACCGTTTTAACACCTCTGCATATCACAGTCCGCTTGCCAAACAGTCAGCACTCTTCTGTCAGTGGTTTTCCCCTTGAATTTCTATACTTAAGAAATATTATGGTAAATACAACCTTTGACAAACTGTTACTTTTTTCATCAATACACAAAATAAGCTATGTAAATATTTTGAAGGACAAATTCATTTTAAAATGGAGACCAGATTACAAACGCATTCTTTGTAAAATTATCTGCCACTCCTTAGCGCTATTTCATCTGAAGACAGCTCTTGTGTTGGCTACCTGTGGTTATAGCTCAGGAGATTGAGTGGTTTGTTACTTTAAAAAAAATTGCACGTTTGCTTTCACTCTCCAATCAGCTGTTGTCTTAATTCTGGTTGGACACTTGTGGCAATGTTTTAAAGCTGACATTACCTGTGTAAATATATGAAATAGAATTTCTATATGTAAATAGTTGTCTATAATGATGGATTGACCAGTAGGTTGTGCTCTTGTAGATGCCTTATGAAGCATGTTTCCGATGTAATTTTCTACTTCCTTATTATCTGAGAGAAAAAAATACAGTAGGCAGCATTACTGTTAATTCATTGTTGATATATACTGGATATTAATAAGATATTGTAAAGTATTGTATGTTCTTTGTACAGTAACCAACTAATGCAAACAGTACAGTGCTCATGTCTTTTTTCTAAGTTGAATGCAATAAAATGTCTTTATTATTAATAGCAGAGTTCATTAAACTACTACCATGTAGTGCCTTAATGTGCTGTTATTTCTAATTAACATTTGAACTTATCTGCGTATGCAGATCTTATAATATAATACATTACAGGAACGGGCCCTTTGGTCCACCAAACCTGCGCTGATTCCTAATTCTTACTGAGAGCCGCTACTAATTGCCCATACACAATTTTTTTTTGCTATATGACTTCTGGGATTGATATAGGCACTGTGGTGGAATGACTTTTAAAACTTTTCACTGTACTTGTCGTGCATACCTCTACATGAAAATAAATTTCTGTTCTATTCTTTGCGGGGTATCTATCCCTCTGTTCACCACAAGTTCATGTGTCTTATCAAGATATACCTTAAACATTGCTAACATACCTGCTTCCACCACCTCCACTGGCAGTGTGTTCCAGGCACACACCATCCTCTGTGTGAAAACTTTTTCCCACATTTCTCCTCTAAACGTTCCCCTTCTCACCTTTGACCTGTGCCCTCTTGTAGTTGACATTTCCACTCTAGGAAAAAGCCTCTGACTATCCACCCTATGTATGCCTCTCGTAATTTTGTAGACTTCTATCAGGTCTCCCCTCAACCTCTGTCTTTTCAGTGAAAACAATTCACGTTTATCCAACCCTCCAGACCAGGCAACATCCTGGTAAACTTCCTCTGCACCCTTTCTAAAGCACCCATATCTTATGGTAGTGTGGTGACCAGAACTGTGCGCAACATTCTAAATGTGACCTAATTATAGTTCTGTATGGTTGTAACTTAATTTATCAACTTTTATATTCGATGCCCTGGCCAATAAAGGCAAGTGTGCTGTGTTGCCACTTTCAGGGATCTGTTGACCTGTACACCCAGATCCCTCTGCATGTCAGCGCTCTGAACGGTTCTGCCACTTATTGTATAATTTGCACCTGAATTTGATCTTCTAAAATGCATCGCCTTGCATTTGTTCGGATTAAACTCCATCTGCCATTTTTCTGCCTAAATCTGCAATCTGTCTATATCCCGCTGTACCCTTTGACAGTCCTCTTCAGTGTTTGCAACTCTGCCAATTTTGGTGTCAACCGCAAACTTATAAATTACAAACAACAATAGACAAATAAATTTAAATCTGTGCTTCTGGTCAATAAAGAAAACACTTTTCAGTCCCACCCATTACGTAGGCTTAAGATAAACTGCAGTTAGAAAATTGTCAAGGGATATTTTGGAAATTATGCTATAGATTTTAGGAAGAAGACAGACTGCTGAAATGACACCAGCTTATTAACTTGTAAGTGTAGAGCATTTCCTGCACTGTGAAGCACAGAGCTATCACATTAAATAACACACTTTGAAAGTGGCAATGCAGCCACCTGTGAATCATTATCTTCAATGTCCTAGTATTCTCCAGTCATTAATTTTATTAATGAGCTTGAAATACTAATAAGATTAGCTGTGATGCAATGACAGTATAATTTTCTCAAATCCAAACAGATTATATAAAATATGGTATTTTAAAAACGTTACTTGCTCATTAACAAAATACCAAGCTGCACTTTGAGTATTTGGAAGATTGTCATTTCCTAAAATACCTTATTGAAATGCAGCTTCATGCTCTGGTGAAATTACTCAGTAATTGATATTCATGTTGCTATTTTTATTGCAGTTTCTGAATGTTTCAACCATGACCACAAATTGACAATAGCCAGCTAAAGATGCCAGTAGCTATGTTTGTGTTTTGTAGGTGTAATAACTCTTGTACTGACACTTTGCCAGGTATTCGTTTTGATAATTCAATATTTCAACATTTACCGAAATAGCTAATCAAATATTGACAATATAAAACTTTAAGCATTACTCCAAGCTGGTCTCATCTTACGTACACTGCAATTTTGTAGACTTTGTCTGTTACAAAATAAAGCCTACACGAACATCTCATTGGTAAGCTTGCCAGAATCCATGAACTCAATTTAACATTCAAGGATAAGCAAATTAGTCTCTAACCACCTTTACTGCAAATATTTAGCTGCAGTAATTTCTGATTTTATGGTACTGCATCTTCCAAATTAAATTTACTTTCAATGTCTTGCAGTTATGTTCGGTTGGAACACTGACAAGTTCAAATTACATAACTTTTGCCAATGCATCAGTTCATTTAGTAAATATTTTTGAAGAATTGTCACTTTATTATAACCATGTAAGCAATTTTCTGTAGTGAAAAGTCAACAAAGGTAAAGTTCATTTATGTTGAATATGGTAAATTTTGGTGCAGACTGCCTCTGTGATGTTTATATGTCATTTAAATGCTTATAATTAGCATTTGTGGTTGACCTATGGAAGAGAGATCTTGTAGTGCAATGGGTAGAATCCCTACCCCCTAAATCATAAAATCCCTACAGTGTGGAAACAAGCCCTTCGGCCCGACAAGCCCACACTGACCCTCGGACAATCCCACCCAGACCCATCCCCCTATAACCCACCTAATCTATACATCCCTGAACACTACTGGTAATTTAGCACGGCCAATCCACCTAGCCTGCAAATCTTTGGACTGTGGGAGGAAACCCACACAGACACAGGGAAAATGTGCAAACTCCACACAGATAGTCACCCAAGGGTGGAATCGAACCTGGGTCCTTGGTGGTGTAGGCAGCAGTGCTAACCACTGAGCCACCGTGCTTCTTGTTCAATTCCTACTCCAGGAAGGTATATTTATAACATTGTCAAAAAAATTAAGTATTATCTTGTAACCTCTTCCAACACATGCTCGTGCTAAGAAATTCCAAGTCAGCCATGTGATGGAGAGATCTTGCTCATCACTGTCTGTGGTTCTACATTAGAAAACGTGCATAAAAGTGTACGCTGTCACAGTAATGTGGACTCTTAGGGGAGCAGCATGTTAATTGGCAGGATGGGCTGTGTGGATTAGGTTGGTGCCAACTTGACTGAGTTCAATTCTCACTCCAGCTGTAGTGGATTTGGGACCCAACTGTCTGCCCTGGAGATTATGCTGCATTGGACCTTTCTTTGGGAAGGGAACACAAGAAGAATAGGTTGTTATGGATTGAATATGTGCATAAGTGGTTAAATCAATAATAGTTTAATTAATTTTATGAAAGACATGCTGACAAAATGATTCATTGCATTTATCAAATTTATCCTTGGGCCATATAAACTGAGAATATTATGAAGTTCATGAGAGACAGTGCTGTAGCTTCCTCAGTTGACCTCAGCTGCCCTGGGTTGCATGGTGAAAACTGTTTCCCACTCACTTTAGGAAAGGACCAGTTTCAGTAAAATTACCTGACGCTTAATGTTAAGGTTCACATATTGTGAATGGAGTGAGTCAGTTAGCTGAATGGCTGGTTTGCAATGCAAGTGATGCCAACAGTATGGGTTCAATTACCACACAGGTTGAGGTTGCAATAAGGTCACTGCTCCTCAGCCTCTCCCTCATCTGAGACAAGGTGACCTTCAGGTTAAAACACCACCAGTCGTCTCTATCTAACAAGAGAGCAGCTCAACTTTATTTTTATTGTGAATGGCCACTTCAAGTTATTGGAGGTGTGCTGTTTAAACTGTATCCAAGCAAGTGGTCAGTGGCTTTGGGAGAAAGCAAAAAAGTTGAAGAAGAATTAGATTGTGCAATGAGAGTCAAAATGGGGTTTTAAGTCACTCAGAGATCGCAAGAACTGCAGATGCTGGAGTCAGAGTCAACACAGTGTGGAGATGGAGGAACACAGCAGCTCAGGTAGCGTCAGAAACAGGAAAGTCGATGTTTCGGGTCAGAACCCTCAGAACAGGTTGATGTTGTCCACGGACAACATATCCATAATCGCACAAGCCAAACAGAAACTTACCAGAGAATTCCTGGAGGCCTGGTTTTCCAACCGGAACTCCATCAACAAACACATTGAATTAGACCCTGTGTATAAACCACTGAGAAACAAAACCGGAAGTAATACCAACCACCCAGCAAACCGAAGCATATAAATAACAAGTGGGACAGAAGACCGTCACTTCACCGGAGGTGCACTGAAGATATTACCTAGCAGGGTGATGAAACGTTTGTAACCAAATCCGCCGGCTTGGCAAGCATGTCTGCAACCTTGTTCAGAAACCGGGGCTACAAACCTTCTCAAACTTTAGACAGAAACAGAATTAACCTTCCTGGTCAATGCCCCTTCGTCAGACTAGGTAAAGAAGGATCACCAGCCTGGACTGTTTACTCTTTCCAACATGATTAGATTGGATTGGCTTGAGGAGTTCTGAATATAATCACACGGCTGATCAATTTGTATTAATTAATATCTGTATGTACTTCCTGTCTACAAAACAGTTTTGTCATTTTTATCCATTTAAAAATTCCTATGCTTGCATTTATTTTGAAGTTGTCTTTGTAAACCTGGCGTGCTGCATTTACAGTGTGCACACTCGAACAGTGAGGAAAATGGGACTGGAGGAGGATATTGAGACCCTCAAACCTGTTCCACTATGCCGTACCTCAACTATTTGTGATCCACCTTTAGTATATTATTCTTTGATACTTTTATCTATTGAAAAGTTGTCAATCTCTGCCCTGAAAACTTTAATTGTTCCAGCAACAGTAGCCCTCTAGGGGAGACCGTTCTAAATTTTCACTACCCTTTGTGTGAAATGCGCTTTTTGATTTTTCCCATTGATGGCCTAACTTTAAGAAAGTGTCACTGTGTTCTTGATTGCATTAACTGTTCCAGCTACACCTAGAATCCTCGAGTCTTGATCCTAGCAGTCAGACTTTCCTGCTTCTAATATCTCCTTAATAATTAAAATGTAAAAAGAAACCTTGATAAAGTCCCAATCACCCTCTTTCTTTTTCTCTTAAGAATGTGAAATTCCAGGATGCACGTCCATTCCTTATTTTCTAGACCCTCATGGCAGCCATCATTCTCACATCCCTCCTTTGGATTCATGCAAATTATACTCAAATACTTCTAACATGGATACCAAGACTGAACATAGTATTCCAGATGTAATCTCACTAAGGACAGGTACAGCTTTAACATTAGAAATAAACTTCTAAGTCAAAGGAAGTACCCTTTGTTTCCCTTTGTGGGAGAGTCTAATCTCAGAAAAGGGTCATACATTTAAAGCACAGATGAGGAAGTCCTTCTCTGAGGATTGTGAATATGTGGAATTCTTTACCACAGAGACTGAGAGGCTGGGTCATTAAGTATATTCAAGGCTGACATAGACAGATTTTTAATCAATAAGGGAACCAAAAGTTATGAGTAAAAAGCAGGAAGGTGGAGTTGAGGGTTATCAGATCAGCCGTAATCTCATTGAATGGCAGAGCTTGATGGGTTGAATAGCCTACTTCTGCTGCAGTGTGTTATGGAAGTGATGTCCTAATTTAAATCTCCAGTCATCACATTTTTTGATCACCTGCAACCACTGAACTGATGACCTTAGCCACCAAAAGCTCCAGTACTTTTCTTGATCTGTTATCTAAACCACATTGCCATTTAATGCATACCCATAATTTCTTTTCAATGATCTCATAATTTTACACTTCCTTTTATTAAATTCCACCTCTGTTCTCTATATTCTTTGATTTATCCTGTCCATGTTACCTTGGATTATTGACTCACACCAATGGCCACTGCAATAAATTAGGTATTACTTGAAGACATGGAAACCCTAGGCAACATTTCATCCTTTTTAAAATTATAAACAGTGTGCCAATATTGAACATTGTGGAGCTCCACTAGTTTTCCTTTGCTGTTTACTTTCAGGCACCTGCCAGTCCAGTTATATATTATGCCATCCCATGGTTAATACACATTGTGAATCAGTTTATTACATGGGACACTTTGAAAATGAAGTAGGTAACATTCACTGCTTTTCCCTCATCCACCAAATATGTAACCTTCTTGAAGAAATCTAATAAATCATTTAGACATAACCTGCTGTAGTTGTGCACTTTCTAATCACCCTTTTTGTATACTTACACTTGATGTTGCATTATCTATTGGATCCCAGTATGTTTCAGAAGATATTAGTGAAGGAATTTGCAGTTTTCTCTATAAAATCTTTAGGAGTGCTTTGACCTGTAACTTCCCAAATCTATCTTCCACGTCTTCCTTAGTCATCGTCTGTTATCCTCCTTTATATGTCCTTCTGACCTACTGTATAGTTTCTCTCCTTTCCATTTCAGTGATAAACCACAGGATATCTCCTCCTTTTGACAGTTCCAGATATGGTGGGGATTGAACCCATGCTGTATAGTTTTTAAGACCAACGCTTTTTCACTTGGCCACTGCGCCCTCCTTTTGATGATTCATAGTTGGCCAATAGTTTGAATTGTGACTGAATTAAGACAAGTTCATTGTAATGTTTTAGTAATTTTCCACTTACTTCAAATAATATTTCACCTTGCTATTGGTGGGCTCAAAAAATCCCTTTCGAAAACAACAAATTCTGGAGATCATAGCGGGTCAGACAGTGTCCATGGAGAAAGCAAGCTAACATGTTGAGCCTCGATGACTCTTCATCAAAATTATCAATATCTTTTCTCCCCCAGCCCTCTACATCCCATCACCCAAATGATAGCATAAATGCTTCCCCCTCCACACTCACTTCAGCTCTGATGAAGAGTCATCTGGACTCAACGTGTTAGCTTGCTGATGATTGTCTCATTAATATAACTTTTCCACATCGGCCCTGTAGGTCTTAGTGGCTTCAAGAAATATAGAGCTGCAGTGCTTCAGACTGGATTTTCCCGTTCTATATTGTCTAATCATGCACTTCTGGCAGAGTTGACCCCTTAGAAATCATTCCCTAAACTTGTGCGCGCACCATCCATAATTCGTTAATTCATGCCTGTTAAAATGAACAGACAGAAATCGAGAGCTGCATGCAGTTGACTTCCTTGTACACAGTGGTGGGCAAACTCTGTAGCACCCTGTCAGAACATTTTCTGTGTTAAAAATTTAGAAATTTAGTGTAAAATAAAGGAACTTCTAGTAAAAAAGAAGCAAGTTTCTGTCCATCTGTTCTGCTTCTGATGGGGTCAACAGCAATGCAGTTCATGTTAATCTGTTTTTTCCAATCAACCTGTTCAGAAATGTTATTACACATCCCTGGAGCAGGTGGGACCTGAACCCAGGCCTCCCATCCAGGGGTAGGGACACTGCCACTGTGCCACAAAAGGGTCCTAAATATTATTCTTTAATGATTTGGAACTGATGTGGCACCCCAGCATCTAATGAGTGTATTTTGTGTATTGAAATTCATTATAGATCAGAACAGACCCCCTCAAAATATTTGAAGAAGGCAGCCTAGTTCCTAACTTTTTCCTTATTTTAATGGCAAATGTGATGTGTCATGTTGCAGATGCAATTCAATTGGTCAAACTTCTCATCATTAAACAAAACACAATTTATTTAAACATTATAGTTAAAATATAAAAAAGAAAGAACTTAGAATAACTTAACTCTAGTGAAAAACTTCATTCAATAATAGATACAGTAACTGTTACTAATTAACTCTTCTGATATAGTAACATCCCATAAACACGCCCCTCGGCACAGGGCAGATTCAGTAAACCAGACTGTCTCACATGCAATTCTAGCAACAGAAAGAGAACTCCCAGTCTGTCAGGTAACCCAGCAGCAGAGAGAAATCCTAGCTTCCAACTGTAACAAGAGAGGGAAAAGATAGCTTCTACTCCTTCAAAACTCCTGCAGTTTCTACCCTGTTGAGACTCCAACAAGAACTGCTTAAAACTAACCCTAAAACTAAAGCAAAACTAGAAATCCCGTTCGTGAGAGCGGGTCACACCCATTCAGGCTGCTTCTATTATTCCAACTTTTTAAAAAAAACCCAAGGCCTCACAGGCTGTTTACCGGCTTTCCAAAGAGACAGCTCGTAACCGCTATCTTAAAACCGCTCTATAAGAAAACCAGGATAAAATTCACTTCTTAAAGTCCCAGCATTGTCACAAACCTCCCAAATTGCATACTGTATTGGCATGTGGCTGCCTACCTCACATTACTTCATTCTCTTGTGCATCTTATGCAAGTTAAAAATTAACCAGGAAAACAGACAGAAAAGAGCATTTGGCCTTGTTTAATGTTCTACATACATCAAGTGCTTTGCTTTCCTCTAAAACACACAATGTCACTTTGCATGTTCCATATTTCAAATTTCTTCTGAGTCTTTACTGTCGAAGATTATGTTTCCTCATACTTCATTCCCACGCTGGAGAAAATAGTTAATCTCTCAGCCCTATCATCCATGTTAAAATTTTAAATACCTTGATCAGATCACCCCTTAATCTGCCATCCTTGAGGGGCTACCAATGATTTATTGAAATAGAAGGAGTAGGAGAGATAAAAGGTACTGCAGATGCTGGAGAATCTGAGATAACAAGCATGGGGCTGGATGAACACAGCAGGTCAAGCAGCATCATAGGAGCAGGAAAACTTGACGTTTCGGGCCTAGACCCTTCATCAGAAATGGGGGAGGGGAAGAGGGTTCTGAAATAAATAGGGAGAGAGGGGGAGGTGGATAGAGGATGGATAGAGGAGAGGATAGGTGGAGAGGAGGCAGACAGGTCGAAGAGGCGGGGATGGAGCCAGTAAAGGTGAGTGTAGGTAG